>JAVIWB010003400.1:0-457960 GCA_031893035.1 Dermolepida albohirtum | reverse complement strand
TGGACTGTGTGGGTATTCCAAGATGAGCCAAAACCAACAAAAGTTGTTCGCGCTCGAAGCACATCAAAACAAATGGTCGCCTGTTTTTTCGGAAAAATGGGTCACGTTGCAACCGTGCCTTTAGAGAGTTGTAGAACGGTCAATTTCAAATGGTACACAACTATTTGTTTGCCAAAAGGTTTTGAAAAAATAAGGAAAACAAACCGAAACGACAGATCATTCACCACCATCAATGCGAGCTCTCATAGGTTGGTTCAAACAATTGATTATTTGACCGGGCAAAACATTGAATTGATGAGCTATGATTTCTTTTTGTTCCCACACGTGGTCAACGGTTTTCTACGCCGGAAGAGGTAGTTGAGACATTCAAAACTCATATTTTGGAGATATCGCCTTCACAATGCTTTTCGGATTGGTTTAACGAATGCAAAAGTGCATTGATTTTCAAGAGGAATATTTTGAAAAGCAATAAAACTATTTTCGATAATAAAATTTTTTTTTTGTTTGTTATTCCTGAAATATAAACGGCTACCCTCGTATAGCCGGTACGATATTTGTTAAGCCAGAATTTCTAGAAGACCGCTACGTCATTTCTTGGAATAATCCGCACTCTTCACAAGGGTCTCTCTTGCAAGCCGCGGCGTACCTTAAATTTTTCTTTATTTTGTGTTGGGTGAATGTTTCAGTCTTTTTAGTCGTGTAAAATTAAATCACGAGATATGAAACGAATGATTCAACGTCGACTTTTTGCAAAAAAAAAGTAGGACTTTAAGTTATGTGTTTTTGTTTCTTTCACAATAAGGTAAATAATAATAGTAATAGGTAAATGTCATGATGAAATTTAATAATATTCACACTGGTACAAGAATAAACAAACATTTATTTGAGTATGCTACGACAGCCTCTAATCTGATAAATTTTCGAAGTCATCCTCAGTATATCACTGGAAGTTTCGTCATCAGAAGTTGTGATAATCAAATCTTCTGTTAAATTTGAATGAAGCAATTAAGGTTAACCACAATAGTTCGTATTCTGTAAACTTCTTTCGACAACTAAGTTGTCATAATCAGCAGATAATTAATCACAGTGTCACACCTGCAACCACGGCAAAACACGACAAACACACACACACACACAGTGTGTGATGATGACAACTTAGTTATCGAAATACGTATACAAAATAAGACGATTATTGTGGAAAGAGATTAACCTAGCCCTGAAGATGTCCCATACAAATGGGTACGAAACGTCGGCAGATATACTAGTGACGCGGTTCCAGCCCGGAAACCCAGAAGCAGATAGCATGGACCACGACCGCGGAAGTCTACGTACCAAATTAACCTTAATTGATTAAATTTTCTGTTAGCACATCAACTCGAATCTCGTTTTGCAAGCAATTGTCGTCGGCTTGAACATGTTGGCAACACTTCTGTCCATAACACTAATTTAAGAACATTTTTCTACTGCCAAAGTTTTTACAACGTCTAATATAAATAAAACATTTTTCTTTGCCACGTTGTTTTAATTTGAGCCCGTTTCATTTAGACCGGATTTAAATTTGGATGGCGAGGTGAGAGCCTTAAAGCCACGTGCGCATTTTTTTGAAGCAGACTATTGATTTTGTAAACACGGCGTTGTCCTTTATGGGATTTAATAATTTCATACAACTGTGGCTTACGAAAATTTGGCGAAAAAGGTGTATTTTTACTTGTCAACCAGGTGCTTTTTGTACTTGTATATTATGATAGTGTGCATTACCACTTACAGTTACAAAATTCGAGGGGAGATTTGAAATAAGTTTCAATTATTTTTGACAAACCTATTCCTGGAATATTATTATGATCTTCTATAATAATATCTAAATTAAATTGCTTCATTGTTTTGGATATTTGTTTATATTATATTTATTAATTTCAAATATATATTGGGGTAGTAGTACTGATATGAATCGTATTTTCGTAACACAAAAAAGGATTCTGAGAATAATATATAACTTGAATTTTAATCAATCATGTAGGGGCATATTTCGAAAACATTTTTTGTTAACTATTTTTGGAATTTATATATTCGAGGTCCTACTTTTTGCCTACAAACATAAAGACCTGTTTGAAGAATACAGCGCTGTTCATGATTATTCCACAAGGCATAAAACTAATTACTATTATCCCAAACACCGCCTGACGCTGATAGAGAGTGGACTTCGCTACTCTTCCATTAAATTTTTTAATAGTTTACCGGAATCATTAAAAGAAATTAAGATATTCTTAATATTTAAAAAAAGAGTTCGTGATTTCTTAATTGATTTAGAACCATACAGTGTATTTGAATACATAAATCGTGGTTCTCTACAGCAAGAATGTGATGTACATATAAGACAGTGGCGGCTCGTGAGTATTTGACATGGTGAGGCAGATAGAATAATAAATATTCAAAATTGTTTACAATTGATTAATAAACTCTATATACCTACTACATATAAAAACAGTTTATATATATTTATATATATATATATAGGGCTTCCAGTACAAACAGGGCTGCCAGACGTGAACTGAGCCCTATATCGCGTCCCATTCGATTTTTAAGGGAAAACGAAGTTTCAAAGCAAACCCTTGTGAAACGAAAATAAATATTCTAAAAAATCAAACAAATTCTAAAAACATTAATCAAAAATAAGAACTCAATCTTCTAGGATTTAAAAATAAAAAATAAATACATTCCTATTATAATATAAAATTTAATAATATAACAAATATATACATATATATGTATATATATAAATCAACAACAATCCAATAACAAAATTTCAAAATTACATGCAAAATGAAAATATTTTAAAATACAGAGAATTTCCTTTATTGGCATTGCACGTAGAATTACATTTAATAGATTTTACTTCTTGTATAGCAAAGGTATCCTCCGGTTTTTTGTGTTAGCAAAATAATCAATTACATCATTATAAAATCGTTCATCCCTCGTCATCGTTTTAACCAATTCCTTTTCGATTGCAATTAGTGCACAGTTACTAAGTCTTTGTTGTCCAATTGTATTTCTAACATACGATTTTATACGTTTCAATGTGGAAAAACTTCGCTCAACGGACGCGGAAGTTACCGATATGGTAACTACTATACTTAGCAATTTAAAAAGTTCTGACATACAGATGGCTAACTTTTGTTCGTGCATAAATCTTAACATTTCACATGGTGTTTTAGAATTACCAAGGAGTTGCATGTCACTATAAATAACAGCTAATTCATTTTTTAATTGAATTTGATCAAAAAATTTATATTGTTCAAACAAATTATTTAAGAGCCTCTGAGGAAATGCCTTCGAATATTCTTCAAATTTACTTTCTGTTAATAAATCAAAAAAAGCAAGTTTTTCTAAATCAATAAATCTAATTTCAATTTGACTAATAAACGTATCTAGAATTTCGAAAAATAATTTTCTATAATTTTGTTTAGTATCTGGAACGTCATCAATTCTACGCCTTTTATGTGCAACAGATTCGTCTGACATCGAATTTTCGTATACAGTACTGAAATATGTATCACACTCCCGAAATTCTCTATACTTATCAAGCAAAAAACGTAAACGATCTCTGGCATAAATAACATCAGTTAGTTTGTTTTGTAATATTGAAAATACAACGTCAGTTTGTCCAAATATTAACTTAAAAGTATCTAAAAGAAAATTAAAATCATTATCCAGAAGAAGATTTTTTAATCCAAAAGCTTCTCGTATAGATATGCTATCAAAGTCAGGACTTTCTGCAATGAAATCGAAAACTTCAATTAACTTATTTTTATTCGCATGAATTGTAAAAACAGCCCTAGAAGTGAAATTCCAACGAGTAGATGCGTTTGATGGTATATGTTTTTGACAGATTAAATTTAACACATGAGTTCTCTTAGTGGATTTGGAAAAAAAAGATGAAAACCCTGACAAATTTGAAAAAAATATTCTTACAGACGTTATGGACTTACAAGATGTTCCTAACACTAAATTCAAGACATGTGCATGGCAGTGTGTAAATATTGCTTGAGGAGCTATTTCTTTAACTTTTGTTTGTAAACCGTTCACATGCCCAGCCATAACTGCCGCTCCGTCATACGTTTGAGCAATTAGTTTACTATTAAATTGAAATTTTTCAAAAATATTAGTTAATAATTTAAATAAATCATCAGAGGTGCGACCTGAACTTACATCAAAGAATCCTAAAAACCTTTCAACAATATTACCCTCGATCGTGTATCTTACAATAATAGACAATTGCGAATTACATGTTATATCTGTTGTTTCGTCTATTTGCCATGAAAAATATTCTGAATTAAAAATTTCACAATCTATTTTTTTCTTTACAATAAAATTAATTGATTCTATTAATTCGTTTTGAATTGTTTTAGATGTGCCAAAAAATACAGAGCTATCATCTAAGAATTTTTGTAAAATGGTATCATGTTTTGCCGTTAATAAAACAAGTTCTTTAAAATTTCCCCTGTTTGCAGAAGTATTTGTTTCATTATGTCCTCTGAAAGATAATTCCTGTGTACAAAGAAATATAGTAATATCAATTAAACGCTTTAATATATCTCGATTTTGGCTAACTTCTTTATTGTAATTCTCCATTTGATTGCGCCTCACATTGTCTATCGCATCCGCGATATTATATTTTCCGAACATATGTAATTTACAAGTAGCTAAAATGTGATGTTTGGATTTAGTATGTTTTTCTACTGATCGCGACAACTTTTTAAGATCAAAATAACCCGTTTTACTCCAAATACTATCTGTATTTGTGGAAAAAATTATACATGTCCAACAAAATAATCTGTTTCTTTTTATACTACCACATAACCAATTACATTTGTTATACCACGAATTATTGAAATTTCTGTTAGACTTACCGTGTATTGTAAGAGATTTTGATAAATCAGGGTTTGGTCTTGGAAGGTTTTTGACATATAATTGATCTTCTACCGATAGAACAACGAACGTATTTCTTATTAAAAAATCTACAATGTCTTGTGTATTTCTTACATTTTCTAAATCCATATTCACAATTTTTAAATCACTGAAAATATCACTAAACAAATATTAAAATATTTAACCTAACTTTGTTATTCCCCCGAGTTTAACTGCTGTAATTTGCGATTCGGGCCGAGAATGTCAGCCTCGAGTATATTCGGTAGTTCGGCGATTGTGATTCGATGAGAGGCTCAGTTTAAATTGGCTTCAGATAATTATTGTATTGTACATACATACATTGATATCTAAATTCATATCGCTGAGGAAAACAAGTTATTAGAGTTGTTTGTTTGAGTTTTTTCCATTGTTCGTGGAATTTCAAGTAGTATTTCGGCGTTTCGGTAGTTATTATTCTACTGCTGTCTTCCGAACAGTCCTGGTAAAAAATTTTCCTTTTGCCAAACTCATTACTATGCTTTTAATAGTAATAAGGCAGTTTTGCGCTTTCCCTAACTTTTTATCGCTTCAAAATGTCTCGCGTGAGGTTTGAACCCGGTTTCAATATTGTGAATTTTTGTATATCATATATTTAACCACTAAATTGTTAAGGAGTAAACATGACTTTTTTTAAAACCTATATTTATGTTACATGTATAAATATGCCCAGTAAGCACGCGCCGTAATCATCTTTTTTGTACATGCACAGCATTATATTAGCGCGAAGTATGTGTGGTTTGAAATTCTTACATTTGAAATGTTTTCATACTAATAAAACTATCTGCAATGCATGTACAAAAGAAGGTGGTTACTGCGCATCCTTACTGCTCATACTTGTAAGATAAATAAGGTTTTAAACAAGTAATTTCTGTCCACCTGACAGTCTAGCTGTTAAGTGTGCGGAACATAGTTGTAGGAATGGATTTGTCAAGGAACAGTTCTTCTCAGAACTACCCTGAAAATAGCAGTAGAATAATAACTGCCCAATTTTCAGCTGTTTTAAAACATATACTCAATGACATTAGAAGTGTTACACCTAGAAGGAATAGTTTCCTGGACGTGATTTTTTGGTAATGTGATAAGCTTAAGTCAAGAATGAAATGATCAGATTTCCAAGAAATTTTATTAACATTAATTTGAAAAAAAATCAATAATGTGTTTAGCGACCCCGTAGCTGTAGACACTCCTGTACACGTCTAGGCATCGACAAAATAAGATGGTCGATGTCTGCTTGTGACACCTCGTTCCAAGCAACTTGAACTTGGTGGATTAACTGTGCCAGAGTTTGTGGAGGATGGTTCAAATTGGTCAGTCTTCTCCCCATTATGTCCCACACATGTTCGATGAGATTTAAATCCGGTGAACGGGGTGGCCACGGCAAAACATTAACGCCAGCTTCCCGTAGAAAGTCCATAGTACGACGAGCAATATGTGAACGCGCGTTGTCTTGCTGAAAAAGGACGTGTGGACGGCCATCTAGATAAGGCAATAAAGTGGTTTGTAGGACGTCATCAACATAACGCGCAGCTGTCATACTGCCCCGAATAAACAGAAGAGGTGATCGGCTTCCATATGCAATAGCCCCCCAAACCATTACTCCAACAGTCCTGTGCACATGCCTCTCAACAGCAAATCCAATATCACGTCGCTCTCCACGACGGCGTCTTACCCTCTGTTAATAAAATTTCTTGGAAATCTGATCGTTTCATTCTTGACTTAAGCTTATCACATTACCAAAAAATCACGTCCAGGAAACTATTCCTTCTAGGTGTAACACTTCTAATGTCATTGAGTATATTATAAACTACTTGATGCGCTTAATTTCATAGTCGACCTACCATAGTCGACCTACATCAAAAAAATTAATGATAAATAGAACTTTAATTAAAAAAGCCATACCAATATAAATTGACATCGCCATTTCATTATCTTCTTCTATTTGTTCCGTAACACAAGCGTAAACAACCATTCTCAAATCCTGAGTACCTTCGAAACAGTACATAGTAGAGTCCGTCAAGTTTCCCAATTCCGAATAGGTAAGAATGTGACCGTTTTCTTGAATATAATATCTCATGTCTTCACTGAGCCTAAATTTGCCTCCCCTGCATAATTTGGTTTTCAATAAATAATAATTTTCCATGGTTAAATGTGATCTTTCAAGATTTCTATAAACTATTATTTCCGGTTCTCCAACAAAATCCCTGCATTTATCGTTGACAAATCTTTTACCTTCCGGACAGCATTTATTCAGGCACGTTTTAATTTCACACACGCAACCGTATGTTTTTCCATCGTACTGGAAATATTTATCTATTGGAAAAGACATGTTTTTATAAATGATTGTGTCATTGTATTTCGTCCCATTCGTAATATCTACAGCTTCTTCCAATCGAGTAGGACAACAACTGCATTCAAAATTAACAGATAAAGCGACGTACAATAATAATTTAATAAACACTTTCATATTAATGCGTGAACTGTTCTGACGCCAGACACATACTGGAAAGCATCTATTTAACGAAAAATGTTGTTTCCTATGTGGTTTCCTTAATCCGTTTATGTGTTGATATGTTTCTTTTGATCTATTCTAAATATTTTTATTGGCTATATGCACATTATTGTTTATCAAATTTATGTATACAAATGTAGCGGGAAATAACAGCATGAAGCAGTCTATACATACGTATATTGATACTTCCGTTAACGATTTTATGAAACACTCATTAATTGCAAAATCAGTAAGTTACTTATCAATACGTATATAATACTATCAACGAATCAATAGCTTCTTATATGATAACGCCGTGACAATTCGCGAACCTAAAGGAGTACTCTAGGAGTACTCAATTTTAGCCACAGATATTTTGTAAAGTAAATAACGTGTACTTTAGACTAAGGACTCTTATTATTCATTGAAAGAATATTGATATCGAAATTAGTTAATGTGTGAGATAAGAAATGTAACTAGGGGCAGATGTAACTTGGGCCGATGGTCAGGCCATTAGAAAAGGTAAACATGTAAGTTGGGCTGAATGATCACACCAGGCCGTTTTTAATTAAAACAAAATACTTTAATGATTTAATTTTATTTTCCTTATATATAAGACAAAAAACATTTGTTCTTGATACAGATATATTTACAAGTAACTAGTGATTGCAAAAATGGGAAACTTGTTTTACAAACAGCAGTCTATTAATTTTATTTTCATTGTATAAATGTAACATATTATTTGGAAAGAGACTTTTTTATGCCGTGTTAGAATTTGTTTTATTCATAACTTAAAAACTGTTTATTTTATTACTTACATCTACTTGCAATTCCAAGAATGTTTTTACAAATATGTACAAAGAAGGATGGCTAGTGTAAAAACTGGAATTGAAATGCGAATGAAAAGATTCGCATCCATTCGTAGTACGGGCTATACTTAATGATCTTGAAGCCCAAAGTTCAGGTGGACACAAAACTTCTACATCGATGTTTGTGTCAACCAAATAATCGGAGTATTTTGCTACTCTTGGATTAATCGGCTGAATAGCAACCAAATCTTCGACGTAACAATCAGCTACTTCATTTGGGTTCAAATATTGAATTTCAAATGTGTATTTCAACCACCTTCCAATTTCAGACACCTTATGCTTATATTCTGGGACTAACCCTAATTGTTGGATTTTTCTCCACCAAGACTGACTTAAATGAAATCTACACCCAACAATAATAATGTCAGACCAAATTTTCTTTACAGCCACATGAATTGCTTTCTCAAAGTCACAGTAACTTATTTTGGTTTAAATTGCATACTAGTTGAACTGGAAAAATCCACTAGGTCCTTTATGCACTGTTTATACGTTCTCGCATATTTATCTTTAAGTAAGCAAAAAGCGAGCGGAACATAATGTCCATTTTTATATCCATGAATTGTAAAAAGTTGTTTGAAAAATTTGGTACAATAAGTAAACGTTCCATCCACATAAATGTTGTCACGGTTGCACAGGAACGATAAAATTTTTGCACAAGAAAATACTACCAAATTGTTTGTGCTATCGTTTATTACTATAAAGTTCTCTCCTTGCGTTGTTTTCCAGTTGATACAATCCAGGTCTGCATGAACATCCATCGTACATTGAGGTAAAGGTGGATATTTTTTTCTACGGGCGTTGTACAAATTTCGTTTAACACATTTTAAGTCTGACACAGATATGTTTATCTCAGTCATATTCTGAAGTACTCGTCGACAAAGTTTTGAGGGCCTTTGTGAAATATCTTCTGTCGCTTTCTTTCGCAAGTACTATTAACAATTTTCTTATCAATTTCATTTTCCTTTGACGGATGGTCAGAAATTTGCCTTACTATAATTCTATCACTTCCTTCGCCAACGGTAAAAATATTGGCCCTACATGAAGTACTCTTGGAGGTACACCGCCATTTTCTTTCATCACACTTCAGCAAATCTGATTTACAAAAAGTATACGTTTGAAAAATCAAAAGAACTTGACCACGCACACTAAGGATTTCTCGTAATTGACTCATGATACTTACGCTTTGTGAACTAAATAACTCTTTGAACTCACAGGATGAACTGAATACTATGCATATATATTTAAATAAATGGAGGGGGTTTCTTTAAACTTATTAAATTAACAATTAGGTAAATAAAATCCTAAATTTCTAGAAACAATTAAGTAACGGAGACCGTGTTCGTGTGAATATTAATTATTAATTCTTATCCTACTTAATTACATAAATACTTTTAATTTTAATCCCTATAATCCTTCGGCCAAACTTACATACTAAGAATGTTACCTGACTAATCTTCGAGGAATAAATAATGACCTTTGGCTCAAATTACAATCGCCCATAACTCGAGACGCCAATTTCGAGGTGCATTTTATTGGCGTACCAAGTCAAAGCGTAGTTTTCTCTTTCTCGATCTGCAGTTTACATAATTTCGTTTGCGATATTACATACAAGTATGAATATTTAGTAATAATAATATATTTATTTGTCCAACAGATATTTCCTTTTACAGGGCAACAAATGCATTACAAAATAAGCATATCTATACTTATATGTCTATTTATACATGTCAAAAATGTTACAAGCAGGTAATAATTCTTAGTAGCTAATATTACAGGAATAAAATTTAACTGTTCTCCCAACGATCAACGATCAAATATTAAATTCATATTACGATACAAGTTTGTATCATGGCACACTATGTTTATAAGTTAATCGACAAGCAGATTAATTTTAGAGAGTTTATTTATTTATTAAATTGTTAAGCAGAGGAACACAAGGAGAACACACAATCAGGATATCCATATCAACCCATACTACTATGCTACTCGTATTTAAGGTATGTGTAATGCTATTGCAAGAACTAACAATAACAGGAATTAAGTAAAGTTCATGTACACTCATCGAACATGCAACGAAGTGCCACTTAAAAATTACTATGATAAAAATAAGATGTCACACACTCAGACACCTTCTGTAGAGTGTCATGGTGAATATCACAATGATCAGCAACCAAGTTTACGGTACGGCACATTATGTATAATAGCGAATTGCCAACGATATCAGTCCTCGTAGTTAGTAAATAAAAGGTGTGACTTAAACGAGTAGATATTCTGGGTACCAGGAAATTAAGTTGAGAGAGAAGTTTTGGACAGGCAGAAACTTCAAGAAGTTTCACTGTACATTTTCAGCAGTAGATTATACTTTGTAGTAAGGGTACCATACCAAAAGGACGTATTCAGCTTTGAATGGACGTAGGTATGATATACATAGATAAAATCGTGATAGTGCGCGGGTCCGCGAAAGCTCGAGAAGTTCACAAAAAAGTACCATAGTTTTTAAAGCAGACTTACATATTAAATCAACATGTTCACCAAAACTGAAACTGCAATTGAAGTAAACACCAAAGTCTTTAATTTCATGGCTTCGATTCGTACCGCTGAAAGCCAAGACGCACACTTGGCTTTCAGCGGTACGGATCGTGTACGGGATTAATTGTTTCGTACGGGTATTTATTGCCGTAGTTCTCCAGGTGCAGCACTGCTTAATTTATCTGCTGATGATGACAACTAGTTGTCGAAATACATATACAGAATTACGAAAATTAATGTGGAAAGGGGTTATATCGCAACCTTAGTGATCAAGTTAATCAACCACAGACTCCACCTTCACTAAAAACTAAATTTACGTTTATTATTTCCTTCTTATGTGATCGGCGTTTTACAAATTCTAACAAATGAGTATATTATGTTCTTCATTTGATTTAGTCTTTTTGACTCTTTGTTTTTGAGGTGAAATGTAATCAGAATTTTTAATAACACCGCGTTATTAAAAATTCTGAGTATAGAAAGAAGGTTGTTTTGCAAACCCACATTCGAAAACATTGAAAATACCTCGCAGGGAACTTTCCTTGTAATTAGTACTGAGTAACAACAAAAACCAATCGGAAAAATATATTGGCAAGTTACTGTAATGTCTTTCGTTAATTTTCAAATTTTGGCATAGACATGAAAAAAAATACATTTTAATTTACGTACCCGTAGTACTCATTACATAGGCAACTTCATCCATTTCCTTTTCTTCCTCTTCCTCTTCTGTTTTATCGCATGCTAGAATACGCATTTCTGAATGATTGTCACCATCGAAGCAATACTGGGTTTTATCTTCAGTATAGTTTGCCAACTCAGAAAAGACGTATCCGTTTTCTTGTATATAATAGTGATGCTCCTCAGTTAACATGAACAACTGATCAGAACAAAAATCATTCATTTTGATCAGATAGTAATTATCCATGGTTAGATTAGACTTTTCGGTTCCCCTGTAGACATTAATATTAATTTTAATATTTTCATATGGTTGGCACTGCATATTGACGAATAATTTTCCTTTGCTGCAACATTTATTCAAGCACGTCTTAATATTACAAACGCAACCGTAAGTACGGTTATCGCGGTAAAAGTAATTATCCACAGTGTATGTTAAATTTTCGAAAATTATTGTGCCGTTCACTATAGAACCGGTTGTAATATCAATGGCTTCCTCCAGGTGATCGGTGCAAGGAATGTTCGCACTCACTACAACTTTTACACTTAAAAGCAGGAAAAGAATCAGTACATTATTTTCCATTTTGCCACGTAGTCGTGTCGAGTACTGAGTCTTTTCTGTTATTTCTTACTCCTAGGAAAGCAACTGTGGTTAATGCAAACGATAACTTATCACTATTTTTCGTAGTTTATGCAATTAAACTTAGGAAAAAACGTAAATTAGTAAATTCCTGGTGAACGCAGCAAGAAACCGAACAGAATACGTATTTATTTACGAACAAGGTAATGTGCAACTAACAAGTTTCAAAAAATTAAAACGTCAAGTTTTCTTATTTTATTTTAATTACTCTAAATATAAAATTTGAATTGACGTAAGTTCAGTTTAATAGCAGTTTTGTAAAAAACATAATAATAGCAATAATAGTAGTAATAATAATAGTAACAATAATAATGATATTTATCTGAAATAAAGTATTTTTAATAGTAAATATCTTGGCTCCGATTTTAATGAAATTTGGTGGACAGTGGGAAATAATTATTAATCTGGCAACGCCGATTGGTTTGATGAATGAACCTTGCATATTAATATAGTGCACCCATTCAAGAAAGTGACCTCTTTATCCGATTGTTCACAATGTCACTCCGTGTTTACATAATCTATCAACTATTCAAAAATAAAACCGTGCTAAATAGTATAATGCGCTGCCAAAAAATTCAATCTTAGATATTCTAAACATGTCTATATCATTAATCATGATGAATCACGGATATATTCTTACGAATCTGCAACAAAGCATCAATTGATAGTTCGGATGCTCTCCTCATTACGGTAATACAGTTCAAAAGTATTTAGATGCATATTATCTGCTTCTGGGCTTCCGGGCTGGAAACGCGTCACTGGTATAACTGCCGACGTCGACCGAAACTGAGTTTCAGTGCGACAGAAAGTACTAGTAGTTGAGCCCTGAAGATATCCCATATGAGTGGGTACGAAACGTCGGCAGTTATACCAGTGACGCAGTTCCAGCCCGGAAGCCCAGAAGCAGATAGTATGGGCCACGACTGCGGAAGTCTACGTACCAGATATTTAGATGCAGTTTTTAACAACGGATGGATTGGTATAAGAGTTTGAATCGATTGGAATTCAATCTCCAGATTCGAATCCACTCATTTCTTCCTGTGGAGTCAGCTTAGAAATTTTGTTTATCAATCAGAGCTCGAATTATGGACAAATCAAAAACATCCATTCGGGGGAAAGTATAAATAATTTCAGCCGATGTCATTCAAAATGCAATTCAAAGAATTTACTATCAATTGCACATTATAAAGATCTTAATAGTAAACAATTCGATCATCTATTTTAACAACTGCATATTAAATACAAATAATTCCAGCCTATACCATTCAGGACCTAATGTCAAGATTTTGTCATCAAATTCCAATTTAAGATGTTAAAAGCAGACTATTTTAATAATTGCATATTAACATTTGTGTGTTCTTTTCCGTAATATACGGCCTATCTGGTGTTTAAGATACTACCTCATAATTTGTTTATTAACGATATCACAGCCTACCACACTTAATGTGTTTTTATTGAAAATTTCGAAATTGCTACCTAAAACGTAATGACATCATAGGAAAGAAAAGTAGGGCAATTAATATAAATTGAATGACACAATTATTTAAATTGTCTAATTAAAAAAAAAATTTCACATACTTAATATTTAAGGTTACAACATTAAATTTCTTCATCTTAGCTTCCGGGCTGGTATTGCGTCTTCGATAATTCTTTAACCGACGTTTCGTCACCTCTTGTATAGGACATTTTAGAAGCTTAACTGATGCAACTGCTTTCGTTGTTGCACTGAGACTGGTGTAAGTCTGTGGATGGGTTTAGATAGGGATATCGAAAATGGGTCGTTACTGTTGAGCAGTTTGGAGTTACAGGATTCCAGGCGCTGTGTAGGGCGTAATCTTGTATCTCCAAACTACTCAACCGTAACCGTAACGCTCCATTGACCCATGACCAATATCTCTATATAAACCGATCCATCACAGACTTACGCCAGTCTCAATGAAACAACGAAAGCAGTAACAGTAGTTAAGCTCTGAGATGTGCCATACAAATGATGAAACGTTGGTACCAGAATTATCGAAGATTAACATTAATGTCGTTTTCTTTATATTCTTTCTGTTTAAATAAGCGTAAATATGATAGAAATCTGTAATTTTGCACACGTAATGTAAATATGCCATATTAGAATACATGAAATTCCACAAAATGGTAATTCAGCTATAAATGGGGACATACGCTGGTGCAACATCTGCATCATTTAAATCTATGCAGATATACAGATGTGCTAGGTTTCTGCTTGTCGTTTTAGCTATTCTACAGTTTCAGGTAGTAAATACATCCAATTGACGCGTCCTTGAATTTCTCTAAATAGTGGCTGGAATAATGCACTTACAATTATCTATCTTTCTCATGTTTTTTTGCTTATGACGTTGTTGGTCGAACGTTTATAATTGGTTGAACCACGTGAGTTCGTTCTCTTTTGTGAATCTATATTCAGCTTGTGAATATCCTGTAGAAAATAGAAGTGGACATGGGTTGAGCTTTGTCTTTGATTTGAAAAGATTTTTCTTGGGACTGTAAGTCGGAACCAAGGCACGCCAATCGATTATAGTATTAAATATGTTTTGATGTTATTTTGTTGTTATTTTTTTTCTGAAATTACTTTTTATCTATCTTAGTTGAGATTGTATATTACATATTTTATTATTAATAGCTAATATAATTTTTTGTTTTGCAATATGTATATATATATATATACACACACATTTTTTTACATTAAGATACTGGGTGTCCAGTAGTATATGATAAAGATTTTCATATAATTCAGTAGTTGCCAAGTTGTAATATTTAGTTGTTGATATTCTAGAATTTATTTCTTTGAATACTTGAGTTGTCTTTTAAGTTTTGCATAGAACACTGAAATAAAGAAGAAGAAGAACAAACGGAAGGCGAAGACGAAGAACAGGAGGAGGAGGAACATAAAGAAAACAAAGAAGAATATCAAGACACTGCTATACACACATGGACAGTGATTTGGACAAATGAAATTTTAAAAATATTTTGTATTATTTTTGTTCTCAATTTTCGCTATTTTGCTCGTGAATATTTTAGCGACTTTTCTTTTTTTTTTACAATTTAGAGTACATATCCTAAGATACATATTTGACTACAATATTTTTCCCCTATTATCATAAATACTAGTTGTAAAGGGTTTTTCAATAAGGACTTGACAACTTTTTTTCAAAATAAAATGCAGACCATTGGAGATATTTCAAAAACTTTATTATCGGGTTGAAGTATAATCAAAACATTTATGAATGGAACTCGACTTCGTTCATATGGCCACCGCGGGCACGTTTGCAGCGGTCAATTCGTTGGACCCAATTTTCGATGACTCGGCCACACAATTCGGCCGAAACGGCTGCTATTTCGCGTTCAATGTTGGCTCTGAGCTCTTCGAGCGTTGTCGGCTTGTTGGCATAGACCAATGACTTGACGTAGCCCCAAAGAAAAAAGTCTAGAGGCGTTAAATCGCACGAACGAGGCGGCCAATTGACTGGTCCATTTCTTCAGATAACACGCTCATCAAGCTTACTGTTCAATAAATCGATCGTAACGTGTGCTGTGTGGCTTGTGCCACCGTCCTGCTGAAACCACATGTTGTCCAAGTCCATATCTTCCAATTCGGGCCAAAAATAATCGGTAATCATGGCGCGATAACGATTACCATTCACAGTAACGTGACGATCATTATCGTCGACGAAAAAATATGGCCCTATGACGCCGCCGGCATGCAAACCGCACCAAACAGTTATTTTTTGTGGATGAAGTGGTGTTTTATGAAGCACATGTGGATTTTCACCCGACCAATAACGCATATTTAGCTTATTGACGAACCCATTGAGCCAAAAATGAGCTTCGTCACTGAAAATGATTTTGCGATGAAATTGATCATCTTGGCGCATCTTTTCCAGAGCCCAATCGGAGAACGTACGTCGCTTCAAATGGTTCATCGGCTTCAATTCTTGAGTCAGCTTGATCTTGTATGTGTGTAAAACAAGATCCTTCGCCATAAAGTGGTCTGGGCGATGCCCAACTCTTGAGAACGCAGTGGAATTGACTGATTTGGATTATTTGCTACGGACGTTTCAACGGCAGCGATATTTTCGACACATCGACCAACCCGTTATCTCACTGGCACGACAACATCACACAACGAATATGTAGACTCAAATTTTTGCATTAAACTTTTTACTGCCTGTCTACTGGGGCGAGAATTACGACCGAAAATCGGAGTTAACGCTCTTAAACTAGCGGTCACCGCCTCCGAATTTCTGTAGTACATTTTTATAATTTGCAGACGTTGTTCGTTCGTGTACTTTACCATGATGAAAATGTTAAGTTTACTGAATAAATTGACAATGACAGTTCGATGATTAGTGAAAGGGTGCGTTCACAAATTGAATTAAAAGTTGTCAAGTCCCTATTGAAAAACCCTTTATTAATAAATCGAATTTTAGGCTTGTAATGTATTAAAATTATCTAAAAATACATGAATATATTATTATTAAGACTTTTACACTGTTCTATAGCAATTTTTGCAAAGAGTTTGGAACACGTTGTCCGAATTTGGCAACATTGTGCGTTATTGTGCATGCAAAAATGTCATTTAAGATTAAGTGAAGCTTTTATCTTTAGTCAAATTTTTTATTCTTAACATGAAGTTGGGTGAAGACTGATCTCACTTAGCTTTTTGTTTTAGAGGTGAAACGCGATCAGAAGTTTGTTTTGCAAGACCACACTCGAAAGTATTGCAAATATATATAGCTTTCCTTGTAATTAGTACTGAGTAACAACAAAATTTATTCGGAAAAATATATTGAAAAGTTATTGTAATGTCTTTCATTAATTTTGAAATTTTGGCATTGACATGAAAAAATAATAATACATTTTAATTTACGTACCCGTAGTACTCACTACATACGCAACTTCATCCATTTTCACTTCTTCCTTTTCGTTTTCTGCTTTAGCGCATGCTAGTATACGCATTTCTGAATGATTGTCACCATCGAAGCAATACTGGGTTTTATCTTCAGTGTAATTTGCCAACTTTGAAAAGACATATCCGTTTTCTTGTATGTAATAGTGATGCCTTTTGGTTAACATGAACAACTGACCAGAACAAAAATCATTCATTTTGATTAGATAATAATTATCCATGGTTAGATTAGACTTTTCGGTTCCCCTGTAGACATTAATATTAATTTTAATATTTTCATACGGTTGGCACTGCATATTGACGAATAATTTTCCTTTGCTGCAACATTTATTCAAGCACGTCTTAATATTACAAACGCAACCGTAAGTGCGATTATCGCGGTAAAAGTAATTATCCACAGTGTATGTTATATTTTCGAAAGTTATTGTGTCGTTTACTATAGAACCGGTTGTAATATCAATGGCTTCCTCCAAGTGATCCGTGCAAGGAATTTTCGAACTCACTGCAAATCTTACATTTAAAAGTAGGAAAAGAAACAGTACATTATTTTCCATTTTGCCACGTAGTCGCGTCGAGTACTGAGACTTTTCTGTTATTTCTTACTGATAGGAAAGCAATTGTGGTTAGTGCGAACGATAACTTATCACTGCTTTTTGGAGTTTATGCAATTAAACTTACGTTAAGAACAAAACGTAAATTAGTAAATTCATGGTGAACGCAGCAAGAAACCGAACAGAATACGTATTTATTTATGAACAAGGTAATGTGGAACTAACAACATGTTTCAAAAAATTCAAACGTCAAGTTCTCTTATTTTATTTTAATTGCTCTAATATAAAATTTGAATTGACGTAAGTTCAGTTAACTTAATAGGCAGTTTTGTGAAAACATAATAAAAGCAATAATAATAATAATAATAATAACATTTATTCGAAATGAAATATTATTTTTAATTGATAAATATCGCCCGCAGGTTTGTAAGCTTATAAAAATATTCGGCACCTACTTTTTTTATATGTCTGATCACATCCAAGGGAACTAAAGACTACTCTTTAAAATGAGCATTTTTTTTTGTTTTCTACAATGTTCGAACAGATAGAACTAAATATCAAATATCAAATTTCAAATTTTCTTCAAAGATAAATACGACAGATAGTAGGAAAGAATTATTAATCTGGCGACGCCAATTGGTTTGATTGACCCTTGCATATTAATATAATGCATCAATTCAAGAAAGTGATGTTTTTATCCGATCGTCAAAATGCCGCTCCAAGTTTACAAAATCTGTCAATTATTCAAAAAGAAGACCGTGCGAAATAGTATGAAGCACTGTCAAAAAATGCAATCTTGGGTATTCTAAACATGTCTATATCATTAACCATGATGAATCACGAATATATTCTACCGAATCTGCAACAAAGCATCGATCGATAATTCGGATCTCTCCTCATTATGGTACTACAGTTCAAAAGTATTTAGATGAAGTTTTTGAGAACAGATGGATTGGTATGAAAGATTAAATCAATTGGAATTCAATGTCCAGATTCGAATCCACTCATTTCTTCCTGTGAGGTCATCTTAGAAATGCTGTCTATCAAAACAAATTGAAAACTTGCATTCGGGAATAAATATAAATAATGTCAACCGATGTCATTCAAAATGCAATTCAAAGGCTTTATCATCAAATTGCAAATGGCCCATCTACTGTTTATGATACTACAACATAATTTGTTTATTGTGGACATTAGAACCTACCACATTTAATGTGTAATAACTGACGACTAGAACTTTTGACAACGCACTCCATTCTTGATTTTCGGAAAGGTAAAGAAATCATTGGGACTTAGGTTCGTACTGTACGTAGGATGGTCGAACAATTCGACGTTTTGTTGCGTTATAAATTCAATTGTTTTGCGTGCTGTGTGCGAACTTACATTGTCTTGGTGGAGGATGATGATTCGTCGTTCGGGTTTAGTTTTTCGAAGCTTGACGATAACTTGAGGCAAACAAATCGATGTATACCAATCGGCAGTAACAGTTCTTTGATCTTGTAGAGGAATTGTTGCTACATGACCTGCTTTCGAGACAAATATCTTTTTGGAGACACTTCGAGGATGGATGGCTTTTGTCGGCTTTTCTTTACTTTGGACCACCCAAATAGATAACCGGCATTTATTTTCTGTCTCGTATGAGTGAATACAAGATGTAGTACCACTGATAAAGTTGTTCAAGTTTTTTAGTATTTAGTTGTTTTTGACACCAATTCACCCTAGCTGCTCTCTGTTCTTCATTCAACAGATTTGGTATCCAACGGTTTTTACACACAATTCTTTATGCAAAATTTTCTGAATTGAGATCTTTGGAATCCGCAATAATGCTTTGATCTTACGCACAGCATCGAATGACTGCCATTTTTGGTGAACCTGCTCTTGGATCATCGCTATGACTAATTGGTCCACATTTGGATTCTCTATACCAACGAAAACTTGTTGACTGATGTGGTGTTTCATTGCTGGAAACAGAAACCAACTTGACGAGGCATTCTTCTTGAGATAAATGGCTTTGAAAACTCTAAAAAATTATTTCGCGAAAATATTCTCAGCTTAATTCCATTTTTCATCTAACTTGCCAACTTTGATAGTTCGTTGTAGTTACAACCTTACATGTATCGCACTGAAACTATGGATTTAGGTTAATTAAAGATAGAGGTTAATTTTTAGTACTGACATTTGATTAATGGAGCCCTCTGTGTCCCACTATTCGAAACTTAAAAGACATCCTATGTATTGTACCATTTATTTTTTCTCCTGATGCATACGAACTTTACTCCTATAACTTTTAAACGCACGTATTCTCCTAAAATCCACGTCCTTCAGCATTGGCGCGCACTTCTAGGAATCCAAATGCTGTGGCGTCCCTTTACAAGGTTGTTTCTGTCTGTATTGAGAGAATTCTCCCTAACTCTCTGAGTTACTGGCTATTTTCAGCCCTAGAAGAAGCCAAGGATATCCTCAGGTAGGAATTATGGGCATTGTAGTATTAATTTCTACACTAATTTGTAGAGGGTGGTAACACTATATAATTCATAAGAGTCTAAAAATGCTGTTTAGTTAGGTGCATGTAGTATTTTGTAGAAGCAGTTTCACTATTTTTCATAACGCTTATTTTTTACTTTATAATTTTATTGTTAGTGCTATTAGCGTGTAATTCTTATTTTATTACTAAACATATAAAAAAATTTCAATTACATACATGTTTGGAATATAACTACTTCGTACTATGTGTTGTAATTTACCGAGTCTCATGAAGGCAATAATTTAGATAATTAGTACAAAAGTACGAGACATAGTGAGCATAATGGCCGGTTATTACTCACGAAAATCAATAATTATTGTATTGTGTCTATGGAAGAGAAATGGTTATTATTTATACGAGGTTCGACAATAATTAATATATAATCTATCATCAGAAAAAAAAAACTGTTAGAATCAGTAAATACAAAGTTATATATTTATTTACAAATTTTAGTAAAATGAAATTTATGTGTGGGACACATAAATTTCAGACATACAGAACACGCAAAGTAATGCGGAAAGGGGTTATATATCAACCTTGTGATTAAGTAAAGTAAATATTTAAGAAAATTATTTATCGACAGAGATTGAACAGCTTTTTATGAACATTAGTATCTACTGAAACTATGTCAAAACACTATACTCCAAAGCTTTTGTCACAGTGCCCTACAGTTTACTATTATCGACACTTACGTGGGTCGGTATTACGGAACTAGCAATAGAATTCTGCAGATCATATCTTAAAGGCAGGACTCAAAGAGCAATCTTTGATAAAATCAAATCTAAACCACTGATAGTGACGCATGAGGTGTCTCAAGGAACTGGTCTTAGCCCCATGTTACTCCGTATTTACACTTCTAAATTACCCTCAGCACTGGAACATTGCTCTTACCACATTTATGCCGATGATACACTGCTGTACATGTCTTTCGACCCGCTGAGATTACACTGAGCGGAATTTTATATCATTGAAGATCTACTAAATTTGTGTCAGTACAGTTTATTATATACCAACTGCAGATAAATCCTAAAAAACGCAAACGCAACTATTTGCTACTAAAGTAAAAAGAAATTTTGCAGCTTCGAACATCAATATTTTTATTGGAAATCAAAAACTTTCTCCTACAAGATACGTTAAAAATTTAGGAATTATTATTATTATTTGGATCGAGAATGGAATTATTATCATCTTCGGTTGCTGCAGCCTACTTTGATTGAGAAGAGTGTTTCTAATAATAACCAATTTCGAGAATTAGTCAAACCGATGCAAAGCTGACCAGATAAACTCTCCATTTTTTCCCTCCTTAATATTGCTGTATGCGGTCTAGTGATGTCAAAGAGGTTAACTACATTTTTTAATTATGAATCAGTACCTTTCTCGATCAAACTTTCATGAATATGCCATTGCTGAACATATAAATCGGAGTTGCTTTATTGCGGCTTAAAAATTGAAAATAAATAATATTCCAGATTCCATTGGGCCTGGATTGCGATATCGAACGATGATTAATGATTTTATATGGCTGGAATTGGAAGATATTGATGTGGACGACGTTCATTTTCAACAAGACGACGCTACGTGCCGTAGAAGTAACGATATATCGCTCTTTTGCGTAAAAAGTTTTCTGACCGTGTGTTTTCTCGAAAGTAGAGGGACTCTACCGATTCTCGAACCTTCTCATTGACTTTGACCACAATGCATGTTGGAACGGTCAAGGTCAATGAGGAGGTTCTAGAATCGGCTGTGACCGAAGAGGTTTTAGTGATAACATCATTTCAAGGTTAAGGTCATTTCAATGTCGACGGTAATGAGGAGGTTTTAGAATCGGCTAAGCCCGAGGTTGTTCAAGGTTAAGGTCATTTCAAGGTTAAGGTCATTTCAATGTCGACGGTAACCATTTGGCTGATATTGTTTCCCATTATTAATAACATACCCTCTTCTTTAGAATTAAATAAACATCCGATGATTTCTCTTAAAAATACTCATTTTTTTTACATATCGAAATGAAATCTCTTATTGGAAGACCCGTTTATATTTCGCTGCGTGCTATTCTGTTAATATGTTGTGTTGCTCAGCAGTGACAACAATTGAACTGCGCCGTTCATTCGTACAATGCTGTATTTTTAATAATCAGGTTATGTTTACTTTTCCATTTATGGCATTTCTGTCACAATCCACTTGACTAAAAGAAAATATAATGGAAATCAAAAGTAGCATTCTTATTTTTCATTTATTTTTTACGTTTCATGAAAATATATTACGTAAAACAAATGAAATTGTAGTAATGTATTACAAATTTTGATATAAATTTTAATGTTTACAATCAATCCTCATGACTCATAAAAAAATCCGTTGCAGAGTACAGTGCGGCCATTTTTTTTAATGATTAAGGAATATATAGGTTTTTATTTAAACTTCCCTACTGCTACTAACTGTGGTTACATATCATAATTTATTTGGAATTAACATTAAAGTTACCGGAACTAAAACCTATGTAGATAAAAAGGTTCTAACAAAAGCGACGTAAATAATCTAAGAAAATTATGAGTAAGATTGATGAAAGTATGTATATGTATAACGAAACATTTGAGAAATAGAAATAGATATATGTGTAATTAAAAATATATTGATAATTCTAATTACATAGAATTCAACATTTGATGTACCTAGGTGGAATTAAAAAAAACAAACATGAGTAGTTTAAAAAATTTTCAAGGAGTCAATCTAAAGATTGTTTACCGCACTACTCAAATATAATTAAATTTGATTGCCATCTGTGAGTGACTATAAGAACGAAAATACAATTATAGTTGACATAGTAGCCGTGAGCTTACTCTGTTTCCATACTAATGTTTGAGTAGAAATCAAATATGGATACTAATCTAATTATTAGAAGAAAAAGAAGAAATAAGTATATATAACAAGTTTTATTCTTTTAACACGTTATTTTAAGAAAAAAATTATTTATAAACTTTTTAATTTTTTTAAAAAAAATTACATGTGCTGTACAGAAGTGTGCATAAGTAAGTGACTATCATAGAAATTAGCATTATCAGTTAAAAAGTTGTTAATTTGTGGTATCACGGGCACACTTATGCATATACATGAGAGTCGATGAATTTTATAATTCGCTTGAAAATTTAATTGTATCTCAATCTTCCACAGATGAGGTTGCTTCTGTAAACTTGTCTCCTTTGCCATCTTTGAAACTCCTTTTTCTCTCCTTATCTTCATTTTGTCTGGGTTGCGCCAGTAGTGATACGATCCCTGTTCAATTTACTTGCATAATTTACCACAGGTGATTTGACATTGACCTTGATTGTTTTTTTCAGCACTTTTTCCTTTAGACAGGGTCTATATTACTTCTACAGAGTATTTGTTTTGTTAAGTTGTAATAATATTTGAATAAACTGAAAAACTTCATCGTTTTGTAATGTTTTATATAAGAGTGGATTACTTGTAAGATGTAGAAGTTCTACATTATATCCAAAAAGGATAATCACGTTCATTTCTCGGAGATATTATTTCTTCTCATTTTTTGCCGTTTCAATTACAATAGGTGTTTTTTAAGCTACATGAGAGCTATCGATATCGATAACTATGGTTTGACAGCTGATAATGTCAAACTGTGTTGATATTTCTGTTCAGTATGGTTTGGCAAGTCCTCATGAATCGTTTAACGTCAGAACGACGCTTTCAAATTGTGGAAATTTACTTTGAAAAAGGTAAATCTGTTCGCGAAGTTCATAGAGCACTTCGTCCATTTTACGGTCAACATAATCGGCCTATTGAGCAAGGCAATTCGTGCAGTTATTGATCGTTTTCGCACTAATCTTACTCTCCTAGATTCAAAACCTTCAACAAGACAAAGAAATGTGCGTATGGAAGAGAATATTGCTGCTGTAGCGCGAAGTATTTAAGAAAACGCCGATATGTCAATTCGTCGTCGTTCTCAACTTGTTGGCCTTTGTCCTTCGACTACGTGGAAAATTTTACGTAAGGATCTTGGCTTACGTGCCTATAAAATACAGCTCGTGCAAGAATCGAAGCCAAACAACCATCGTTTGCGTCGCATTTTTGCTGATGGGGCCTATTTGAAACTGATCGAAGATGAGTATTTTCATCAAAGAATTGTGTTTAGTGATGAAGCTCGTTTCTGGTTAAATGGCTACGTCAATAAGCAAAATTGCCGTATTTTGAGCGAAGACAATGCTCAAGCCGTTAACGAATCACCATTACATCCATTAAAATTGGCTGTTTGGTGCGGTTTACACGCTGGCGACATCATCGGTCCTTATTTCTTTCGAAATGAGGAAGGAGCTGCCGTTACGGTGAATGGCAGCGCTATCGAACCATGCTGACTGAATTTTTGTTTCCAAAAATTAATCAGCTAAATATCGACAACATTTGGTTACAACAAAACGGCGCAACTTGCCATACAGTGCGCTTAATAATCGATTAATTGCAAAATCAATTTGGTGACAACTTTATTTCCAGAAGTGGTCCTGTTCACTGGCCACCTCGTTCGTGCGATTTAACGCCCCTGGATTACTTTTTATGGGGCTATGTTAAGTCATTGGTTTATGCCGACAAACCAGCAACTCTTGAAGTATTGGAAGCCAATATTCAAGCCACCATTGACGCCATACGGCCAGAATTATTACAAAAAGTAGTCAAAAATTGGATTGATTGAACGGACCATGTAACTCGTAGCCGCGGCGGACATATGTCGGAAATCATTTAAAAATAAATGCCGTGAAATTATCTATCACATTATTTTAAAAAAATTTCATTCCAACAATATTTCTGTCTTGTATTATCATTTTAAGTTCTCAAGTTCTTAAAAAACCACCCTATACTTTTAATAATATTTTTAAAATCTTAACTTTTTAGAGATGAAATTATATTATTGCCACATCTTGTCAGGCATTTCAACAAATTTGGCATTGTACTTTATACTTATTTTATATTAACCGATACTAACCACTGTTACGTTTCCTGTGCCTAATAGATACATTATGACGTACAGTAGCATTACTGTAGTGAGAAGTCTGTATAATATGAATTACCTTGTATAAAATACGTTCCTTTGTAGTTAATGATTTGTTCCTTTTCTTAATCTGAGTTCTATTCAACATTTTTCACTTCATCGCGTTTGTGTAGTACCTTCGTTACTGTGTTAATCTTATAACTATCTAATAGTTCCAATATTGTTATCTTTATTAATTATACTGCCGTTTGCACCTCTGTATATATCATTCATTTATATTATGCAACCTAACTGTCCACTATATAAAATTTTAGACTCATTTGATCTTGACCTTGTGTATGTAGTATGTGTAGCTTCCTCTAAATCCCTTTGTTTCATAAGTCTAATTACTCTTATAAATGCATTTTTATTTATAGCTCTTCTTAAGTACGAATTTTAGATACTTATTATGTGTAAATGGCTAATTCGATAAATTACATCTTGTGAGCATTACCACATGGTTCAGGCTTAGTTATAATTGGAAACAAAGTCTTCGGCTCCGCTAATAGCTAGATTTACAAACCACCCTTTAACGTAATTTTCTTTCTTTTTTGTTTTCACTAGTAAATTTATCACATATTCAAGAAATACTCTTAATAGGTATTTTAACGAGTTAAAAATAAATAAAAAAATAAAATCTACAAAATTTCACTTGTTCAAGATAGCTAAAAAGGCAGGGAACTTTTTTACTATCTTAAACAAGCGATAATTGTAGATTTTGTCCTTTTTCATTTCTGTAAACTTTTTAAAATACCAATTAAGTAAATTAAACTTAACTATTATATACAAATTTTAAAGCCTTAAATTTTTGTTTTGTAAACGAAACTTGGCCCGGTTTTGGAAAAACGGCCTAATTTATTTTTTGTTTTGAATTGCCTTATGGAAACTAGATTATCAAACCTATAATATCGACCTGTTAATTTTTTAATTCTAAATATTATTTCTCAATTTAACTGTAATTTATATATTACTTTTAATTTCCCTTTTCTAATTAATTAAAGTGAAAATGCGCTATGTTATTTGCGTGTTTTTATCTTTTTGCTGTTGCATTGTTTATACTTTTGGGTCGTTTGATAGCTGAAACTGAACGCAAGATTCCTTGTTCTTCACTCAGGGTGTTGCTTATTCATTTAACAAGATAACGAGCTTATTTATTTAGAAACCGACACGAGCATTTTTGACTGAGCAGGCTGGCAAGCTGCACCTTGAATGGATAATTTTGAGTAATAAAATCAATCCTTGGTAGGTTTTTTTAAATCGATTTCGATGGAATTTTTTTATTTAACACGCGTGTCACCACTATCTATTGTAGTGATGTAATAGTATGTATTTTAACCTTCAGTAAAGTAGTTATAGTTATATATTTTGTAAAAGAGACTTGTCGAATGTATAATAAAACTATCTGTTATGTAATGATTATTCATTGTGAACGTTTGTAAATTTCATTTGTGTATATTTCAGGCATTAATTTGTTTTTAGGTATAATTTAAATGTTACTAAATTGTAATGATAACTTACAACAAAACTATTTATTTAATAACAAAAGTATTTAAAAAAGCATTTTAGCGATAGTTTGCATATTACTTTTTTAAATAGTTATGTATTCCAAAGAAGAAGTATTAATAATTATATACAAACATATAATCAAGTTCTTTTTACGATGGGAATTATGAAAATTATTTTTTGCTATCCCATCGTAAATTAAGGATGGAATAGCAGAAAATAATAATAATTTTCATAATTCTCATCGTAAAAAGAACTTAATTATATGCTTATATACAATTATTAATATCATAATAACTTGACTGCGAGTTTTAAAAATAAATATTAGATCTGTTTCCAGAAAATGAATGAAATTTATGGCGTATTAAAGGACTCGAAGTTGTACTGACTGGTGGCTTAATTGGTAGAGCAGCCGTCTAGAAAACAGCAGGTAGAGGTTCGAGTCCTTCTCCAGCACAGAAATTTTTAATTGAATTCTGTGAATTTAATTAACGATAGAATAGCAGAAAATGATAATTTTCAAGAAGAATAAGTATTTTGAATTGGTAAAAGAATACTAAATTTCTCAGGTCAACGAATTATTTTCGATTAATTATTCCGATCGACGGATACCATTATTCGTAACAATTGACAATATTATAGATTATGTTTTAAAAGCAAAGGCGGTATTGTAAATATCTTAAGAAAGATTGAAAGCTTGTCTTGCCTGAAAAAATGGAATAATGAAAACAAAAGCAATAAATTTTTGGATAAAATAATCTCTCTAATTGGTTTCACATCTATTTATAAATTTGATCTATTTACTCAAAATGAAACAAAATACAAACTGGAAATTTTTATAGATTTTTTATTTCCAGAGAGTGATTTCATATAAACTAAAATATTTACAGTGCTTAATTATGAAGGTGTTTTCAGCGGGTTCTTTTTAAATCAAGCATGAATTTCAGGAAGTGATTATTTTGTCGATGATAAATTTAGCAGGAACGTGAGAAATAAATCACTTTTATGACACAATAAATGAATCCTCAGATTGTTATTATGAATAAACATTTCCACTGGGTCTATCATACTTAATTCTTTTTATGAGGATATCGAGTTGTATGTTCGAAAATTGTTTTGCGGTTAGCACTACATATGCTATAAATAATATATATGTTATAAATAGGTATTTGTTTCTTGTAAATATTTAAACCTTTACAATGTCCTACGTGTCCTACCGAATTGTACCACAGATGAAGCAATTGTATCTAAGTTTGTGTTTAAACAGAATCGCTTTAATTGTGATTTAGGTGTAGAAGATGTTACAGTGGAAAAGTGTATTTACGAACCTAAATAATACTCAAAGTAATATACTATTCAATTAAATGACCTCGAAAATATTAAAAACTATAAAAGATTTGACTAACGGGTGTTTTTTTTAGAGGTATAGAACTTTGAAATGGAATAAAACAAATATGATTTTTTTAAATTGACATGAAATTTACTTTCTTCGAAAGATAATCTTCTGGCATTATAATTTAAATATGACTTCTGGCATATGACCGCCACGGCTGGCTCGGACGTAGTCTAATCTGGAGGGCCAATTTTCGATGACTTTTTCCAACATTTGTGGCCGTATATCGGCAATAACGCGGCGAATGTTGCCCTCCAAGTGGTCAATCGTTTCGGGCTTATCGGCGTAGACTAGCGACTTCACATATCCCCACAGAAAATAGTCAAGCAGCGTTAAATCGCACGATCTTGGAGGCCAATTCACGGGTCCGAAACGTGAGACTATGCGGTTACCAAACGTTTCCTTCAATAAATCAATTGTGGCACGAGCTGTGTGACATGTTGCGCCGTCTTGTTGAAACCACAACTCCTGCACATCATGATTGTTCAATTGAAGAACGAAAAAGTCAGTAATCATGGCTCTATAGCGGTCACCATTGACTGTAATGTTCTGGCCAGCTTCGTTTTTAAAGAAGTACGGACCAATTATTCCACCAGCCCATAAAGCACACCAAACAGTCAGTTTTTCTGGATATAACGGTGTCTCAACATACACTTGAGGATTATCATCACTCCAAATACGGCAGTTTTGTTTATTGACGTATCCATTCAACCAAAACCGAGCTTCATCGCTAAACAAAATTCGATTATGAAAATCGGGATCAACGGCAATCTTGTTTTGAGCCCATTCACCGAATCTACGCCTTGCTAGGTGATCGTGTGGCTTCAATTCTTGCACGAGTTGGATTTTGTAAGCACGCAAACCTAGATCTTTCCGCAAAATTTTCCATAAAGTGGATGGACACATATCCAATTCCTGTGCACGATGGCGGATAGACTGATTCGGGTCTTCCTCTACGCTACGCTCTACAGCAGCAATGACTTCTTCTGTACGCACTCTACGACGTCTTTCTGGATGCGAGTTATCATTTAGAGTATACGTGGTGCGAAAACGTTCCATAGTTAATCGAATTAATTGCTCTGATGGACGATTATGTTGACCGTAATATTGACGTAGTGCGCGATACGTATTTCGAACAGAACCATGATCTTCAAAATAAATTTGCACAATTTGCAAGCGTTGTTCAGGCGTCAGTCTATTCATGTTGAAATGACAAACCAAACTAAATATAAATCACTTAACAGCTGACAAAATGGCCGCCAGTTAAAAAAGTGTTGCCAACTTAAAGTTCTATACCTCTAAAAAAACACCCGTTACTAACATCATCTTCCTAAAAACACCATAAAAAAGATGGCAGCGTTTGAATGTTTTTGCGTAAGATGAAAGATGAAACGCCTTAAAAGCCTTAAGCAACAATTTGAAGCTATTTAACATGAACCAAGGATTCTTTGGGAATATGTGTGGCTGCATCGCTATGTTCGGGAATTCAAACAGTTGTCTTAATAATGGTAGTTTTTCCTCCGAAGAAAGCCATTTAAATTTTTAACGGCGGAGAAGATAATGACATTGATTTTTTAGAATTGCAAAGGAATAATTTTCATAGACAACTAAACCGCTAATGAACCATATTATTATGCAACCCTAAAAGACAAATTAAAGAAAACAATTTCTGAAGAAAACAACTCAGAAGGTGTTCTCTTTCATCTGACAACGCGTCTTCTCACACCAGTCAAGTTGTTCGCCAAAAACTAGATCATTCAAGATCTTAAGTTGTACCTTATCCAACTATTATTCGCTAATCTAGCTGTAAGTGACATCTCTTTATTTTTCAAACACAAGTTTTTGCTTTCTGGAAAGAACTTTCCGTGAATAGCTTATTACAATTGCAAAATCGTATTTTGAGAATATTAAGATTGCATAATAGCACTTCGGCATCGTTATAAATGCGTTGAAGTTGTAGGGTTGACTTAAGAAAAGCATTTTTCCAACTTTCAAGGTTCTCTTGTCTATACCAGAGAATTATATGTAAGATTAGTAAATAGACATTTTTTTAACGAAAACATCGATCGAGTGTTTGTATAATATTTAAAGTAAAAAAGAAAATATTGAACGTGAAATTGAAATTATTGAAAACCAAATGCTGTACTTTTTATAAATATCGTTTGGAATCATTTGCCTTTTACTATTTTTAAATATTTTTTTGGTAACTTAGCAAGTTATTAACCAACACAATACACCCACCTGTCTTTGCTACAAATCCATCTCCTCTTTGGTAATTTTTTGTAAACAATATAGCAGTTTAATGGTTTCTTTTTAAGAATTTTAAAAACACGTTTTTTAAATGAACTAAAATGTTAACGTGACATAAAATTTTTTCTGAACCTTAAAATTTAAATATTTCTTAACACTTTCAATTTAATAATATAAAGATATATTCGCTGTCTAGACCAGGCTTAGTGTGGAAAATGCCTTCCTAAAATCAGTAATAATTCCCCAATGAAAGTTTTCCGAATATGTGAAGGTGTACTTTCTAATCATCCTTTTCTATAATCCTCACTACCTATTTTTAAATTAACATGCTTTTACCGTCATGTGCATGAAAACAGCAGTCCTAAATTAGTACTTATAAATAACATTTGTAACGGACAATTCTGATGCATCTATATCTACATTATCTAAATTCCCCGAATATATAATATATGGTTTCCGGTAAAGTACCGAATATAAGGAGGAATTACTAAGTTTTCTAGTAATACGCCCGTATTTGCCTTTGCATTAAAATAGCAGTACCATAGCTGGCAGCACTAAACGCGGACATATAAAGTTCTGGCTGTTGCAGAATAATTTAACAATTTTTTAATCATTCATTTTTGTTGTTATATGGGCAAAGCAAAACATTGTTCGTCAGAAAGAAGAGCAATTTATACATATAAGTTTATACAAAATACTCTGTCATGTCCTGCGAAAATGTTTGCAAACATAAAGAACTGGAGAAAAGTGAAACAAAATCGTGGTGGAAAAAGAAAAACTAGATCTAGAGGAAATAGAAATATTTAACTTGTGCAAAAAAGACACCGTTCGTAAGTTCAACTGCAATTAAAAGTGAGTTACACCTTTGTATAAGCACTTCTACTATTAGATGAAGATTGATTCAAGGAAAGTTGCGTGAAAGAAGGCCTACTAGGGTACCATTATTAAACAAAAGGCAAATACAAAGTAGGTTGTCGTTCGCTCATGAACACGTACAATGGCACGAAAAATGTGGCGGAATGTACTGTGGTCCAATGAATCGGAAACAGTTTTATTTAATTCCGGTGTATACCTACAATGCGTACGAAGACCACCATTGGCAGCATTTCAATCTCATTACACCAAAAAGACGGTAAAATTAGAAGGCTAAAGTATTATGTTGTGTTATGGTACCATATGCAGAGGAAGAAATGCCACTAAGATGTTCTATATGCAGGATAATGATCTGAAGCATGTTCCTCGCAAACGTTCGCGTTTTGAGTTAGTCGGCACAACCGCCAGACTTAAACCTCATTGAAAATTTATGGGTAGAATTGAAAAGGAGTGTATCTGCTGCTAAGTCGCAAAATATTGACAATTTCTGGAGAATATGCCAAGCCGAATGGCAATCAATTTCAGCAGAGACATTTAGACAACTGGTGAACGCGTTGCCGCACAGGTGTCAAGAGGTGATAAACAATAAAGATCAAGCAACAAAATATTAAGTGCTTCAATCCAATTAACTAAGTAAAAATGACATTTGGTCAGTATGTTGCCATGACTGCTTTTTTAATGCACAATTATTTTGTTTGTCCCGGAATATAAACAGTTTTATTTTCTTTGGTATTAAGAAATCTATTTATTTATTGTTATAGTAATCTAGCATGTTGGAATAAAGACTTCAATAAACTTGAATTTCTTTTATTTTATCTATAAATTGATATTTCAGCAAATTCAAAACCACTGCAATTTTCATGCACGTGACTATATATATAAATTATTTTTTGTCATGTTATTTGACAAATACAATTGTATTATTTGCTTTAAAAATATGGACATTTCGCTTTCCTAGTTTTCTTAATTAACTATAGTCATAAATACCTGCAAGTAAGAGCGATCACTACTCGATTTTACTCACCTGAAAAAGAAAAGATATTATTAGAAAAGTATTAACTATATAAGATATATTTATACATTAGATCATTATTATGCGGCAGTTTGTTTCGTATCTTTTATATAATAAAGCTTTTTTTATTGAAGGTTAACAACTGTACTTTGCAAAAAAATTATTTTACAGCCACGTATTTTGTACCTTTACTTATGATTTATGAAAGGAGAGGAATTATTATTTATAACTAATGTTGAACACTTCCAGGTTTGCAGTAGTGTATAGCCTTCGAGAAGGCTAGATATGTGCGAAAAGCGATTTTGGAATTGATTTATACCTGTCGCAGTTAACAATCCATCTTTGTGTGGCATCTTCGCGCATTGGCATGATGCAAACTATCTACAACACTTATATGCATTCGCCTCGGATTAGTTCCTGTTGCTTGTTACCCGGAGGATTGTTCAACTTAGTAATAACATTTTTTTAAATGATCTGAAGATAATTTTAAGATCACCATACAAATATTAATATTTAAAAAATCTTTTACTTTCATAACTGAAAAAAGATACGGTAGTAGTAGTTCATAAATTTATATTCTTCAGTTGTCCGTGCATTGGTGACCACTTTAATGCTGAACGGACCTCTGAGTTCGCAATAACACACCGCCTCGCCGAGAAGGCTGGATGACTCCGATTATAAATAAAAAAATAACGTATGTAATTAATGAAGTATTCTTTTACGTTTTAGAAATTTATTTACAGCCCTCGTACATTCTGTTGTTGATTACCCGGCGGTTTGTTTAACCATAGCTGATCAATAGACCTGGGCACTTTATCCCATTTGCAGGAGCGGTTCGTTATTCGGCGAATAAAATATTTAATATTAAAACATCTTTACGAGACTTAACACGGAGACTAAATTTTTTTATATATTTACTTTAACTGAAATTAAATATTTTGTATTTAAATGATGTTATTTTTTAGAGCCTTTTTATAATGCGGTACAAAGAAAAAGCATATTAGAAAGAGATAAAAAACTCACGGAGTATATTATCACATTTTTTGATACACAAATAATCGGATACTTTCAGTTTTTGTACGTAAGTTTTTTCTTTTTTCAAATTGTGTTTTGCTCAAAGGCTGACACGGTGACGAATCGAAAGATCGGTCGCTTTCAATTTTTGAACGAGTTGAATTTTGTATGCTTTTAAACCAAGATCCTTACATAAAATACTACAAGTTGTGGTATACGACAAGCCAAGCTGTTGAATCCTCGCTGAATCGATTCTTCGTGATCAGTGCGTATACTTTCACCTACCATCGCTATATTTTCTTCATTAAGTGCTGGTTGTAGTCTACTTGATCGTGTATTATCCAATAATGAAAATTGTGGTTCAAATTTTTTGTTGGTATAACATATTATGCGTTCAGTAGGCCGATTACGTGGACCATAAGTTGCTTTAAGCGCACGAAACATATATTTCGTGGAACGCTGATTTTTGTAATACAGTTGTAGACGCTGTGCCGGGCTGAGTCTTTCCATAATAAAATGTCACACAATATTTAACTAAAATAGTGTAAAAGTTTGACATGACTGTCGATCTGTCAAAAAATCACTATTTAAAAAAGTACATCCTAATGAATCACCCATTATATATTTATGATTGTCCTAAGTCAGTAATGCTTTAGCTAACTGAAGTCAGCCTATAATAAACGGTAAGACGTGTTATTAGATTATTAAGACGGATATTAGACTTTTGCTTTGATTGCGGAATCATCCTATACGAGAATGAATCAGCACCAACCGGAGGTATTACATTTGTTAAAACTATTATCGTTGACATTTTAAAATTGTTTGTTATTCAATAAAATAGTTTAAAGGTGTTTATGCATCTCATTCTGCCTGCAGACGTGCATAAAACCATATATATATATATATATATATATATATATATATATGTATATATGTGTAGTATGTGGTATATAGTATATTTGATAAATAAAAATGCATGTGAAATGTGACTGCATAATTCCAAGGAAGAATAATATAATACATATAAATGAAAGATATGGATAACAAATCATTTTAAGGAACGAATAACCGGATAATATTAGCACATGAATTACTGCTAGAGAAAACCCAACATACAATAATAATAAATGCGAAAATAGTCACTGTTTAGAAAATATTTATAATATTAACTATAACTATAAGTTTATTTATTGGTAAAATTTCCTTGAACTTTAAGTTTTTAAGCATACAGGCGTTTTATTGAAATTTGATTATAATATAATAATATACAATATATAATAATCTTTTAGACAATTGTTTTTGTAAAACGTCCGTATTTATGCGTTACCTGTATATCCATACACGTCAGTTTTTTCAGGGTCTTCCTTTCCGGTGAAACACCATAACATAAAGATATCTTCGGGAACTTCATTAGCTTCAATGCAATACTCTTTCACATTAGTAATTGCATCAAATTCCATTTGGACGTGACCTTTTTTTTGAATTAGTTCTATTTCAGCTATGGGAAAACGCAGCATTTGTCCTAGTCCTGGCGTTAATTTACACATTTTGTTTCCCAAGAAATACGTGTCTTCAGGATATTCTAAGTTGAGAAGACTATTGAATTTAAAGTCGCCATCATAACTTTCACATGTTTTGTTTACGAACAATTGTCCTTCAGGACAACACTTTGGTATGCATGATTTAATTTTACAAACACAACCGTATGTTCGATTATTCTGAGAAAAATAATTTTCTCGGGTGTACAAGATGTTTTTGTGTATGATCGAATCCATTCCATCCACTTCATTGTCTGTTATGTCGACAGCTTCATCCACAGAACAAGTAAAAACATGTATCACTAGATTAAGAACTAAGAGTACCAAGAGAACTTTCTGTGGATTCATTTGTGAGATTTTATTTTACACTGTGACTCAAACGATACCAATGAAATAATAAAAAAAAATATTATATCCGGCATATTATATACAGATATACGCTTTTGCGGTTAATATTACTTAAAACTTATAAGGGAAACGATAAAAGCGATTGTTACGATTTTATTTGTTGTTCATATAATGAAACATATTTGTCTCTTTGCCACTAAATTTAAAAAATAGAATGTATCAATAATCAACCTACTGAACTTCACTAAACAATGTATGTAATTGATTGTAGTTCCGTTGCAGTGAGTGCCAGGTAAACATTTGTACGACAGTCGATCTTATCTATTATTTAAAATGGAATTTTCCTATAATATTTCGTCGTTTTCTATGTATTCGCTCAGAATAACTTATTTCAAATTCAATTAAATACTATTTAAAATTGGCATTACCACATTTATTTCCCTAAAATGAAATTCGTGAGACTTTTAAATAAGTTTCGGGCTTGGCCTTTAGCAATATCATGTCGAGTAAAATGTACTTTTATTTGCATATTAAAATTTTTTTGAAAATATTTGGTTTTGTCATTATTATTATTTTCTGTAGCTATTTTGGCAGTATAAAAAGAACCCCTTAAGCTTTAATCTGATGCCTTCATTTTTTACAAATCTTCCCAAGTTAATTTAAAATAGGTGTAATTTTAAACTACCAAAAGTTTTGTTACGCCACTTTACACACTATTGTAGAGATTAATACTGCAATATCCGTAATTCCTACATGAAGGATATCTTCTAGGGCTGGAAGCAGTCAGTAACTCGGAGAGTTCGACAAGATTCTCGCGATACAAGATTTTACAGATGGGCGGCCCAGCAGTTAAATCCCTAGAAGTGCGGGCCAATAGTGTAGCACCAGGATTTTAGGAGAAAACGTGCGACTGTACGTTATAGGAGCAAAAGACGTATAAGTATAAAAGGAATAAATCTCAAAGTATCAATAACAATTAAATGTTTTATTAGTTTAAAAAAAGTCAGTGGCACAACTGAATAACTGTTACCAGATAGCTTAACACACTGTTTCAATAAATAAACATGAGTTAATACGACTGGACACACAATATCTAGGTGTAAGAATACACACATACACACACACACACACACACACACACACACACACACACACACACATATATATATATATATGTATGTGTGTGTGTGTGTGTATGTGTGTATTCTACATATATATATATATATATATATATATATGTATATATATATATATGGGTAATATTTGATTCTCGGGCTCTCCGCGATGTTGGATAAAAATTCTCGAACAAATCGGCGTCTCGACGTTCCGATGACATCTAAATCATCTTCTTGAGTAGTTGTTTCGTAGTAAAGCGTCAACCTGAAACTGGCTGACTGTTCCTCCCACTGCTTTATACACTGGCTTCTCGTAACTCTTCAAGTTATATCGGTTCTGTTGTGATGACATGTTGTGCTAGTGTCGACGTAGTAGTAGTAGTCGATACTAGTACAACATGTTATCACAACAGGCCAATCAATACATTTCCAAAATACAAGGACAATAGCATCCATAGAAAATTTCCGAGCAAGAACATACAGAAAGGCGAACGAGATTGAAAAAGGAGGAAACATCTTGAATACTAGGAACGACGGTTTGTGCATTTCTTCCACTTAGAGACCTCTCATAAAATAATCCTCTCAAATATCCGCAAACAATCAACCCAATGTTATAATCATTATAATCCAATTAAACCTGGACCGAATGTTCCAGAACGCATTAAAAATTCATTAAAATCCCATTACACCGAAGCCAAAACCATTGTAACCCGAAGAGTTACGAGGAACTAGTATATAAAGCAGTGGGAGGAACAATCTCAGCCAGTTTCAGATTGACGTTTCACTACCAAACAACTCCTGAAGAAGATGCTTGAGATGTCATCGAAACGTCGAGACGCCGATTCTTTCGAGAATTGTCCAACATCGCGGGGAGCCCGAGAATCTAATATTACAATCTTACAACCACGAGAATCTTCGTTCGAACATACATATATATATATACACTCCGCGCAACATGAATAGGACCACCCGACTTGTTGCAAGCTTTCGGTGGTTTGAAAAACAATTCATTTACTAAAAATACAATGCAAGTTTGTAATGGTATGATATGGCAAATAATACGCATTATTGCGCAATAGTGCCTAACGTTATGCATTGGGTGACGTAAGTACCACATACATATAAAATGCACCGCGCCGGTTGGATACGACAAGTATTTAATAGTAAGCTACCGGATGAGTGTCGAGTTACAACGTGTATCCGGATAAACAAACATCTGTAATTAAGGGTATTGTGCAACGATGGGACGACAGAAGTGCTTAAGTATGGAAGAAATTGGAAAAATTAAAGCGTTCCACCAAGAAGGGTATTCCTCAAGGGCTACTGCAAAGAAAATAAGTCGATCACACCAGGTTGTGAACAATTTTATTAGGGATCCCGAGAATTATGGAAAACGTTTTAAAGGGCGAACAACATCCGTTACAACTAAGAGAGAACGTCGAGCCATATTACGCGAAGCATCGAATTCGGCATTAACGGCAAGACAAATCGCGAATAACGTTGGAACGAATGCATCGGTAAGAACTGTACAGAAGTTACTGAAGACCTGTTCGCATTTAAAACGTTTGAAAATTAAACGACGGCCTCCTTTAAGGGAATTTCAGCGCACTGAACGTCTTCAGTTTGCTCAAGCAAAAATGGGGTGAACAAGAGAATGGCAAACTGTTATTTTCAGTGACGAGAAGAAATTTAATTTAGATGGCCCGGATGGGTTTTCTTATTATTTCCACGATTTACGTAAAGATGAAGTGATTCAGTCACGAAGGCGAACCGATGTTGGTTCAGTCATGGTATGGGGAGCTGTTTCCTATAACGGACCTGTTGATTTAGTAATAGTGAAGGGCAGATAGAATTCGGAAAAGTACGTCCAGCTGCTGCAACAGGTGAAAGACAAATTTTCCAACGTTATGGCAGGTGGGCCATTTATTTTCCAACAGGATAATGCCAGTATTCACACCGCGCGCATTGTTCGACGCTGGTTTCAAGAACAAGGCATGGAGGTTCTCGATTGGCCATCGCTCTCCCCCGACCTGAACATCATAGAAAATGTTTGGGGATGGTTGTCGCGTAAATTGTACTCCAATGCTACCCAATTCAGTTGCGCTGACGAACTAGAGCAGGCGCTGAAACGAAGTTGGGCGGAACTTCCCGTTGACTACTTGAGAACCCTGTATAATTCCATTCCATCCCGACTATTTGAGGTTATAAGAAATAATGGCAAAAGTACTCATTATTGAACAATAAAGTATTTTGTTATTGCAAACGAATCTTTTATTTTGTAGATTGGTCGTATTCAAGTGGCGTTTAATTACTCTACTTATTGTCATTAGTAACGTACATTTGCACTGACTTTTACAAAAATTATATTTGGTACCTACATACATCTTTTTATCAACCCTCTTATTTTTGAAAATAACAATTCCAGCGCGCTACCATGTTTATACCAACTACAAATGTCATATATGCAGTTGGTTCTATTCATGTTGCGCGGAGTGTATATATATATATATTGCACAAATAGAAAATTATATTAACTTCAATATCACGAAACGTGACACACAATCTCATATGAGATGGATAAATAAGTGATTACAGCTAAAAGCGATAAAGCTGTCTGCTATCTCTCTCACTTTGAGTCGTCGATCTTGGGTAATAATATTATGTATTTTTATAATCATTTCCTTAGAAGTCACGATTTTGGTTTCTCCAGAGCGCGCTTCATCAACACAGCTTGTTCTACCACGTTTAAATTCATTTACCCATCTACTTATTGTGGCGGATAATGGAGCAGATTCCCCTAATCTTTCCCGTAACTCATCTTTTATTTCGGTAGCTTTCATACCCTTAATTACGAAGTATTTAATCACCGCACGATACTCTGCTTTTCTATTTTAACAAAACAACGTGTTGCTTCTTTTTCAATCAGCTGTCAAAAATAAACTAATCAACCGATTTATCTAAATATCGGAATGTAAACATATAAATTAGCAGCCTAAATTACAGTGTATTTGTTTTATCAATTAGGGCGCCACCTATGTGTCATTCTCACTACTTGTCAAACTATCTTCGTATTATATACAGTTGAACTCGGATATAACGTACCCGGGTTATAGCGAACACTTGCATATTACGACCAAATTGAAAGCGAATAGCGAAAAAGGTCATTTTTGCATGTAATTATGGATGACTATAACGAATTCGTTTATAGCGAACCCTCGCATATACCGCCGGTATTAATAAATGAAAATTTCTTTATCGTTCGCTTGTAATGAACTAGGTCACAATAACTTTACAGCGTATATAGGTGTCATCGCATCGTGTATGCATCTTGCCTGCTGTACTGGTGATTTCCACTACGATGAGACGCGGGGATCTACCTAACTATGTAAACGTCTGTTGGTGTTTAGTGTTGTAAAATTTAGTTTATCGCTGAATATTCGCATATACAGTACATAAATAAAAATGGTTAAGGTTAAACGTAAATCCTTTACAGTTGCAGAAAAGTTAAAAATTATTGCAGAACTAGAAAACGGTCGTGCGAATAGTGACATTTGCCACGAATATAATTTATCCAAATCTACAGTTTTTACAATTGCCAAAAATAAGTGCAAATTAAGGGGGACTGCCAACTTGAATGTGTCCAAAATAAAAAAAGTTAGGAAACCTATAAGGAAAGATGTAGATAGTGCGTTGCTCAAATGGTTTACCTTAAGAAGAGCCGAAAACATGCCTATAACCGGTGATATTTTGCAGTCTAAAGCAGAAGAACTAGCGAAATTATCTGGTAACAACAAATTTGTATGTAGCAGGGGATGGATAGACAGATTTAAAAAGAGATACAATATCAACGCGGGAAAAATACACGGGGAAGCTGCAAGTGTGTCAAAGGATGATGCAACTTCTTGGTTAAAATATGTGTAGCCAGATGTGAGAAGAGGATATAACGATGAAGACATATTTAATGGCGACGAAACGGGTTTGTTTTATAAAATGACTCCTGATAAAACACTAAAATTCCGAGGAGAAAGATGCATCGGTGGCAAACAAAGTAAAGAACGCATAACAGTTTTTGTTTGCGCAAATATGACAGGAACAGAAAAGCGAAAATTGTTGGTTATAGGATAGGCAAAAAATCCTAGATGTTTTAACAATACCCACAATTTGCGTGTAACTTACACAGGTAATAGAAAGGCCTGGATGACGTCGGAAATTTTCGAATGTGAGCTAAAAAAGTGAGATAGGGAGTTAGAGAAGAATAGACGGAAAATTTTGTTGCTAGTGGACAACTGTCCGGCTCACACACGTCTACATTTCAATTTTATTAAACTTATTTTCCTACCTCCTAATGCCACAGCAACTTTGCAACCTATGGACCAAGGCGTAATTCGCTGCTTCAAATCACATTACCGAAGACTTTTTTTAACTCGTTTAATTTACTGTCTCGAGCGTGAAATGGAATTTAAAGTTTCTTTGCTGAACGGCGTAATATTGATAAGCAAAGCTTGGCAAAAAGTGTTGTCCATGACTATCAAAAATTGTTTTAAACATGCTGGGTTATATAGTAGCACTGATTTTGATAAATATGATGACCTTACTCTTGCACAATTGATTTTAAAACATAAAAATGATAATCATAACGATGATAACTTACTACTGCCAGTATGGATAAAACAAAACAATGTAAATATATTTAACAACGAGGAAGAATTAATAGGTTACTCGGAATTTGATAACGATTTAATAACTAGTGACTCTCCAAGTGATGCGGAAATTGTGTCAGAAGTTTCTCAGCAAGAACAAGAGGAACACAACAATGAGGCTGAAGGAGCAGAAGAACTCGTGCCTGAACCACCAACAATAATGGATGTATTTAATGCCATAACTTTGGTATCCACTTATACTGAAACATGTGACGTTGGGAATGACGTAAGAAACGCGATTGATTTATTACAAAATAGAATCGAAAAAGTTATGTTGGAAAAAATTTCTGTGCAATCTAAAATAACAAATTACTATTTACCTCAACAATATGTATGTTCTATAGTAGATACTTGTTTTTCATTCTATAAGTGTCTAAATCTATTTACTTGTTAGAAAAATAAATATATATTTGTTTTAACATTTCTAGTGTATTTTATTATACGTATGAAACGATTAAAAAAGGAATTTTTTGTTATAACAAAATATAAAAAGTAATGATTTACTTTAGCATTTCTGTTGTATGTATTATTGCATTAACAATTTTAAAATAGCGTTTACGATTATAGCGAACACCTGCTTATAACGAACGTTTATTCAATGCCCTGCGAGTTCGTTATATCAGAGTACGACGTATTTACATTAATAAAGTTAAGTTCAGATTGTCTGGAAATAAGATGTTTAATATTTCTAGTAGTTTTTAATTTACGATTGATTTATGAATTAAATAAATTGTATTGCTTTTTAGTTTTTAGAAAAATGAGAAAGAAAAACGCAGCAAACAAGTCGACAGAATAAAGTGCGAAATACTTTATACGATGACCAAACTAACGCTGCAAGGATAGGCAAATAAATTTGTTTTCAAATGCATTATATCATAATAATAGTACAACGTGTTCAATAAAGATTGAGACGGATTATGCAACCAAGTATACAACAGCAAAGATTACAGTTGGTAGGAAATATCCTTGTAACTAGATCGTGACAGATCTCTCTTTATAACCCTACTAAATTGTTTGACATTTTGCCTTATTTGATTTGTAATTACGTGTTATCAATTATCAGTAATTTTCAGAAGTATTGGTAAATTTTATGTGGTTAGAGCGGTAAGTTGGATTTAATTTCATATTAAGTGTGTTGGATAATTTTTTTAAAACTATAGATTTCTAGGGTCTAGGGAATTTTGAATGTAAGGCTACCAATAGTGTATGTTTGGTTGCATAAGATTCCATCTCAATCAATAATGAACTCACTGTATATATGTATGTAATCTGTTAGTCCCTTGTACCACTAGTGGTATCGGGTAGTATAATAATAGTTCTAAACATATTTGTATGATATTCTATAATTACCTACTTGTAGTTATTATAATAAACGTAATTTTAAAACGTGTCGTGAATAACTCCAATTCCCTTATCTTTGACAATAATTTTACTAATTCTTAGTATTCAAAAAGTTATCTGCATGATAACTTTTACTTTTGGTTTAATTATCTGCACTAGTCGGTGATATATAAATATATTTTTAGCATATCATTTATTTGTATTAATTGACATAAACTTTTATCTAATTTTCCACTAATAATCTTTTAAATACGAAATAGCTAACTGACTGAAATTTTACAACAATATGGTATGTATGTACAATACATGCGCCGCCTTTCTCTAATGATGATACAAACTTATTCAATGGTGTACTATTTATAAGCATTTTGTAGCACAATACATCTGTGAAAATTAGAGACTAATGGTAATTATTGCCTATTATTGAAATTAATATAAGTTCGCTATACAAAATTTAATAGAAAAGTTGGCAATTCAATTCATTGACTATCTGCAGATTGACAATTTATTACATTTTTTTTCATAATTAATAGGCAATAATTGTTGCCTAACAGAAACTATATTTATTTATATTGTATAATAAATAAATGTCAAATATGTTTTTACCATTATCTAAATTCCTCTTGTTCTTTTTGCATAATTTTTTCAAAGCTTTCTACTTTACCTTATACCCTAGCAAAATATGGTCTTCTTAATTAATAAGTTTTCTGCCCTAATTTTTGGATGTCTACTGCAAGAGCAATGTATTCATCGAATAATTTCCGAAAAACTATATTTTTCTTTATGTGGATGACATCTAATACTTTCTATTTCCATAATTACATCTCTTCCACTTCTACCCAAACGATCCACCTAAGGAGTTGGTGTATCGTTTGAGTAATTCCTTATAAAGTTATTTGAAAACGATCCTTGCTGGAGAAATAGACAAACGGGATGAAAAGAAAATGAACTTTTTGATGTACGAAGTTAAATTAATAATTATTTTAGTTGTAGTAAATTTCTTATTCATGTTTGTCAATTGTAAAATAAAGGTTTTGAATTTTGTTCATTTCAAAGTTATTTACAATTTCACGTTTTTAAGATTTCTCAGGTTCGGTTTACATAAATATAGTTATCTATTAACATAATTTACTTGTATAAATACCTGTATTAATGGTAATTTAAAACTTTTAGGTGCGCAACTAAGTTCTCGCTGTTTTTCAAGAGATGGCTCCAGTAGTAAGTGCTGGTCGATTGTGATGTAACCAAAACGTCATGAACCAAGCTTAGACATATGGTAAACAAACCGCTTTGACATATTAGTGATTTTGTTTTTGCGTCATATACTTTTGGTTGTGTGAAAATGTCTGATTTTGTGCCAAATAATCGTCATTTGCGGGAAGTGTTGCTTTTCTTCATTCATTCGAAGAAAACGGCGGCGGAAGCGCATCGAGAACTCCAAAAAGTTTACGGAGATGCTGCTCTAAGTGAAACAACGTGCCGTGATTGGTTCCGTCGCTTCAAAGACGGTGATTTCGATGTTGACGACCGTTCGCGTGAAGGAAGACCAAAAACCTTCGAAGACGCTGAATTGGAGGTTGCTTCAGCATTAGGAGCTACCCGCCAAGCCATTTCCCAGCGATTGCATGCGTTGGGAATGATTCAAAAACAAGGAACTTGGGTTCCTTAAGATTTGAAGCCAAGAGACGTTGAGCGTCGTTTTTTCGCCTGTGGACAACTGCTCCAGCGGCAAAAAGGAAGGATTTTCTTCATCGCATCGTTACAATAACCCAAAGAGAACAAAATGATGGAAACTACCCGGTCATGTTTCTACGTCGTCGGTTCGGCCGAATATTCACGCTGCGAAGGTTTTGCTGTGTATTTGGTGGGACCAGGGCGGTGTTATTTATTATGAGCTGTTGAAACGAAACGAAACCATCACTGGGGAACGGTATCGAACTCAATTGATGCGATTGAGCCGGGCACTGCGCGAAGAGCGGCCACAATACGAGCAGAGGCACGAAAAAGTGATTCTATAGCATGACAACGCTCGGCCTCACGTTGCCAAACCCGTTAAATCCTACTTAGAAACGCTCAAATGGGAAGTCCGACCCCACCCGCCATATTCCGCAGATATTGCGCCGTCCGATTATTACTTGTTCCGTTCGATGGCACATGGTCTGACTAATCAGCAGTTCCGCTCATATGAAGACATCTCAAAATGGCTTGATTCGTGGATAGCCTCAAAAGACGAACACTTCTACCGGTATTCGAGCTCTGCCAGAAAGATGAGAAAAAGTTGTCGCTGGCGATGGGCAATATTTTGAATGATTCATTTGTAAACATTCTTTCACAATAAAGTTGCATTTTCATCAAAAAAACAGCGAGATCTTAGTTACGCACCTAATAACTAAATAGGAATTCAAATTTAAATAAGTGATAAGTATTAATTGTCAATTTTTCATGTATAATGCTCTGGTTTATTTGATATTTATTGGTTTTATGTTTGATATCAATATATTACACAGTTTAAAGCATATGTGGGTAACAAGCGGCCTGCGTTGTAAGATTCGAACCGGCCTGCGAGACATTCTTCGTCATATTATTTCATGTCTGATATCTATCGCTAAAAATTATGAACACTACTTTAAAACACTACTTTTAAATGCGGCCCGCGAACGTATTTGCACATTAAAGTTTAGCCCACAACATGTTAAAGGTCGCCCATACCTGGTTTAAAAGATCAATTTGATTTTATTTAGTAAACCGTCCAACCACTTTGCAAATTAACAGAAGTACACATAAATACAAAAAATAAAGGTAGTTATGAAATCATCAGTAAAAGGTATTAGAGTGTTTAATAATTTTGTATAATGCATTGAAGTGATACAGTTAAAATTTAGTATGATAGAATATACTTTCTTTTTAAATTAATTTAAGTTAGGTTTTTCATTTCTATTTGAATACATGCATTAAAAATCAACATAAATACGAGGTTTAGAGATAGATCTCATTGTTGTAATATAGAATCATAAAATTGTATATTATTATACATATACATAACACATAGATACATATATATATATATATATATATATATATATATATATATATATATATATATATGCATATGTATATATGTGCTTATGATTTTTCAATACGGTACATTTCACAAGGAGATATTGCAAACTCGTATTAACCTTTTTTCGATGTTCTTTTGGCAAATGTTGTTGATCAGAATTTAACTGTATAAGTTACACTAAAAAGGCAGTCCTTGATTTGCCAACATTGTTATGTAATGGGTGTTTTTTAAGCTTCATGAGAACTATCGGTATCGATAACTACGGTTTGACAGCTGACAATGTCATACTGTGTTGAGATTTCTGTTCAGTAAGGTTTGGCAAGTCGTCATGAATCATTTAACGCTAGAACAACGCTTCCAAATGTGGAAATTTATTTTGAACAAAATAAATCTGTTCGCGAATCTCATAGAGCACTTTGTCCTTTTTACGGTCAACATAATCGGCCTAGTGAGCAAACAATTCGTGCAGTTATTGATCGTTTTCGCACTAATCTTACTCTTCTCAATTCTAAACCATCAACGAGACAAAGAAATGTGCGTATCGAAGAGAATATTGCTGTTGTAGCGCGAAGTATTGAAGAAGACGCCGAAATGTCGATTCGTCGTCGTTCTCAACTTGTTGGCCTTTGTCCTTCGACGTGGAAAATTTCAAGTGAAGATTCTTAGCTTACGTGCCTATAAAATACAGCTCGTTCAAGAATTGAAGCCAAACGACCATCGTTTGGGTCGCATTTTAGCTGATTGGGCTCATTTGAAGCTTGCCGAAGATAAGCATTTTTATCAAAGAATTATGTTTAGTGATGAAGCTACTTTCTGGTTAAATGGCTACGTTAATAACTTAAATTGCCGTATTTGGAGCGAAGACAATTCCTCAGGCCGTTAACGATTCACCATTACATCCATTAAAATTAACTGTTTGGTACGGTTTACACGCTAGCGGCATCATCGATCCTTATTTCTTTCGAAATGAGGAAGGAGCTGTACTGCGGACACTATTGAGCCATGTTGACTGAATTTTTGTTTCCAAAAATTAATCAGCTAAACATCGACGACATTTGGTTCCAACAAGACAGCGCAACTTGCCATACAGCGTACTTAACAATCGATTTATTGCAAAATTAATTTGGTGACAACTTTATTTCCAGAAGTGGTCCTGTACACTGGCCCCCTCGTTCGTGCGATTTAACACCTCTGGATTACTTTTTATGAAGTCATTGGTTTGTGCCGACAAACCAGCAACTCTTGAAGCATTGGAAGCCGATATTCAAGCCACCATTGACGCCAGACGGCCAGATGGTTTTGTGCCGACAATATGCCGCAAATCACATTTAAAAAATAAATGCCATGAAATTATCTACCAGATTATAATAAAAAAAATTCATTCCAACAATATTTCTGTCTTGAATCATTTAAAGCCAAGCTCTTATATTCAAGCCACCATTGACGCTTAGCAGACGGCCAGATTTAAAGTTTGTCTTTTTGTTGTTTTCTTAAAAAGTTTATATTTTACTATTTACTAAATTTATAAAAATTATGTCAAAAAAGTTGAAAATTCCAGAATCTTTAAGTTTACCATCAGATAGAAGGTTTCACCAACGTGTTCTGATACTCAGGTTGTAACATAAATCCTGCCGAAAATTTGTAAAACTTGTTTATTAAATTTTTGTACAAAGTTTTTATTTATCAATCGCAAATCACATTATTTAAAAATAAATGCCATGAATCAAAAAATTATCTACCAGATTATAATAAAAAAAGCCGTATTCATTCCAACAATATTTCTGTCTTTTTTTCGTTCCATTATCATTTAAAGTTGATGGTTTCTCATTCCCAGCTCTTAAAAAGACAATGTTTTCCAGTCGTTTACTTATCAGAACATTGATGATGACGCTGAAATTTTTGTAACTTATTCCGGTCAATTATATCTGATATTGAAATGCACACATCAAACTTAGCAAGACTGGAATTTTCTCCTTTCCCAACGAACACATTCTCAAAGTTTGTCTTTTTGTTGTTTTCTTATACGACACCAATCCATTTATATTTTAAATGTTTATATTTTACTATTTACTAAATTTATAAAAATTATGTCCTTTTTTGTATTCGTAAATAACATGAAGTTAAAGAAAATTCCAGAATCTTTAAGTTTACGAACATCAGATAGAAGAAATTATTTGTTTCACCAACGTGTTCTGATAAGTATATGTTACAACCTGATATAATACATAACAGTGTTTGCAAAACTAGGACAGTCTTTTTAGCGTAACTTACAGAGTTAAATTCTGATCAGCAATATTTTCCAAAAGAACACCGTAAAAACGTTAATACGAGTTTGCAATGTGTTCTTGTGAAATGTACCGTATCGAAAAATCCTAAATTTCTACTTTACACTAATTAAATAAATCTTGACACGATATATGAGTAGTCAGTTTGGCAAAACATTTATATTATTACATACCTATAGACTTATAGGATTCTCCTGGTACGATATCTTCCTCTCCAGAGAAGCACCATAACATTACAATATCTTCAGGTTGTTCATTAGCTTCGATACAATACTGTCTAACATCGGAAATATTTTCAAAGTCTGTTTGAACGTGACCGTTCTCTTGAATTAATATTATGTCTGTCATGGGAAGTTTCAAAGTATAACCTTGACCTGGGGTTATGTTACACATTCTGTTTCCCAAAAAAAACATTTTCTCGGGAAATTCTAAATTAAGGCTACTATGAAAATTAGAGTCACCGTTATAATTTTTACATTCTTTGTTCACGAACAATTGTCCCTCTGGACAGCACTTTGGTATGCACGATTTAATTTCACACACACAACCGTATATACGATTATTCTGGTAAAAAAAATGTTCGCGCAAGAATAAGACGCCTTTGTATAAAATCGTATCCATTTCCTGTACTTCACCGTTTGTTATATCAACAGCTTCTTCCACAGAACACGTAAAAACAATAATCACAAAATTAAGGATGAAAAAGCACAGAAGAATATTCTTTTGTGGATTCATTGTTGTTTGTGTCGTCACGCTAGCAAAGGATATGAAATAATAAAAGAAAAAAACTGCTGTTAATGTATTATATACGTTACGTATCTCTTCTATCGCGGTTAACAATTTATGAAACTCGTAAAGAAAACGATAAAAGCGATTATTACTATTTTATTTGTTGCATAATATTCATCTTTTCGGTACTGCGTTTTAAAAAACTTCTAAATAGTTTTCACCAGATTTCGATAAAAATAAATTAGGTTTCATCGTACTTTGCACACGTTTGTATGACCTTCGAAATTTATTCAATTTTCAAAGCGAAATTTTCATGAAAATTTCATCAATTTCTGAGTATTTGATGGTTTTAAATTTGGTAAGTACTGGAGAAGTTAATAAAAATCTAATGAATAATATTTGGGATTCACATTATTACAATAACCTTTTCGTAATATGAAGTGTCTCATGATTTCTTATTCACGTATTCTATATTTCGAGGGGTTTAAATAATTTGCCGAACATTCTAGTAATTTTTCAAGTTTTATGCCATTAATTAAGTTATATGTGATAATATAAAGCCGAAACAAAACGTTTCATATTTACACTTCAATTATAGTTAATCACTGATCACTCATGAAAGTGTTTCAGTTGATTATTGGAATAAAAACTTTAGCCTTCACGAAAACTATTTATTGAAACTAGATACATATTCATGCATTTTTAGTGCGTGTACGCACCATCAGTAGAGTAGGGAGCAATATCTACTGATAAATGGAATGCGAACAAGACCATAGCTTATCGTAATCACATAATGTTTCTTGTACTACAAATGAAGTGTTATATACTTCAAGTTGTGGTAGATTAAACTTTTGTGGGTCAAAAACATTGAAGTAAAAATACATGTTTTGCAGTCATATGAATTTCCTTTGAAACAAAAAAATATACTAGTTGTTCTTTTTAGTCAATAATTATTTTTAAATATAAACAATTCGATTTTCTACACAAAATATTCCGCAAAAATTTGTGTCTATAAACTACAGAAAAACCTTTTTTCTATTAAAAAATTCTACAGGTTTGAATGGATATACCAGGATAATTTGATAGAAAGTGAAACTCGATGAACTAACATGATATTACGGGTAAATTTTACATTATATTATAATCTAATTCTGGCACCTTTTTTACGATAGTTGGTGAAATTTGATGAATTTTATTGAAACCAACAGCAATGTGAATAAAGTACCTATCAGTGGTGGCCAATTTTTTTGGTCGCCGGAATATTTAAAAAAACAACATTCTTGCCGATCCGTAGACCAAAGTGTTTCGAATAAAACGGGGATATTTAGACACTATACAGGGGCGGGCGAGCGAAGCTTTTACGGATGTGTCCGACAGTCTAAGCCGTCACCGATGTATATTGGGTGTCGCGATGTCAAAAGCGCATACATCGTGAAACATACGAAAGGCGTACAATAAGTACCGCAATATACAATAGTATGAATAAATAGTAATAAGCAATATATTTTATATTATTATTGTTGTTAAACACTTATTTGCGAAATGAGTATTAATAATCTGAATTTGCTCCAGTAAATATCCGCAATCTTCAGAGTCTTCTCATAAAATAATGTTCATCACGCTGTAAAAACATTCTTCTATAGAAAGAATTATCGTTAGATGTCTACTGATGTAGTATTTGCGTAGTTAAAATTTTCTTTGAACTGAGTTAACGTATTTGTGGAAGAAATAGTATTGTAAATGTTTCTAAATCTGGTAAAATCTGAATTTTTAAGTAATGTATTGTACAACGAAACTGTTCTATCACATGAACACTTATCTGGTCATATAAAGTACATAGCATTATTTGAACTTCATCCACTACTTTCATTTGATTCGCTAATGCTAATTCAATTTTGCAAGATTTTTATGGTATTTGGTAATACAATGTAATTCGTAAGAACTTTGTTAATCCTTTGTCTGACTTTCATTGATAGCTATGAATTCTTTTGTGTCGAACTATAATACTAATGATTTTTTGTGAAAAACTTACGAATAATATGAGATTCTTTCAGCCACGTGCCCCAGTGTGTAAGAACTGGTTGGAGTGGTTCTAGCATGCCAGGATAGTGCTTGTGAAATTCGCGTATTCGTTTCGGAGATTTCAAGTAAACTTTTTTGGGGCTGCTTATTAAACCGTGTAGAACTAGGTAATTCTTTGAATAGTTTCTGCGATCAGATGTAATACATCTAACAGGCCATTACATGTAATTAAGTGAAACACTCATATTTTACAAAACGTCCCGCAGAAAGCATCGTCGAGGCAGCTTCAGTAACAAACAAACTACTTGGTTTGTTTAAAATTTGGTTGTGTACTCAGTATCACGCTGTGTTACAAATAAATGAATAATAAACAAATAAAAGAAAAGAGAGGAAAATGTATTTTATTTGGGAATCCCATGAAGAGTCTTTCGCAAGCCTGTTATTATTACGTTTTACACTCATAATTACATTACAATGCAATATCAAATGTTGTTCGTTACTAACGCAGTGAAATCCGGACTAGTCGGAGATATGCATACCACCTTTTCTCGCCCCTAATGCATGGTTGCCTGAATTATGTATTTTAGTTGATTTAAGTTTAATGTAATTAATTTAAACATTTTTGTCTGATGAGATCGCATATAGTCTCTGGGTTATAGGTTGACTATTATTGGTCAAAATGGAAAACCATAAAATGCGTTAATAATGGATACCTAATATTTTTTAAAACAAATTAAGCACATATGAAATTTTCGCTACTACTGTCTTTTAAGTTTTGCATATAAAATTTGGTTGTAATAACAATGACAATTATTTTCAAGTAAAATCAGAATAAGATTATGATAACAGTCATGTCACAAGCCAATAGAGGTAAATATTTTATACTTCTGTACTTATATCTCTCATATTCATCCTGCTCGGCTTCGTGTGATTATTTTTTATTTTCTAAACTATATTTGATGCACTTCTTGAATCTCCAAATCATGGTACCATTAACAAATGGCAAACTCTAGGAGAATTTATAAAGACAGTTAAGAGATTAGAAAACGGCAGGGCTTAAGAAAATAGGGGTAATAAAAAAGCAGAATTAATGAAATACATAGAGAGAAATTCACTGCAGTTTCTAAACAAGATATATCCATTGTTTTGAATGAACTAGTTGTTGTATGTCGAAGGATTGGACTCTAGCAACCATCATACCAATTTCTAAAAAGGGTGACCCAAAGAAATGTATAAATTATAGAGGAATTTCGAATCGTATAAGGGGTACTAAAATATATGAAAAAAGACTTGAAAACAAACTGACAAGAATACTACAACCGCGGAATAATTTTTTTGCGGATTTTGCCAGTTTTCGAAGTTTCTATCGATGCTTCACTATTCATATTGTTAGCTTCTTCAAGACCAATCTAATAACAGATCTTTAAGAAATGTATCGGGCTACGATCAGCGATGGAAACTACGACAACGCGGTGACAAAAACCGCAAAAAGATTGTACTGCAAGTGACACCGGCCGCGAAAACTTACGTAATTTTATAACACAAACAACAGACGGCAGACAATGTGGCTTCAAACCAGGAAAGGGAACAACGAATTTAATCTTTGCAATTAGCTGAAAAAACAATATTATATAATAATAACCTGTACCTGTATTTCATCTTCGGAAAAGAAATTTGACACTGCACTAAGAAAAAAAATGTAGAATATATGTACTGGTTAGGGAGAGAATGGAATATAAAATAATTCAAACCATTAAAAGTATCTACAATACCACACGAAATATAACAAGAATAAACCCTCGGTAGCCATAGAGTTTGTCACTACAATATAACAATGTGCTACAAATGTAAGATAAGATGTAATTCTGTAATTCTATTTACGAAATGGAAATCAAGGTAAGAGTCAGAAAACCAAAAGTATTAGTGACAGAAATAATATATGCTGATGATCTGGTGACATTAATGAAATCAGAGATCTTTCAATGTAATTAAAAGTATGGAATGAATGTTACAGGGAATTTCGACTATAGAGAATGTAGAGAAAATTGAAATAATTGTCATATCAAGAATGAGACATCCATTGATGATAGTATAAATAAGAAGAAAATACAATAAACTAATAATTTTAGATATTTGGGCTCGATTCTGAATACGCACAGGGAACTAGGGCTAGAGATGGACTGTACAATGTCAAGTGCTACAAAAGTTTATTGCCCCTTGAGTAAAACTTTTATAGGAAAAAAGAAAATTAGTCGGAATATAAAAAATACTTAAACAGTGTGTGTATGCCAGTTTTAACTTACTATTGTGAAACATAGACTTTAAACGATAAAGGCAGAAGTTATATCTAAACTTGTGGAATACATTTTCTCCTAACTGTGCAATAGACTCTTCGTGGGGTTCTCAGTAATATATAAATAAATGCTTTTTCACGATTTTCTTTCTCTTCTTTGTGTATTAACTTAACAATGGATACACTCCTATAGTATTTCATATAACTATAATACCTAAGACTCTATACCATGTATGGGCAACTTTTGAAATGTGGGCATTTAAAAGTAGTGTTCATAAGTTTTAGCAATATATATAAGACATGAAGCAATACGACAATGTTTCGCGGGCCGGATCAAACCTTATAACGGGCCGGTGGTTGCCCACATATGCTCTATACTGTTGATTTTAAGAAACTATTAAATAAAAGACTGTCTTAACCTATTGACGTCTTCCAGCCAACTGTCCCGCACATCCTCACTGTACTTTTCTCCCCACCTCATAGAAGGGATTAGTGTGTATGGCTATTCACTTTAAACCGCTTCAACTGTAATGAGGAATAGATAAGAAGAAGCCGGATTGAAGATGATACTATACGGGAGTAGTGCAGCGTATCATATGGTGCGGATGAACTAGTGTAGATAAATTAAGCGATAAATTAAAGGCAAGCAACGAGAGCAAGCATAGAAAAGGTAATTCAAGTGGGTGATGGAATGGAAAGATAAGGAAAAATTTTCGTCGGAAAAACGTAAGTTGAAAAATAAAAGAATGTGATGAAACTTCAATTCTACACCTTAAAATAGACGAGAAAGAATTAAGTAAGCAAATAAAATTAATTAAGCTTTCTTAACTATTTTTAATTTTTTTAATTATTTAGTTTGTTTTTAGAGCAGAGGGTGTACCTTTTGTAAAATTAAACTTCCGCGCTTCCTAAATTAAATATGTACCCATCCACTTACCTGTAGATTTCGTTTTTATCCGCTTTACGTCTGGCTTTCCTCTAAAGCACAATATCATTAAAATATCATCTGGACTTTCATTAGCTTCGAAGCAAAAATCTTCTGTATTGGTAACATTTAGAAAAGTCAATTGAACGTGGCCGTTATCTTCGATGTTTTGTATGAAACTAGGAGAGATGTTCATCTTTTTACCTAGGCCTGGGGCTACGTTACACGATCTATTTCCCAAAAAGTACATTTCTGTGGAGAATCCCATTCTATCCATAAATTCGAGGTATCTACCATCATTTACGTAATCTTGACATTGTTTGTTCAAAAATATTTGTCCTTCAGGGCAACATTTAGGCATGCACAGTTTTATTTTACAAATGCAACCGTATATATGATTGTCGAGCTTAAAGTAGTTTTCGTGGGTATACAAAATATTTTTGTATAAAATAGAATCACCTTCTTGTACTTTTCCACTTGTTATATCAACAGTTTCGTTCATAGAACAAGCTAAAACACTGACCAATATATTGAACACAAAAAGACACAAGAGTTCACTTTTTAATGCAATCATTGATAAAATGTTTTGTTGGATGTTTCAACTGGAACAGCGCACATAAAATAAGGAAAGAAAAATAATACTTCCGGCGTGTTATGTACGGACATTTTTATTGCGGTTAGCAATTTATAAAACTCTTATAAGAAACGATAAAAATGATTATCGCATTACATTCGTCGATCACTTAATACTATATATTTATCTGTTTCGATTGTAAAAAAATATAGTTCATTCAATACAATATTCGATGTACATCATCGATTAGTTATTATGGAAATTACAATAAATAAGTGAAAATATGTCTGCCTAATATACATACTTGCGATTTCCAGTAATCGATGGCGTGCCTCGAACCATGTATTAAATGAACCACGCGAATGAATAATATTCACCAAGAATTGTAATGAAAAGTAAGATTGTTAGTAAGCTCTAGTAGCAGATAATGAAATCTTATCTGTTGCTGCTCCTTGGTATGATTTCGTAAGATTTCGTGTAGTTTACAGATTTATTTTCTATTTATTGTAAAGATTTAACAAAATTTAATGAATAGCTTTCGTTGTTACGTTTGTATTTTTCAATGCATCATTGTCATTAATTTCAAAAAAACGCTGTGTGAATTTTCTTCGAGGGTAGCCGTTTATATTTCGGGAATTGGCAACACTATTAGTATTTTCTCCGATCTGATGACTGCATCGTGAAGCTTGTCCTTTTTGACAATATATTTACCCTGACAGTTTTATTATTCGGTCGCTATTTCTATTGTTGACAGTAACTTGAAAATTTTATGTCAGCGAAAAAATGGAATTATCCCGCGAACATCTTCGTGCAATTATTTTTCATAACTCTCGGCGTAGATTATCTCAACAAGAATGCATCGACGAGCTGAATTCTTTATATGGTGATGAAGCTCATCGAAAACTACAGTATATCGTCGGTATAGTGAATTCGAATTGGACGGCGTTCTTTGGACGACGAATTTCGTGAAGGTCGTCCCACAAATGTTGTTGTGTCGGAAAACATTAATGCAGTGTCTGACTTGACAATGCCAGAATGTCATGTGACATATTGTGAGATCGCGGCATTTCTAGGTATTGGTAACACCAGCGTGCATAAGATACTGCATGAACATTTAGCCTTTAAGAAGTTATGTTCACGTGGGTACTACATAAGGACTCGCGCCGATTGGTGCCGAGAAATGCACAAAAAATACAATGGCGGTGCTTGAAAGAACATTTATAAAGTCGTCACAAGTGATGAATCTTGGATCTATACGTATGAGCCCGATAGTCGACAGTAGTCGACTGTGTGGGTATTCCAAGATGAGCTAAAACCAATAAAAATTGTTCGCGCTCGAAGCGCATCAAAACAAATAGTCGCCTCTTTTTTCGGAAAAACTGGTCACGTTGTAACGGTGCCTTTAGAGTTGCAGAACGGTCAATTCCGAATGATACACAACTATTTGTTTGTCAAAAGTATTTTAAGAAATAAGAAAAACAAACCTTAAACGACAGATCATTCTCCACCACGACAATGCGAGCTCTCATAGGTCGGTTCAAACGATTGAATATTTGACCAGGCAAAACATAGAATTGATGAGCCATCTGCCGTACAGCCCTGATTTAGCAACCTGTGATTTCTTTTTGTTCCCACACGTGAAGAATACACTTCGTGGTCAATGGTTTTCTTCGCCGGGAGAGCCAGTTGAGGCCTTCAAAATTCATAGTTTGTAGATACGTCCTTCATTGTGGCAGCAATGCTTTTCAGATTGGTTTAAACGAATGCAAAAGTGCATTAATTTTCAAGGAGAATATTTTGAAAAGCAATAAAACTATTTTTGATAATAAAAATTTTTTTTTGTTTGGCTACAGTCGTATCAATTTTAAATAACTTTGCAACTTGATTAATATTGATCAATGTATTATGATTAAAAATCTTAACTGAATATTAATGACACATAAATGATATTTGGTAAATGGGAAATAAATGTGACAAGTGGCTTTAAGAAGGATGAACTTCGTCATATTTTAGTTGGAGCTATGTATTATCGAAATAATCGTACAAATATGGGATTTTAACAATTTTACGGACAATAAACAAATCAGTGTCTAAATCAATCACATATTTATACATAGATGGCAGTTATAGTTTGCCCAATCAATCACTTTCTTGTTCTTGTATTGGTTTCAAACATAAATCCGGACATATGGAAAGTAATGGCACAGATTTATATAAAAGAAGCAAATTACCAAAACACGTCGATAGATGGTAAATGTAGAACACGAGCCAGACGCTATTTTATTGACATTGTTTTTTCGTGTTCTTGATGTTGATTTGGTTATGTTTATTTCAGGAGAAAAGATAAATATTAATAATAATAAATAAATAATATTTTTTTTTGTTAGGTCTCTGTTTACATATCTCCGTTATTGTAATAAAAAACACAAGAGTACCACAAATTGATATTATGTAATTAATTAGTGGGCTGTACACTTATTATAAGGATACAAAAGTGCCCTAAATTGTAATTGTCTGGAGGATAACCTGTACCAATTCAGTGAAAAATATTTAGTATTGACGAAGACGCAATTCCAGCCCGGATTCCATGATGAAGAATCTAATATAGAATATAAATTATAAGAATTACCCGATGTTTATGCAATTAACGGTATCGAAAACCGATAGTAATTTTAATTGATGACACCATATTAGATTACACCGAAGATAGTAAATATATTTTAGTACACTTTTGTTTATTTCTTTTCAATTTTCTTAATTTTAAACGATTTGATATATCTGTGCCACATTTTAAGTGTAAGTTACAGAAACATATACAATATAAAGACCGTACTTCTAACAGGGAACTTAATACCCTTTTCCAAAGGACACTCTTAAAAACTATAGGGTTTTTGGGAAAGTCACAACGTATTTTCGCATTTTGGCTATAATGTACAACATAGCACCTGACAGTTCTAACTTCTTTCTGAAGAAAAACTTTGAAGGGTTGGGCAAAAAACATTATAAATATCTAAAAATGGAAGCCTAACATGAGCGTATCGTCCTATTTTACTCTAATACCTCTGTAGAGAAAAGAACGCGCGTCGAGCTTGTGAAAAGTTGGGCAAAGTTTGCGGGGTCGGTACTTTGCAAGATGTTAATACCAACTACGATTAACAAAAGTCCTTGCTGGCAGCACTCCTCGATGACAAAGTAAAGGCGTTAATCGAGTTAAGCTCACAGCACAAGTCACGAGAGGTGGCAAAAACTGTATATTCAACACTCAAACGCTCTGTTCAGTACCACATGACTACATACATCAGCAAGTTCGATATTTGGGTGTCCCATAAATTCAAAGAAGTTAACTTGAGAGCACGTATGAAAGTAAGAAAACGATTCGTGGTGAAAAACGGATTGTTTACAATGATATAATACGAAAATGGTTTTGGTTCTAACTTGAACATTCACCTCAAATGTTAACGAAATCAAGCATTCATCAGAAGGAAGTTATTCTAACAGCGCGGTGAAGTTTTAAAGGTGTCATGTTCTTCGAACTCTTGACAAGAAACTATTAATTCAAATGTTTGCTGTCGTTAATTAAATAGTTTCAACGAATCCATCAACAAGAAACATTTAGAGCTTGTTAGTTGTACAGAGGTGATATTTCGTCTCGACAGTGCATAACCACACACAAGTTTTACCGCCCGTCAAAAAAATCATTGAATTAAGGATGGGATGGGCGGCCATCGACCTTGTGCTTTCAAACTTTCAATTATTTCGTTCTCAAAACTCAAAACTCCTTGCGTATTGTAATATTCGACTCATATGAGGCTGTGAACTAGCATCTAGTATAGTTTTTTAATGGTAAAGGTAGATCCTTTTATGAAAGGGGAGATGTGAAATTCACTGGAAGATGATAAAAAGTTATTGAACGAACTGGGTGATATATACTATGTCCAGCAGAAGTATATACATTTAAACTAAATTTTTTAGAAATATTTATTGTATTGAAATAAATATCAAGAAAGCAATTTATTTGTGTCGTTTTTTTCTCAAAATCTAACGAAATATGAAAATTATATTATTTTCTGCTATTCCATCGTTAAGTAAATACACAGAAATTAATTAAAAATTTCTGCGTTAGAGAAGGACTCAAACCTCGATCTGCCGTTTTTTCGACGACTGCTTTAGCAATTAAACCACCAGGTAAGTTCGAGTCCTTTAACATCGTCATTGAACGACCTAGAAGAAGCACCGAACGAGAAGATAGGAAACTAGGACTTTTGCCCTTAGGGTTCGGCACCAGAAACAAAAATGTTTCTTACAGACCATGAGGTGCTCAAGATCTGTGAGAAACATTTTTCGTTTTGGCAGAGATAGGTCACAAAATAACAATACATTCCATATATCGCCGTATGAAAAATAGAACACTATCGTTTCAGATGACTTCTGTTTTTGTTTGTGGACTCATAAATCCGACATCGAAGAGGAGAAAGGTAGTTTTTAAATCTTTTTGTAAAACGTGGCATAGTGCTTATTAAAAGATTGATGATTTGGTACGAACTTAGCATAGGAAGTAGGATTCTTTTAGTATACCCTTGAGAAAATTTAAATCCCACATTTATAAAATGAGCCGTTCGCTCGCTGTAATTGTTTGACTCGCCTGTTTCGAGCTGAACGAGATCCAAGAGAAGAAATTGAATGAGATATCATTGAAGCGTTACCAGAATAGACCTTCTAAGCACGAGCAAGGTACATGGTACGATATCCAAGGAGCCAACATTTCGTATTTGTCTAAAAATAATTTGAAAGTAAAGTTTTATCAGTGCGAGTAACTGATAACAAAATAAAAATTGCTGTTTTCCGTTTTGATATTATAGGTCATTGGAAGTTTACATTATTTACGCACATGTGTAGGAAGTAAAAAATTTTACTTTATCAATTTCAACAATTGATAAAAGCATGCAGTGGCTTTTTTCGGTAGCGGTGAAATTATTGACCAAGAAATGGCGTTGTGGGTTTCTTATTTACAACTGACAACCTAAATTAAATCGAGTTTTATAACAAAATTTTCAATTTCCTCGTTCTCGCCTCCGCTGATGAGAATCGTTTTCACTTGCATGAGACATCCTCAGGGCTTAACTGCTGCTACTGCTTTCACTGTTTTTACTACTACTGCATTTCACCGAAACTTGCGTCAGCGTGTTGCGGCTTTACATAAGGATAGTTTCACGGATCAATAGAGTGTTACGATTACGATTGAGCTGTTTGGAGATACAGGATTTTCAAACATTGTGTAGGGAGCAACCGTTATCACGATTTAGTAGATTATTAGGATGTTTTGAGATTTCTACAAATTCACAGGTTTTTCGATCATACTAATGACTAGTTCGGGACCGGATTTTCGTAAAATTGAATTAATACAAAAATGTATTGAACGAGAAAGCGAGAACGTGTCGTTATCCACCAAAAGCTATAATCAATACACTAGTTAGAGCATCAATTAGTCATATGCGAAATTATGCGGACGGTATTTACACTGAACTTTTTGCTAGTTTTGTTCGAGTTGGCTAACTTTTGGTTTCTTTTGTTTTAATCTGTATGAAATAGTATGATTCTTCCTTTTACGTTTAGATACTCGCGCAAGTAGAGATTACATGCAGTGGAAGGGTTTTTTATAGAGTCATATGAATTAATTCCATACAAATAATTTCTATGTCTAGCAATGCATTTCTTTACCTGATATATACTACCGAATAACAAAATAAAATGTAAATGTATTAAATCCAATTAATATATTTACATTTTATTTTGTTAATATTCGAACACCTCTTGTTTATGTCTTTCTTATAGCTTTAGTCCTAGAAATGGATCTATTTGTTAGGCAATAAAGATTGTTATTATTGGTATTAAATATACATCTTCTCAGCCCTTACGACCCTAATTTATTTCATCTGAAATATTTATTTTAAGTCAATGTTTACTACTCTCTTGATAGAATGTTTGCAATAGCAGGCTGGTAGTTGAGTAGCAAGTTACTAGCTTATCACGCCTAGATATTGAATTTCTCTTCTTGTTCAAGGCAAATGCCGATAGCCAAAGATCTAAAACCGCGCCATGAACGGGTGTAATAATAATTCTTGTTCTGTAAAACCCGCTGTAATTGATGTTAAGCAATTGGCATATGTTAGCATGGATTATTAATGATCTTCTAATACACATTCTTCAATAAATGAAATCTTTCGTGGCATTACCACTTCAATTAGCCAACCACGACACTCATCATCTTCAAGTCCCAAACGTAAACATTTTCACACTTGATCAATAAGGTTGATATATAACCCCTTTCCACAATTAACTATTTGTAAATTCTGTATACGCATTTCGACAACCACGTTGTCATCATCAGCAGATAATTTCAAAGTGTCGCACCTGGTAAAACACGGCGAAAAAATTGTACGAAAAATAAACTCCGTACGCGATCCGCACCGTTGAAAACCAAGATGTGCACGGACCGCGTACGGAGTTTATTTTTCGTACAATTTTTTCGCCGTGTTTTACCAGGTGCGACACTTTGAAATTATCTGCTGATGATGACAACGTGGTTGTCGAAATGCGTATACAGAATTTACAAATAGTTAATTGTGGAAAGGGGTTATATATCAACCTTATTGATCAAGTCAATCAACCACAGGCTCCATCAAATTCAACTATTTTCACACTTCTTTGCAGTAGAATATGAACGAGATAAAACGCCACAAACGTCGCCTGAACGTTATTTAATTTAATTAAGCGTATTTCCTTTCTACATGCTTATTTTGATTCTGTCTCAAATTTCATGAACTTCACTGTATGTTTATATCGTATGTGCATTTATTTGGTCCAATGCAACTGTCATCCATCGATCCCTCAGAATTTCTAAAGGCCCAGTTTCTTCTGGCTTAGTACGGTCCTGCTCTAGAGTTTATATCGAACGCTGCTTTGTAATTAATTAATTAAAATTGACTTGAGTCATTTTTTTCTTGCTTTGCATACTACTAGCACCACCTCGTTAGTCATATCGTAAGTTGGTTTCGTACAGGGTTTAGGCAATGATGATCCCCCTGTCATTTCTATTCTGTTACTTAGGTGCGCTAATTAAAATTTTCCGACCTCGATGCGTGTTTTTTAGGTTGTACCCTATTACCATCAAGTTTCGAAAATTAATTGTCTTTTATAAAGGAATACCTGAAACCGGATATTACATCGTATTTTTTGCCTTCTTGGTTGTTGGGTGAGTTGAAAGGTATCTTCGAGACACACTTTTATTCTGGTTTTTTTTGTTAGTGAACGCGTTTGTAACTGCCGTCCTTCATAGCGTTATATAGATATATTTGTGAAAGCCATTGGCGCCATTTTTGTGCTACCATCGTTTGAGACATTGTTAGAACCCTCCAAGAATCATTAACAGTTTTTCCACCTTACCATCGAAAGTCTACCTTTTAATTATCCTCCATCAAATAGAGAAAGCCATTTGAAAACTAAATAGCATCTCATCACGCGGACCAACGAGTATTAGAGATTACTGTATACCCTGAGATCATCGGTGGTTATTTATCGAGACCATTCCCAGCTTCAGTAATCGTAAGTTATTGGACTCGAACACCTTACAGACTATCTCGATGCAGAGTCCCCAGTGGCTAAGATAACTAAATTATGTGATTAATTGCAGGCCTTCAGTTCACATTAGTTTTAATTTTGTGAATCATTCCGTTTTAAAGTAAATTGATCGTATCACCTTGTGCATTTAGCTAATTAGTTCAAATAGTCATTATTAGTAAACTATTTACTAATTTTATTTAATGAGTGCTTTTAGTTAATTAATTTAATTAGTTGTTATTAGAAAATCATTGATCTAATATATTTTGTGAATGGGCCTTCAGTTCATGCACATAAGTTTTGTTTCGTCAGTCGTTCACAAAGAAGTGAGTCTATTGATATAATGTAAATGTAAAACTTGTAAATTGCATTCGTATCCAGCCCAACACTTTAATTGATTAAGAAGAAGGAACATATCTATATTATAATAACTGTAATTCTGTATTATTAGGATTGTCACCTTAATCATTTGTTTGTGAGAAAATTTTTATTAGGAAATTTGAAATTCTATGTACCAGGATCGGACGATAAGCCCTGGTGCAATTAAGTGATTTTTCAACTTTTTTTTTGTTAATAAATATGTTGACTGTTAACCAGTGTTTTCTTATCCTTGGCGTTTGTTCTATATTTTTTTTGGTTTTGCCCAATTTTGTTTTACGTCATTGGCACGTATTGGATCTGAGTACTTCAGCATTAGCGAGGGTACTTCTAGGGTTTAAATACTGCGGCATCCCTTAAGAACTTTCTTACAGGAACCTCCCCTCTCCTACTAATATTCTGGCTAGTTCCTCCCTAGGGATAGCAAAGGATCTTAAATTTTGTTTATAACTTGATAAAGTAAGCAATACGGGCTTGTCGTACTACAATCACCGCTAAGCTTTAGTGTAGAGGGGGGCGTTACACCCCCTTTCCGATAAAAATTTAATGGCCACGTGATATTCAAATTTTGTAAACTGAGACATTTGCAGTCCGTATGACGTTACCTGCTTGTATATATACATGTGTATGTACACAACCACGCGAATTTCGCCTTGTAAATTAAAGATTTCTGTTTATTACGTCGTTAAAATTAAGTCAGAAATTAATGAAGAAATCATGCTCTTCAGTGATGAATCGAACCCCAGTCGTGCTCCTACCAGGCCAGTGCTCTACCATCAGTTATCAAGTATTGTAGAATTTGATTCTTTAATTATGTCATAAATCTCATTATGGAAACATATCTGATTAATGAAAATTCGTAATTTTCTGCTAATTACATCTTTAATTAAAGCAAGATTTGCATATGCATTTAATAATAACGCCTACTGTGGTCTTCAATTAAAGATCTGTTTCCATAATGTGATTTATGGTGTAATTAAAGAATCGAATTTTACAATCCTTGGTAACTCAATGGCAAAACACCCGCTCGGTAAGTGGACGCCTGGGGTTTGATTCCTCACTAAAGACGAAGATCATTAATTTCTGCCTTAATTATAATGATGTAATAAGCAGAAACGAATTTTCATATTTTGAACACATTTAAACATGTACATACTTACACTACCGGTCATATTTATTTGCCATCCCCAATTATGATAATTGCTTATCATCGCACGAGTAAAAGTAATCGCGAAATTGCAAGGAAATTACGATTAAATCGTAGAACCGTTGATTATAACGTTAAAAAATTTGAAGAAGTGGTACATTTTCCAACAAAAGAAGATCTGGACGACGCAAAGCGACGACATCTGCAGATGACCAGCATCTAATACGGATAAGTAGACGCGATAGATGAAAAACAGCACCAGAAATTGCTGCTGAAATGAATAGAGCGCGTGCTAAACCAATTAGTGTGTTCACGGTACAGAGAATGTTAAGGCAAGCGGGTTTATACGGAAGAATTGCTCTGCGAAAACGACTACTATGAAAGCAAAACAAGATAAAACGACTAAATTGGGCTAAAGAACATAAGAATTGGACGATTGATCAATGGAATAATGTGTTGTGGACAGACGAATCGAAGTTTGAACTTTTAGGTAGTAAAAGGCAAATATTCGTAAGAAGATCTACAGGAGAAAGAGTACTGCCAGAATGTATTGGGCCTACCGTAAAACATGGAGGAGGTTCAGTAATGATTTGGGGTGTTTTGGTGGAAGATCTGTAGGTGATCTCGTCAAAATTGAGGGAATCCTAAGAAAAGAAGGCTACACGGAAATTTAAGAAAATAACGCTGTTCCTTCAGGACTAAGGATTCTTGGCGAAAACTTTGTATTTCAACAAGACAACGATCCGAAACACACTTCTAGATTGTGTGGCGATTACTTGCGTCAACGAGAAGAACAAGGGCAAATCTCTATAATGGTATGGTCAGCTCAAAGTTCTGATCTGAACCCAATAGAGTTTCTTTGGGAAGAATTGGATCCGAAGGTTCGAGAACGTGCTCTAACATCCACCACTGTACTGTGGGAACAACTTCAAGAAGCCTGGACACAAATTACAGAAGATACACTGCAAAAATTAATTGAAAGGATGCCGCGGTTATGTGCCGCAATTATCAAAAATAAAGGTGGGCACATTGATGAGAGCAAAATTTAATAATAATTGATGATAAAGTTTTTATATAAGAAAAATGTAACTATTTTATGTTTATTTTACACTATTGTATTGGTACAATAAATAAATTTTCAGTACACATTTGATAGTTTAATAATTTTGGCTAAAACTAAGGTTGGGCAAATAAATAAGACCGACAGTGTATATATCTGTAGGGGCAATAACGTATGGCTCTTGAACTTTTAATTATATTAAGTTATAGACATCAAACAAATGACACTTTCTTTGGCAATTCAAAAAAAGAGTATTAAAAGATATCTACATTTAAATAATTTCAATTACTCGAAAAAATTATTTCGAAATATTATATTTTAACATAAACTCGTATTTCTCAAAATTTCGAGTTAATAGGGTGGTAACTACGAACGCAATTGTATAAATTACAACAAATTATCATCAATTTAGAAACATTCACGCGTTGAGAAAATTAAATAAACATTCATTACATAAATCGAAAATAAATTGCAATAATTTTACTCAATATAAGAGTTATTACGATCTAGACAATTATCTACTTTATTGAAAGAAAGTGTTACGAACTAAATTGATCGTCGATAAGTTATTTTATGATATTTTTCTGCTCCTTTGAGGTATTGAATGAATGAATCAATCATTGGGATGGCGGGGGAGAGGTTTCCTTGATTTCCGCAGTGTTATTTTAGAAGTACAAGGCTCTAAAAGGTAAAATTATAAAGAATGCCTAGCGTATTGTCAAAAATTATACAGAAAAAATTTGAATTCAATTGAGGGTATTTTCGTGTGGTAAAATGTTTGTTTAACATTTTCTTTTTTAAAACAGGCAAAAATTCTTAAGAACCCTACGTTTCGTTTTCCGAAGAATCGGGAAAGAGAGACCCATCTTTCATTAAAAATAAAATTATTAATTTTCTATACAATATCTTTTTCCATTAAATACTTCATGACTTAAAGACTATTTGAATGCAATATAATATTTACCTAATTATTATACTATAATATTACTAATTTTTAAATAGAAATTTAGATCTTTCATTTATTAATATGATATTAAAATTATAATGACTAATGTTTCTATCGAAAACGGAAAGAGTTCTTTTTTAAACTTTATTATCTCTATAGTTGCTTTTCCGAAATTGATAATTTTCGTTTATACAAATACATATAGTAATATTTAAAAGTGATATCCACAAAAAACAAACAACGATATAATACTAATGTATGAGCTGTTTATATTAAAATTCGAGATAAAGTAAGCATCAAGGACACATAAATGTAAATTTTATATGTGTATATATATATATATATATATATATATATATATATATATATAAAGGGTACTAGGAAAGTTTTGCAATATGATTCAACAATGAATCGTAGGAAGCTTCTTGTTGCTGCATGTTGAGACATGCTCATACGTGCATAGTAGCTGCCGCGCCATGTCGGTGAGTTCGCTTATTCATTAGCAGTGAGAGTGTAAAGTGCTTGCGATGGTATCGTGGTCACGAAATGAGATATGGGCAGTTTTGCTTTATAATTTCGTGCGTGGTTTAAACATAGACTAGTGCTTCGAAGAAATGACTCTTGCACTAGGTGATGTTTGTCCACATCACACCACGATAATCAGGTGGTATAGAGAAAAGGGGAGATCTAACTGTGCCGGATGCTGAGAGGCCGGAAAGGCCACGTCAGTTACGGAAGAAAACGTTACTACTGTGAGGAAAATGCTTGGCGAGTGACCTACCAACAGATAGAAGGTACTTCAGACCTAAATGCACCAGAAATTCGTTCGATTCTGCATGATCATTCGCACGTGAAGAAAGTTTGTTCTCTCTGGGTGCCGCATCGACTGACTGAAGAGTAGATGACACGACGTGTGACTTGGTGCCGGGAGATGCTAAAAAAGTTTAATAAGGGACAATCTCGGTATGTGAACAACATCGTGACAGGTGCCTGCCTAAAGTCATTGGATCTATGAAGAACCTGCGGCCAAATTCAAGAATGGACACCTGGTTCCTCCATCACGATAATGCTCCAGCTCACCGCGCCAAAGCCTGCACCGAATATTTGACCACGACAGGATTGAAACTTCTCGAGCATCCTCCCTACAGTCCAGATCTTACCCATTGCAACTTTGCACTGTTCCCGCAGGTAAAAATGAAGCTAAAAGGGAGGCGGTTTTCCAGTGATGAGGAACTTCTGCGGGCTTGGGAAAACGAGTGTGCTTTACTCCCTAGTGAAACTTGGCAGAACTGGTTTAGTTTCGGAGGATGGAGAAGTGTATTAAGTATAGAGGAAATTACTTTGAAAAAATTAAATAAACAAAGTTGTATTGCAAAACTTTCCTATATATATATATATTTATATATATAACTTCAAGAATGCCAGACAACCGTACATGTCAGTGTTGGGAAAGTCTCCATCGACATTAATTTGACATCGTTCTATGCAGTTGAGTACCCTGCACGCCACTCTGCTTATCGATCTAAAATTATTGTCGTATAAAATTCAAGTCCTGCCGCTTGGATTGTGTCAAATTTGTCGAAATGACCGAGAGTGAGGAGAATTTTTGGCAAAATTTTGATTGTTTATTAAATTTACACACTTTAAGCATTAATCTTTTCATATGTAAATAAAGATTAATTTGTTCGAAAGATATTATTTTCCTTGTAATTACAGTAAGTGAAAATGGTTTAGTGCATAAATTATTTAAATATTTTCTTTACTTTGCAGAATGGAACCATGTATCAGGTGTACCGGAAAATGATTACCGGCTTTTTCGTAAAAAAACTATATAATTTTCAAGAAAATAGAAAAATTTATTTATTCAAAGAATTGGCCCTTTGATTCTACAACCGTTTGTCCTTTGAGAAAAATTATTCATCGAGCCATTGTCTAACTAAGTTGGCTCGGCAAGTGCGTGTCCCATTGAAAAAGGTGATAGTCGGACGGGGCAAGGTGTGGAGAGTACGGCGGGTACGATATTATGCCCCATCCAAGTATTTTAACCGCTTCCCTGACTTTAGACCGGTTTTGCTGTATGAGAAGGGGCGTTATCATGCTGCAAAATCACTTTACCTTTGGGTCCACTCTGGATTCTGGAAGCAGCTTTTCACTGACGATTTTTCGATTTTCCATTTGCCTGTCATTCAATGTGGCACCAATTTTCTCATCTTTTGGATTTTTCCCATTGCTCGTAATCGGTCGCTAATCGTTTCTTGGGACACATTTAACGCTTCTCTCAATTATTTTTGAGTTTGTGTTGGGTCTCCATCCAATAACTTCTGCAGTTTCGTATCTTCAAACTCTTTCAGTCTACCAAAACGTTCTTTGTCTTGCACATCGAAATTACCACTTTTGGATTGCCGAAACCACGCCTCACATATTTTTATGATTAGAGCATGCTCATCGTAAGTTTTTACCAAGAAACGATGACTTTCGGCGGGCCTTTTTCTTTTGATTAAATAAGAAAAATAATGTGTGCCCCGAATGCACTTTTTCAGGCGCGAAACTTTAAATCTTCAAAGAGGTGTTAATCTATGACAGTGTTACTTTCGTAAAGTATAATATGTATGACTTTGAAGCTTGATGTCAGTAGAATAGAATGACATATGTGTCAAATCATAACATTGCATACTTAAGCCTAGCGTCATCTGTTAAAAAACCCGGTAATGACTTTCTAGAACACCTGGTAATTTCGATGATTATTTAAATCCTAAATTATAATTACATTACACATTAAGATTGTTTTCTCTCTGTTAATATTTTTTCTTTCCTCAGTCTTTAATATTATTAATATATAATAGATAACCGTATTTTTTGACAGTTGTTTTTGTAATATAATAGTACGCATATATTTTATTAAAACACGTATGACAACGATGGATAAGAAAATAAAACTTCCGTATAATTTTCCTATGAAAGTAACATAAAAATCCACTCCATTTAATTAACATAAGAAAATAAGTTTATCAAATCATTAAAATAAATTGTCACATTTCTAAGTTGTATAGCTTGTAAGCTAGTTTAGAAATATCGTAAAAACTGCCAAACAAAATAAACAAATAAAGCCTTAAAAACTTCCTCTGTTTGACAGGTAATATTTACCCAATTTATCTTAATAAGAAAATTATGTGTGTTTATCAAACAATTCAAATATGACAATATTTATCGATTGTTATTAAACGGTTCATACATGTTTGCGATGCAATGTAGTTAGTTATTAAAGTAATGCAAAAGCGTAGTGACTTTCTCCCTCACATGTCAAACAATATTAGCCAAACAGATCGATATTGCTCATCGCCGAACAAAAATTCGAATTTTTTTCGTATTATTTAGTCGATTTAATCTTTGTTTTTTTTCTAATTCGATAAGAATACTTGAAGAATAAAAATTTACTGATTTCTAGTCAGCATAAAATGATTCACTTTTGTAAGGCAATGAAGTAATTTAAACCACAAGACTGTATAATGTAATAAATAACAAATTTGACTCACCGAATTTTACATTTTTGTCTTAATATTACAGAATATATAGCAACTGTGGCACATGGCTAATATTTATAAAAAAATATTTGTTAATTACTAATTATAATGCATATGACCTTACGTTTAAGAGTACGTTGAATATAAAATTATTTAATGGTATTTCAGTAAAATTTTGTAATGCGACCACTTTTGTATTAGCTCTAGCAAGAGGATTTAATTGTTATTGTTATTTCTGGTGTTTCTTAGAACTGTTATCTGAATATGTAAATACGTATAGATATATGTATATGTATGTATACATTTCACAAATAACAACAATAAATCAAATAGCTTTAATTAGAAATGTGATAATTCCTTTTCGAATATCTTGTCGGATAGACAAACTTGTTATATGTATGTATATTGTAGTAGCTGTGAACGAAATCTTAATAAATGATTCTCACCAAGCGCTTTATATATACCAGGTGTACCGGAAAGTCATTACCAGTTTTTTTAAAAAAAAAATTATTATTAAGGTATTAGCCATTTGATTCTACACATCTTGCCCATCTTTGGGCAATTTATGGACGCCATCCCAAAAAAAGTGTGTGTCCTTTGAGCAAAACCATTCATCGAGCCATTTTATAATTTCTTCGAAATTGGTGAAGTGCTGCTCTACAAGCACCATTGATGGGCAAAGGTGACAATCGAACTGGGTAAAGTCTGAAGAGTGCGGTGGGTACGGTTTATGTCCCATCCACGTACTTTCAACGCTTCCTTGACCGGTTTTGCTATATGAGACGGCGCGTTATCGTGCTCTAAAATGACTTTACCGTATCTATGGGCCCATTTTGTACGTTTATCTATCAATGCATGATTCAAATTGACATTTTGTTGTCGGTAGAAATCAGTATTAACTGTTTTATCAGGTTTCAATAGTTTGTAATACACCACGCCACTCTGGTCCCACCAAACACGGAATATTGTCTTGCGACCAAAACGATTTGGACTTGGAGTCGATGGGCTGGCCTAGCCAGGTGACAACCATAATTTTTTGCGGATTATTCAGGACGACAGTTGATTCGCCATTAAAACAGACATTTCTGATTAAGTTATAGTCGTCATCAATTCTTTTCACAATTCAATTCTCCTATTGCAGTCATCATCGTTGACAAGAAAGAACTTTTTTATTTTCAAAGTTTTATGCACAGAGCCAGTAGAAATATTGATTAAGTTTTTTTTAACCTTCGGAATAGAAATTGTTGGACCTAAGGCGAACAAACAAACTACTTCAAGCTAACTAGCTTCGTCCATAACCCTTGATTTCATAGCTTTGTACTGTTTAAAGATCCAGTTTATACAAATTTATACACCAACTTGATCACATACTTATGTTAAAGATTTCTTTCTGTATGCCTCGCATTGAATACTAACGCTTCTACAGTCACAACGATCTTCAGTCCCATAAAGGAGAATTATGGTAGACTATATCACACTTCAAAATTACTTTTGAAACAAAGAGTCAAAAAAACACAAGAATAATTTTTAACATTAACAAGGTCTTTATTATTTACTAAGAATTTCTTTAAACTTTCTTTATTTGTCGAAGCTCAGATAGGCCTGGCAGGTGGAATGACAGAGGTGAATAATAATCGTAACAATAGCATTCAAATGGTTTGTAAAAAAACCTTGTTTTTCGTATTTTATCTGTATACTTGATCTGTGATAGTACAAAATTAGAATATCGTTGTAATGTCAGAGAAATAGAGGCGCGGTTGTATAGGGAATTTTATTCCCTTTACAACGATATATCACTCTATATGGGATACCATTTGACAATTCAAGGTAAGGTCGGTCGGAGGGGTGAAGGTACATAAATGAGAGAATTCTATCAAACTTCGATATCTAAGTTGACGTGTTTTTTTCCAATTCTAATTTTTCTTTCAAAATCCAAAAAAAATTAGTGCTTTATTTTGAAATGAAAGAAAATGAAATTAAAGAATATGCTTTTATAAAAATTGTAAATTTCTAGCTTTATCAAGTCACCCACGAAATTTCAAAGTATGTACTTAGAGTATTACTTTAGACGCCATGTCTTTTATTATTACATGTTATTAGATACTTATATATCATTCTCATTACATAATTTAAGTCGAAAATAAATATTTTTTGTTAGGGAAGCTCTATTTTCTAAAATATTTAATCGAAAATATATTAAACAATATTGATAACCAAAATCGATGAACCAGTTTGTAAAGCACAAATGTAAAACAAGCTTTTTAGATGTTACTTAACAGAAAACCACTACATTTTTTAAAATTTAACAATGTTTTTTGTTATAGATTACTTTCTGTACGGTCTACGAGTTAAAAGAGTTGCCTACATCTAGCCTGACATGTGTGCATGTAAATTTCGATGAAGAAAATTAGAAATGATTGCCTAACAAGACTGACATACTCACGAACAAAATTCTAATAAATTGCGAGCTGAATTCGCACACGTATACGTACATACATGTACTGTGTAAAGATAGAATTTGCAGACTTAAAAACTTTCAACTAAATTTTACTAAGTATTTAATACTTCTATTCTTTTTTTAAATTGTCAGTTAAATCTCTTACGTTTCCTCTTAAGCATAGGTTTGTTCATAGTAGATCGACCGATCGATTAATTTTATTACAATTATCCAATTTATTAGTCAGGCATTAGACAATCGAAGATAAGTGAATATAATGTACAGTGCATTTGACACAATAAAGCGTGAATTATTACTTCGTAAATTATCTACTTTGGATATAGCTTTTCCCTTTTAGAACAATTCTATACTTTTTAATCAATAGATACAACTATGTATATTATAATTGCTACAAAACGTTTGATTTCTGTCCATTGTCTAGAGTACCGCGAATTGGTGAATCTAGAGTTACATAAATATGTACAGCAGAAGAAATACAAAACGAAGATTTGATGTGGAACGAAAATGGTACTACAAGGACTATTAAGCAAGGTCATTTAGTGTTACTAAACATGTATTGCTTTTATGAAAAATGTTTAGTTGATTTTAATAAAATGCAAAATAAAATATACACTCCATAATTTTTTGCATTTGGTTTACTATTCCTAAAATACATGTGTTTTCTGTGAGAAAACCCTACGGGATAGAGAAAAATGGTTTTCGTTTTTGAGTACACCACTGGAAAACGCACAAAGAAAGTGACTAAAGTTAAAACAATTTTTAAAAAGTATTTTTTGCAGATCTGTGTTATTAATCTTGAAATAAATTTTCGAGATACCATTGTAGTCTAATACAGGGTGGGGCAGGATAAAGAGGGATTTTAAAAAGTCCGCGATTCGCACCGTGTCACTCGGAGGTGGTAGGGACGCTATCGGCCATGTTTCCTTGATATTAGCATTTAGTAACAATGGAGCGTTGGACCCTTCAACAGCGTGCGTACGCTGTTAAGGCGTTTTATGAAAATGATAATTCTTACATAGGCGCGCGTCGTGCCTTTCGAAATCATTTTAACATTAATCACAATCAACCAGTGCCGTCTGCCTGTGCCATTAAAAAATGGGTTAGGAACTTTGAGGAAACTTCGTCAACGACAAAAAAGCAACCTGGTCGGCCAAAATCGGTGTGTACGCCCGAGAATATCGACCGTGTAAGAACTGCTATTGAGCGAAGCCCGCGTCGTTCAGCTCGCCGGCATAGCACTACACTTGGGATTTCAAACCGAACGAATATTACACAAAGATCTCCACCTTCATCCATACAAAATTCAAATCGTACAGGCTCTTAAAGGCACGGATTATGTGAGTCGACAACGTGAAGAGTTTCAGATTTAATTAATCAACATGAGGATATTGTAAACAACTTATGGATGAGTGACGAAGCCCATTTCCATTTGTCCGGTTACGTCAATAAGCAAAACTTGAGATACTGCAGTGACGTTAATCCTAGACAAATGCATCAAGAACCCCTTCACTCCACAAAAGTTACTGTGTGGTGCGCTATGTCTTCATCGGGGATCATAGGGCCTTACTTTTTTAAAAATGCTCGTGGCAATGCTGTGACAGTAACCTCACAAAGATACGCCGACATGTTGGAAAACTTTTTTGAACCACAGCTTGCACGCTACGAAGTTAACGAGGAAACATTTTTTCAACAAGGCGGAGCAACCTCCCATACAGCCAGAGTATGCGTGAATATTGTTAATAGATTATTTCCAAATCATGTGATCGAAATGGGGACATCACTTGGCCTTCCCGCTCACCGGACCTCACACCGTGCGACTTTTTCTTGTGGGGGTACTTCAAAAGTGAAGTGTTTCAAGATAACCCACCACAAACAATTCAAGCCCTGAAAGAACGGATCCGACAGGAAGTGGAAAACATTCCCCTAGTAATGCTGCAAAATGTAATGAATAGTTTCAAAACACGATTGGAAGAATGTGTACGCCTGAACGGATGTCATCTTTCCGGAGTTATTTTTAAAAAATAAAATAATTAATGCTTTTTATGTTCTTTCAGAAAATAATCAATTTATTCCTAAATATTGTTTTTCTTGTTTTTTACAGCCTTTTTAAAATCGCTCGTTATTCTGCCTCACCCGTTATTAGACAATTTAATGTATGTAGATATTACATCTTCAATAAATATTAAAAATGTAGATTTGTTTAGTATACTAATTTCCAGAACGTTTTAAATAATTAAATTTTAGAGATTAGAAATCATAAAAGATAGGGGTAATATGAAATAGTTACATGTAAAGAAATACAAACAAACACATAACAGGAAACCACAATATTTGTTTTAATTTTTGTATACGTAAGAAGTTATAAAAGTTTATAGTATAGTACTTACATACATATATGTATGTATAACGACTCACATTTTCTTTAATTCGTATCAGCTAAAAAAGTTGCCTACATACGGTGTTCTCTGAGAACTATACATGTACTATATACCGTGAATATATTTTATAATGCAACATGCACATACGTACATACACTAGTTGCTAGAGTAACGTAATAATGAAATGACAGCAATGTATTTTAGCGTGTATTTTATTTTGCAACATAGGATGTGAAATACAGTAGTTGAACAAAATTTAAAAACTAATTTAACAAATTTTCAAAAATGTCACCATTGACGGCCAGACAGTATCCTAAGCGATTGTAGAATTCATTTATTGTATTTTGTATCTGCTCTGGAGTTATTTCTCTTGCAGCAACTCGTATTCTATTTTTTAATTGGTCAATATTGTTTCTCCATGAAAAACTTTATTTCTGATACATGACCAAAGAAAGAAATCGTTTGGAGACAGGTCTGGTGACCTTGCGGACCATTCTACTTCTCCTCCACGGCCAATCCAACGGTTTGGAAATCTTTGGTTGAAAAATGTTCTAACCATATGAGAATTATGTGCCGGCGCGCCATCATGCTGGTACCAAATCTCACCATCAATATTTAAAGCGTGAAGGGCTGGCATAACTCTGTACTCAAGCAATTCTAAATATTTTTCTCCTGTAAGAGTACCCTCAATAAAAAACGGTCCTACAATATGGTGTCCAATCAACCCAGTCCAAACATTGACTTTCTGTGGCCGCTGAGTCCTTGTGATATGATATCTATGCAAATTTTGTCTACTCCAGTAGCGGCAGTTCTGTGAATTTACTTCACCATTTACATAAAATGTTGCTTCATCTGTAAAGCAAATTCTGCGTAGTAAAGTATCATCATTATGAAGCTTATCCAACATGATTTCACAAAAGTTACTTCTTCTTTCTGCATCATTCGCAATTAGTTCCTGATGGTTTTGAAAATGATACGACTTAAAATGTTCTCGTTTTAGTAATTTATGCACGGAAGATTTGCTTACATTTGAAGTTTGTGCTAAAGCTCTTGTGGAGAGCATATTATTATTTTCGATTGTTTGTAGAATTTCATCTCTTTTGGCGTCAGTAATAACATATCTTGGCCTATTCTTTTTTTTATGATTAGGAACGATGCATCCATTATTTTTATACTTCTGTACTAACCTACTTATTGTAGTTGGACTCGGTCTTGGACGGTCAGGATATGTAATTTGAAACAAATCTGCTACTCTCTTCAAACTCATATTCGAGTTATACCAGTTCACTAATAACAGTTTTTCTTCTACACTATACATACCTCAAAAATAGAGTAACTTATTTTGACATCCTATGTTGCAAAATAAAATACACGCTAAAATACATTGCTGTCATTTCATTATTACGTTACTCTAGCAACTAGTGTATGTATGTGCATGTTGCATTATAAAATATATTCACGGTACATGTTTGCATATCAATATAAGTTAGTACTGATTGCTTAAGAGGGCGCTTCTGGTATAAATTTGTACATAATGGTATTAATGAAATAGTTACAGAAATTAAGTTCGAAAACTATATTTTTTAAATTTTAAGAAAAAAGGTAACATCAAAATACATTAATATATAATCAGTAACTTAATGCAATAATTTAAAATTTTAATATTAATATTATAATAACAAAATATATTTATTTTCACTTGCATTTATTATTATTATAGGCCTAGAATAAGATATTGTTGAAAATCGTAAAAGCATCCAACTTCAGAACTAAGAAGTTGAAATTGCCGTTGAGGTAATGTTATAATGGGTGTTTTTTAAGTTGCATGAGAACTATCGATATCGATAATTATGGCTTGACAGCTGATAATGTCAAACTGTGTTGACATTTCTGTTCAGTAAAGTTTGGCAAGTCATCATGAATCGTTTAACGCCAGAACAACGCTTCCAGATTGTGGAAATTTACTTTGAAAAAATAAATCTGTTCGCGAAGTTCATAGAGGACTTCGTCCATTTTACGGTCAACATAATCGGCCTATTGAGCAAGCAATTCGTGCTGTTATTGATCGTTTGCGCACTAATTTTACTCTTCTCGATTCAAAACCATCAACAAAACAAAGAAATGTGCCAACTGAAGAGAATATAGCTTATGTAGCGCGAAGTATTGAAGAAGACGTCGCAATGTTGATTCGTCGTCGTTTTCAACTTGCTGGTTTTTGTCCTTCGACTACGTGGAGAATTTTACGCAAGGATCTTGGCTTACGTGCCTATAAAATGTATCTCATGTAAGAATTGAGACCCAATGATCATCGTTTGCGTCGCATTTTTGATGATTGGGCTCATTTGAAACTGGCCGAAGATGAACATTTTTATCAAAGAATTGTGTTTAGCGATAAAGCTCAATTCTGGTTAAATGGGTACGTCAATAAGCAAAATTGCCGTATTTAGAGCGATGGCAATCCTCAAGCCGTTAACGAACCACCATTCCATCTATTAAAATTGACTGTTTGGTGCGGTTTACACGCTGGCGGCATCATTGGTTCTTATTTCTTTCAAAATGAGGAAGGAGCTGCCGTTACGATGAATGGCGAGCGCTATCGAGCCATATGCTGACTGAATTTTTGTTTCCAAAAATTAATCAGCTAAACATCGACGACATATAGTTCCAACAAGACGGCGCATTTATTGCAAAATCAATTTGGTGACAACTTTATTTCCAGAAGTGGTCCTGTTCACTGGCCCCTTCTTTCGTGCGATTTAACGCCTCTGGATTACTTTTCACGGGAATCATATCAAAAAAATAAATGCCATGAAATTGTCTATAAGATTATACTAAAAAAATTTCATTCCAACAATATTTCTGTCTTGTATTCTCATTTTAATTTCTTAAGCTCTTAAAAAAACATCCTATATAAAAAAATTGCTAGTAAATAATAGATAAATGGTAAAAATATAAAGTTAATTACTTATATGTAGCACCGAAAAAATTACAGGCATTAATATGATTTTGTGTTGATACATAGTTACATACTCGTAACGTATAGTTCTTGACGATGGATTGTAATTAGAGTAGTTTGGATTGTTTCAGTCGTTTCTTATCAGGACTACCCTGAAGACGACAGTAGTGTAACTGCCGAAACGTCGAAATACTTTAATTCCACAAACTATGAAAACAGGGCAAATAACAACTCGAATATTTACACATACGTCTTATCAGTTCCTTTCCCTATTAACTTTTGCTATAAATAAAAACTTCTTCGTCGCTGAATTCAACAATGAACGACGTAATGACGTAAAGAGAAATATGTAATGTCTTCGTAAAATTATAAAAAGTGTTCTTTTGAAAATGAATAATTTAATCGTGCCTTAATATTAACCGCAGTCTAACCTTGAAACCATATGCATTGCATGCAATCAGTTAGCTACGTGATAAGGTTCATTACTTTGCTTATTATCACTTCTACACAAAAATACACTGAATAACATTTGTATTTTCAGAGAAGGTGATTGTCCCTAAATATTTCAAGTCACTAATTCATATTAAATCATAAAAAAGAAAATTTTAACTTGATAAATATGAAGATAAAAACTTTAAATAGTTTCGCTGTCGATGGCAATAAGATACTATATACGATATCTACTTCCTTATGAAATTGTCATATAGTAGTATGAAGTGTGGTTAGGAAATAACCGAACTGGCTTAATAATATTTTTTCTGTTGCCCGAGCCCCACAACAATGCAATCGAATTTTCTAGGGTTTGAAATAGCCCTGTAAATTCATGTCTGTTAGTGCATGACTTCCGCCGCTTTTGTTTTAACGGCACCTGTTAACTCAAACTTCGTTCCCTTTAGGGCAGACTTGACCTTTGGAAACAAGAACACGATTCAAAGGCTAAGACGGGTGAGTACGGTGGGTGGTCTATCACTATGATGTGCTTCGTCAGAAACGTCGTGTTGTCTTGATGAAGTATCCATGAGCTATATCTCTACATCTCTGGTCTTTCTTTCTAACCCGTTCACGAAGAGTCTCCAAAACATTCTTGTAATAAAATTTGTTAATGATCTGTCAAAGAAAAAACAATCATCGGTGTTTTGAATTTAGATTTATTCTCTTGTGTCTTTTTGTGTCGTGTCGAATTAGGGCTCTTCCAATGCATCGATTGTCGATTTACTTCCGAGTTGTATTGGTAAAATAATCAGTTAGCTATGTGATAAGTGACTCGTTACTAGTGATCACGTTCTCTAAGAAGTTTGGACCGTTTTGGATCTTTTTAAGGGTGTCGACACCATTGCTCATTCGATTCCCCTTCTGTTCTGGAGATAGCAGTTTCGGCACCATTTTGACACATACTTTGTTCATGTTGAATTTGTAAGTTTTGGTGAAGGTTTTGTTAAATTTAACATAGAACTTCACGTTAACATCATTTTAGTGTTTATCACGATTCCGGAAGAAAGAAAAAACAACGAATTCCCAACGACTGGTCCACCATGAAATGCATAAAAGACAGTCTGTTTAAGGAGATGCTAGTACTTCTTCATGCATTTGCTTATTATTAAGCTTGAAATGGACTGCCTCACTAAGGCTTATTTTTTGATGAAATTCGGGATTTTTTTAAAGTTTCACTAAAGTTCAATTACTAAATTTGCGACGTAACAAACAATCATCTAGTTTGAGTTTCTATGTTGTAGTAATCTTGCGAACAAGTTGGACAAGATCTTTCCACAAAATTCGTTACAAACTAGTATAGGAAATACTTAATGCTTGGACTTGGATTCAATTGTTTTTCAACTTGGACAATTATAACGACTGAAAGTTGGAGTTAGTTGCTAGGTTCCGCATATAAAGTAGCCGCGACCGAATGTGAATTTTGACAGAACTTCTAAATAATTTACAAACGTCGTTCAAGCGTGTATCGCGTCGTGATTAAATGTTAGGAACAAATAGCACATATGTCCTGTCGCCTGAAGAAAATCCCAATTTACAAATGTGTCGTTCCTAATGGAAAATTTCTTAGAATGTTACTCAATTGTCCATCTAAAATATGTTCACATTGCTTACATTTATGTGTATGTAGTACTAATAATATTTTAAACACCTTCTGATAAACACAAATAACTCGTTTTAAAATTTAATAATTTATCCTGTATGACATGCGTGAGAATTTTATTGAATAAAGTCTGGTTAATTAAGCACGTGCAGTCTGGCCTAATCTTTATGTTTCGTCGAGTGTTTTTAGCGGCAAATCTGGTTCCCGTGTTTAAGATAGTAAAGCAGACATTAATGCATTGGTCTGGCACCATTTGATTATGCTTTTAGCAATATGTATATTAACGGAAGGAACATGCTTTTAAACTGTATCTAATGTGCGTGCATGCATTCATATGTACGGGTATATCGCTCTAAAACTTTTAATTACGATTTTGCGCGCAGTAGTATTAATTTCCAGAACGACCCAAATATTTTTCGCAGTTATTTCTGTCATAATACTCTTATAATCGATTTTATAATTTACTATTTATGTGAAGAGATACATAATTCTGGTGTAAAAATAATTTTATTATTCGTTCGCGACGTCTTCGTTTTTTACTACGTATTTGAAAAATATATTCTCGCAAACTCAAATAATCTTAGAACTTCAAACGTAAAAGAATGTCTATTATCTCTGAACTGTTCTGTTATTAATGATTTCTTGTTCTCTATGTGATGTACTTTATATAAGTATTAGTTTAGTTAGGTAGTAACGTACTTCTAGCATGTGTATATGTCATAATGTTCCTATAATCGATTTTTTATTTTAATATTCAACATTTGTAATTTGCTGTTTATGCGAAGAGATACATAATTCTGATGTAAAAATAATGTTTATTATTTGTTCGCGGCGTCTTCGTTTTTTATTACATATTTCAAAAGAATATTCTCACAAATTCAAATAGTCTTAGAACTTTAAAATCAAACGTAATAGAATATCTATTATCTCTGAGCTGTTATGTTATTAATTATTTCTTGTTCTCTATGTAATATACTTTTTATGTTAGTTAGTTATGTATTAACGTATTTCTGGCGTGTGTATATGTCATAATGCTCCTATAACCGATTTTTTAATTTAATATTTAACATTTGTGATTTACTATTTATATGAAGAGATACATAATTCTGGTGAAAAAATAATTTTTATTTGTTCGTGGTGTCTTCGGTTTTTTATTACATATTTGAAAAAAAAATTCCCAAGAACTCAATAGTCTTAGAACTTTAAAATTAAACGTAAAGGAATCCCTATTATTTCTGAACTATTATGTTATTAATACTTTCTTGTTCTCTATGTAATTTATACATTAGTTTAGTTAGGTATTAACGTACTTCTAGCATGTGTATTTCATTGTACTACTTTTTCTAGAAACAAATATATTATTAGGTGCGCAACTAAGTTCTCGCTGTTTTTTTGATGAAAATGCAACTTTATTGTGAAAAAATGTTTACAAATGAATCATTCAAAATATTGCCCATCGCTAGCGACAACTTTTTCTCATCTTTCTGGCAGAGCTCGAATACCGTCACGGCAGAAGTGTTCGTCTTTTGAGGCTAACCACGAATCAAGCCATTTTGAGATGTCTTCATATGAGCGGAACTGCTGATTAGCCAGACCATGTGCCATCGAACGGAACAAGTAATAATCGGACGGCGCAATATCTGGGGAATATGGCGGGTGGGGTAAGACCTCCTATTTGAGCGTTTCTAAGTAGGTTTCAACGGGTTTGGCAACGTGAGGCCGAGCATTGTCATGCTGAAGAATTACTTTTTCGTGCCTCTGCTCGTATTGTGGCCGCTTTTCGCACAGTGCTCGGCTCAATCGCATCGATTGAGTTCGATACCGTTCCCCAGTGATGGTTTCAACAGCTCATAATAAATAACACCGCCCTGGTTCCACCAAATACACATCAAAACCTTTGCAGCGTGAATATTCAGCCGAACCGACGACGTAGAAGCATGACCGGGCAGTCCCCATGATTTTGTTCTCTTTGGGTTGCTGTAGTGAATCCATTTTTCATCACCCGTAACGATGCGATGAAGAAAACCCTTCCTTTTTTGCCGCTGGAGCAGTTTTTCACAGGCGAAAAAACGGCGCTCAACGTCTCTTGGCTTCAAATCATAAGGAACCCAAGTTCTGTTACGGTTTATTTTTCATTTAGAACAATTTCGGAGTCTTGTATATTTAATTATTTGTTAAAAGAACCCCGTCGTATGATATATAAGGGACGCCTATGGTCGTTGAAGAAGGTTATGTGGAAACACATATTTAGGATATCATATTCGTTTTAAAGTTTTAAAAATATATTTAAATAAATATATTTCGGCGTACGTTTACATCGACCTTGATTTTGTTAATATCTATGAACGCTTTTTGTAGTAAGCAGATGTTCTTTTAGCAAATGCAAAAACATCCCCCCGTTCGTTTTACTTGCCCTGGTCCGAGACAATCTCTCTATATCGTTGGCATTTGATAACTAACTTCGTTGAAGGGTAGACGTCGAAATTCGACTTCGTTCTTTTGATCAAATAAGAGTCTCATTCGTGAGCTAAGTCACTATTACTATTGGTTTAAATCATCTTAAGAGCCCGTTTACCATCGACAGGTATGTGTCAGCCAATTAATTAAACCTATATGTACAGACCCTTATTCGTAATTGTTGTTATAGGGCTTCTTTTATGCCCATTAGATATTATTTTTTTTTCGGGTTTTACATCATTTAAATTGAAAATTTGAGAGAATTAAACATATTCCGTGGAAATATGCTGATCAACACTCTAAGTGTTATGTGAAGTTTTGTTTTGATTGTTCTGTACTACTAAGGATATGTTAATTTAATTAGCTAAGTTTAAGTGAGTCTTCTTTTTTGTAGAATAAGTCAATATTTTTTTTTGTATGTATAGAAAAAAAACCATTATTCATGTATATCTCATTATTATTTCATTTCATTTGTAATGTAAGTATCAATTATAATTATTAAGTTATACCATATTTAGTTTAAAAATTTACACATAGTACACTGGGGTTGAATCAACGTATCCGACATCACATTTTGTATACAGGGCAGCTCAAGGTCAATAGAGCTACGGCCTTGGGAAAAACGGAAATAACTGAAGCCTCAATTTTGCTCTTGGCGCCCTTTCTTTTTTTTGACATCCTAGCTCAATACTGAGCTTGCGAACCCCGACCTCCGCAACAGTAGCCGGCATTTTCTGTTTGTTGCCCAGACTTACCCGAGCTCCTCCGAGCGGTCGTTCGCGACCCGCAACACTTTGCTCTTGTGAAATCTAAACGTAGCAAGATTTTTGGCGCCCAACGTGGGGCCTCTTTTTTTTGTTGTTGTAAGAATTTCAACACCCAGTGTTTGGACTATTTTATTTTTCGTGCAAAATAGTAAAATTTTTTTTTCTTGTTCAAGTTTCGATCATTTTTGAGCATCCTCATCTCACATATTTTCGCGAATACGACGTCCTAATTTGATATTTGTGTTACCATCTTAGAATTAAATATTTTGATAATCCCCTGTTTCGAATTTTAAGTGACCATCCTCAGAGTTCATTTTTCTTTTCTTTTGGAATATTTTGACTTTTTAGTATTGGATTGTGCTCTTTGGTATTTATCGCGTTAAGTTTTGTTAGATTTGAGTCAGAATGAATATTAGTGGGTTAAATAAAAAATGAACTTTCCTATGAACTTAGGATCAGAGGTGTTACCGAGGATTCGACTTTGTATGTTATGCGTAAGACTTTGCGAGAACTTCTTAAATTAGAAAAGTCATCAAGTTTTGTTGCTCCGGTATATCCTTTTAGTTTTGATGACGATCAGCTTGATATTGCAGGTGGAATTCAGGAGATCAGAGATTTGATTTCTAGGCTTACTCAATCATCGGCTTTAACTGAATTTAGGAGAATTTCTACCAAAATCGACCATTATGTATCGCGTAGTAATCGTGCAGTTCCCGTTAGTGACGTAGATAAGGCCACGCGATCTGGTTATCTCGTTCAACTTGTCTCATTCGCATCGCAGATTAAGAAGAGTTCAAAGTTACCTGCTCATTCTTCGACCGTTTTAATTGGAACTACAGTAGCCACTAGTGACGATGAGCTTTCAGATTCTTCTATTGAATCCGTGTCTGCGAATACTTCCTTCCAGAATAATCCACTTTCATCTGTTCATGTTGTCCCTGTATATAAGTGGAATTTGACTTATTCAGGTAATAACAGAAATACTTCGTTGAGTTCTTTCTTAGAAAGAGTTGAAGAAACACGGATAGCACGAGGTATTAGTCGTGAAGTTCTTTTTACATCAGCATTAGATCTCTTTGCTGATAAAGCTCTAATTTGGTATAGGGCCAATCGTAAAAATTTCACATCTTGGGAAGAGTTAGTTCAGGGATTGCGTGAAGAATTTTTGCCTTTCGATTATGATGAGAAATTGTTAGACGAAGTTAAGCGAAGAACTCAAGGACAACAGGAGTCCATTGGCATTTACTTATCTGTTATGTCAACTTTATTTTCACGTTTCGTCACGAAAATACCAGATTCGAAACAACTTCAGATTTTAATGAGAAATATTCTTCCTTTTTATCAATTGCAGTTAGGCCTAGTAGAAATAAATTCCGTGTCTGAATTGTTGAAGGTATGCAGGAAATTAGAGCAGTTCCTTGCTTTTGAATCATTCCCAACGCATGCAATCGCTGGGAAATGGCTTCATCTATTTGTTAGTTGTCTCTTTATCAATATGTATTTAATATTATTATTATTATACTTGCAAAAAGAAAGAAATTTCATTTTTTATTAAAAAATCAAGGTAATATATTTATACGAGTATAAGCGATATAAATGATTTAGTTCGATCATATTTTGCAGTGTATACGATAATAGTAAAATTTAGTTTTAAAAATCTAGTTTTATTTATAATTTAATTAGGACATCATGATAGTTATCTATTGTGGCGGAACTGGTATTGTAATACAGATATGTCGTTCTTAATAATATACTTATATCAATAGCGGTTTCTGTTACATGTTGATAGATGATAGAAATGTAATTTAAAGCGTGTTCATTATATTGTATATCTCAATCCTGCAAGGGCTAGTGAATATTTTGCTCTATATTTTCCTATTCGACAGCTACAGGATCAGTTCCAAAAATGTTATACAAGAAATTCAACAGTGTAATTGTTTATTTAATAAGAAAAATACCACGAAAATTATTATTATCGATGAGGATAAAGAAGTAATTTTCTTTGCTTACTTTGAAACTCAAAGAGGTCATTCCATTAGAGACGCGCACTATGAAAATTGGTTTGAACTATGGAACAATTCGAAAAATTAAAAAAAACATGAAACATCCCATTTAAACAGCATATCTCACAAGCACTATTGCCTGGAGACACAGTCTGGAGATTAGCTTTTTGTAAGTGATTACTTAAGTTTTACTAAAAGTAGTAGAATGGATCCCGATATTCTTGTGGGGTAACGATTCGATTTTGCAATAAAAAATGATGATTATTTGTGTCAACAGAATCTGTTAATAGCGCATCTTCATGCTTTACAAGTGCGGTTTACTTTTAATGTATCAGGTGCGCAACTAAATTCTCGCTGCTTTTTTGATTAAAATGCAACTTTATTGTTAAAAAATGTTTAGAAATGAATAATTCGAAATATAGCCCATCGCCAGAGACAACTTTTTCCCATCTTTCTGGCAGAGCTCGAATACCGTCACGGTAGAAGTGTTCGTCTTTTGAGGCTATCCACGAATCAAGCCATTTTGAAATGTCTTCATATGAGCGGAACTGCTGATTAGCCAGACCATGTGCCATCGAACGGAACAAGTAATAATCGGATGGCGCAATATCTGGGGAATATGGCGGGTGGGGTAAGACCTCCTATTTGAGCGTTCCTAAGTAGGTTTTAACGGGTTTGGCAACGTGAGGCCGAGCATTGTCATGCTGAAGAATTACTTTTTCGTGCCTCTGCTCGTATTGTGGCCGCTTTTCGCACAGTGCTCGGCTCAATCGCATCGATTGAGTTCGATACCGTTCCCCAGTGATGGTTTCGTTCGGTTTCAACAGCTCATAATAAATAACACAGCCCTGGTCCCACCAAATACATAGCAAAACCTTCGCAGCGTGAATATTCGGCCGAACTGACGACGTAGGAACATGACCGGGCAGTCCCCATGATTTTGTTCTCTTTGGGTTGCTGTAATGAATCCATTTTTCATCACCCGTAACGATGCGATGAAGAAAACCCTTCCTTTTTTGCCGCTGGAGCAGTTGATCACAGACGAAAAAACGACGCTCAACGTCTCTTGGCTTCAAATCATAAGGAACTCAAGTTCCTTGTTTTTGAATCATTCCTAACGCATGCAATCGCTGGGAAATTACTTGGCGGGTAACTCCTAATGCCGAAGCAAGCTCTTCTTGCGTTTGGCACGGATCCTCATCGAGCAATGCCTCCAATTCAGCGTCTTCGAAGGCTTTTGGTCTTCCTTCACGCGAACGGTCGTCAACATCAAAATCACCGTCTTTGAAGCGACGGAACCAATCGCGGCACGTTGTTTCACTTAGCAGCACAGCATCTCCGTAAACTTTTTGGAGTTCTCGATGCGTTTCAGCCGTCGTTTTCTTCGAATGAAAGAAGAAAACCAAAACTTCCCGCAAATGACGATTATTTGGCACAAAATCAGATATTTTCACACAAACAAAAGTATATGACGCAAAAACAAAATCACTAACGTGTCAAAGCGGTTTGTTTACCATATGTTTAAGCTTGGTTCATGATGTTTTGGTTATGTCACAATTGACCAGCACTTGCTACTGGAGCCATCTCTTGAAAAACAGCGAGAACTTAGTTGCGTACCTAATACTATCATCGGTCCTACTTTTTATAATGCTACTTTAAGGCGAGATAGACATTTGGAATTTTTTAAAAAATATTAGAAGACGATTGATATCCATACACGTCCTTATATTGTCAGCAGGACGATGTGTCTGCCCATTCTTACAATTTAGTATAAAATTATCTTATCGCTAACAATTGAATTGGTACAAATGGCCGGTTCAATGGCCAGTATGTTCTCCTGACTTCGTGCAGCTAAAATTCCTTCTCATGTATGTATATAAAGAGTAATACAACAATATTCAGGATTTGCAAATTAAAGTTAGAGAAGTTGTTTAAGGATTGGATAAAGGGATTACTTTAAAAGTCACACAGAATGTGCTTAAGCGAGCAGCTAGGAAATATTTTTGAACATCTGTAAATTTATTCTTATTCCTTTTGTTTTAGTAACACCTCTGATATAACAGTTAGATTGTATTTATGTGTATTTAATGGCCATAGTTGGGTATTGTCAGAATTTATGTGTGACCCAAGTCAGTAAATGTATTTACTTTTCTTTAAATACATATATACTAAGAGTGATATCAGTAATAGGAAAAAAGTTTAGGCATGAAATACCGTAATAATGAATTAATTTAAAGCAAATCCGCTTTCCTTCTAACTTACTGCCAAGCAGCTAATGCCTTGTTCATTTAAATATTCTTAACTTTACCTATAAACTTAGAATTTGACACTCTTAATCATGTAGCAATATGGCAGTAACTAGTAAAAATAAATATATCAATTAAGATAAACATGATTGGAGAATTCTACAATGAAAACGACATGGTGAACGGTAGATATTAAATTAATATAAACTTTTAAAGGGAATAACAGATAGCTAAGCAGGTACCGAAAGAGATATTGAAGAAAAAATAAATAGGATATGACAAACATTTGGCACGTATAGTAACAGTACAAAGAATATGGAAAACAACTGAAGTATCATATAAGCTATAGTTGTTCATGAATCTTGCCTAATACCATTTTAAATGAAAATTTATTATACAGTTATAACTAAAAAAATCGTAATGGTTGAGTAGTGAGAAAACTGTACTTTCATCTCAGGGACAGAATGAAACTATCTGAGAAAAGGACGTTCAGTGAAAGTGTTATATTGCTTTAAATCGGTATTGATTAGATAATTATTACTATGCAAACAGCGACGTGTGCAAATCCACAGCAATTGTCAATTAGTGAAAAACAACTATTATTGAACAAACTACTGATCATGACACGTTTCGCTTAATTTGATAATTGTTGATATGGCATAGTTGTTCTCCTGGAATGGCTGAGTCATAATTTGCGTAGAGAGTACAGAGATATTGTCTGGAACCTTCGAGAACACCATAAAATAGGAAACCCAAGACATACTTGGCGTTGAACAGTTATGAAAGATGCCAGAATAAAAAAGAGATTATGGAGTTAGAGTAACGAAAATAGTCCATCCATTGATGAAAACTCTTTATGGAAGTTATAGGCTTTTCTAAAGAATGATGGATCATTTACATATGTAAGAATCTTATGCACGTAAAACTAACAGTAAACCAAACAGAACAATTTTAATCGTTTACTATGATTTCTTACTTTAGTATTTTTTAATGAAAAAAATTAGAAATATTTATTTAAGGAAATTAAGAATATTTAATTTTGGTGAACTTCGTTTACTTTTTCGTGCAAACCTGCTAAATCTTTGTTTAGGATACAACTTATAAGTTTGACAAATATATAATATAATTGTATGCTTTTGAACCAGTAAATCTGTACTTCTGAACAATGAAAAACTAAGATTATTTATTCACCTATAGGAGATGTTATTTTAAACTTATTTAGAATGTTCCAGACTTTTAAATCACGTATTATAGGTAATATTGACTCATATAATCTTTGATTATAGTATGACATTATTTATTATCTAACGATAAAATGTCGATAGAACAAACGTGGAAGTGATACTTTCGATGTATTCTCTTTCGAATAGAAAAAAAAGTGATTCATTTTGATTAGATCACGTTAAATTGAAAAACCTCAAAATGCGTAAGATGCAAACGTATATTTCGACATCCATTGGTAGATTAGCATGAATAATCTATGGATGTTATTATGCAACCGGAAATTAAAATAATTATAAAATTGTTTTTATCTTCAAATCTACTTTATGTGCACATATGTATACTATTGAAGTCATAAGCAGAAAAGAAGTTTTAAAGGGCTTGTAAAAATTATAAAAGTGGCTTTGGTCTATATTGTTCACGTTTTCATGTTACGTTTGACCCATGGACTAAATACGAATCGTAAACCATTTTAGAAAATTCGGAAGCTCTATTACACTAGAACAGAAACATTCTCACGGAATGCATGGTAACACACAATAGACCAGACATTACATATACGTACAGTTTGTCGTAGAGGGAACGGAACTTTTTAAACTAATAATTCTTAGTGGCGCCATCTATTTAGAAAAATATGCATCGATCTTTCATCAATGTTATGTCAAAATATTATGACATTTGCACCAATAGAAACAGAAAAATTGCGCATAAAGTAAGAGTGTGTATTTGGCATTGGTCGAAAAAGGAATTTTGAACAAATGTCAAGTTCTGTTTTAAGCTCGGTAAATCGTTTACTGAAACGTTAATTTGATGGAACAAGTGTATGGTGATGTGCGTTTATTACATACGAGTGTGTATGAGTGGTATAAACATTTTAAAGACGGTCGTTCGGACATGAATGACGACGAACATCCTGGTGCAAGAAAATCTGTGGTTACGGTAGTAAGACCGATCTTGCGCGTGAATTTATCGGAAATGAGCCGAAATTCTCATTGCTATACGTGAGAATAGAATTACATATTTCCAGAGATTCAATTTATCGTATTTTGACACGTCATTTGGGACTGAGAAAGATGCGTGTAGTTCAATTTTGTACAGACTTGATTAAAGACTCAAAAAAGGAGGAAAACTTCAGGTATTCTATTGTAACTGGCGATGACACGTGGTGTTTTCAATATGATCTAGAGACCAAAGGTCAAAGCTCTGAATGGGGGCATTCAAGCGAAGAAAGACCGAAAAAAGTCGTTTGGAGTAGTCAAAAGTGAAGACAATATTGATTTGATTTTATGATTCAAAAGGCATAGTGCATAAAGAGTTTGTACCAGCTAGTCAAGTTGGTGTTATGAAGCGTCTTTTGGCGCGTATTCGTCGTGCACGCCCTCAATATCTTGAAAATTGTAACTGGTGTTTGTTACATGATAATTCACAATTTTATCGCTCGAATGTTATCACAGATTTTCTAACTACAAATTACATTTTAACCATCAGTCCCAATGATTTCTGTCTATTCTCCAAACTACATTTGCCGATGAAATGACAGCGTTATGCCGACGTCGAAGCCATTAAAAACGCGTCAACAGCGATCTTGAAGGACATCTCTAAAGATGAACTTAAAAATTCATTTGACATGTTAATCGACAGTGCAAAACGTTGTATTGAAGCCGAGGGCGACTACTTTGAATAAAATAAATAAATGAATTTTACCAAAGTAGCAAGCTTTTGTTTTTATTTTAGAAAAGCTCGGTTTTCTCTGAAATAGACTGTGTATATAGTATCAATGGATATATATGTGAATATATGCATATGTACATGTATTAGATCGCAAAAAGCTGTTATTTTAAATACTCGTTGAAATGTCAGAAATTCATTAAAGTATAAAAATATTAATAACACTGGCAATAGTGATTAAACTTCCAAAAAATAAAATTGATATCGATTTCACATTTTGCGATGTGTAATAATATCTCAGTATCAGTCGCATACAGTCTGAGACCAAATCCATATATCTGTGGGTTGAGTGAACATTTTCCGGCGTTAGGCAAAGGAAGCAAGCGAAATATCCGCCATATTAATCATATTTATTAAAAATATGTGTAGATATAAGAAAAGTCAAATTTAAAAGAAGATATAACAAAAACAAAAATATAGAGAATATAGTGTGTGCCATATAATAAATATAAGCTTTAACTTAATATATTCATATCCACCTATTTAAAAAAGTTTTCTTCTCATATCCTGTTTATTTTAATATTCCGAAAGACGAAACCAGGTCTGGTCAGAAAAGAAATACTTAATAAGAGCATTGTTACCATTGGAATTATCCGAAAACAGTTTGCGGTAAGTTTGACTTTTAGGTGGATATAACAGATCCTGCACAGTATGTTTTAAGTTTGTTGTGACAGTTTTGCAATAAATTCTTTAGGCGAGTTTTTCATCCGACATTGAACATCTCTATTGCAATTTGCAGTCCTTTTTAAGTGCTTTTACCCCCTCTCTTATGAACCATTTCTTCCATTACGTCAAATTTGACAACACAAGCATAAAATTAATTAGCCAATTGTTCATAAGTTATTGCAAAATTAGTAAATTTTCAAAAATTTTGAGTACGATGATAATTCTATCCCACAGGTAATTCTCTAATTTAATGAAAATAAAAACGACGTCATTATTTAAATTATCCGAAAACTACTTGTAATGCTGAGTTCGTGGTAATTTGTGTTTTAGATTATATAACAGATCTATAGATCATGGTATATTTTAATTGCTAACTAAACTTCTTGTAACGGTTTCGCAATAAATTTTTTAGGCGACTTTTCCATTCGACATTGAACAGCGCTAATGTAATCTGCTTTTAAAGTGGTTTTACTCCCGTTCACACGAACTATTGATTCCATTACGTGAAATTTCACAACACAAGCATAAATCTAACTAGCTAGTTGTTCGTATGGTATTTCAAAACTTTCGAAAACTTTTTGAATACAATGATAATTGTTTAAACGCACTGTCTATTTTGTAATTTCTTAAAAATGCTTAATAAGAACGTTGTCATTATTTAAATTATCCGAAAACCAAGGGTAATACTCAGATTGCAGATACCTTTGATATGACCTAAGTATATAATAACTGAAATGTGTGTGACAATGCAGTTTGAAATTCTTTCTTAGGTGCTTTGCTGCCGTTTTTACGAACTATTGTTTCTATTACATGAAATCTGACAACACAAGCATGAATTTGACTGACCAACTTCAATTGTTATTACAAAATTAGAAAATTTTCGCAGAAAATTTTGAATATAGCGATAAACCAACTGTCAATTTTCGAATCTCTCAGCTCGAAAGTAACTTTCAATAATAATAATAAATATTCTGCATGAAAATAAATATTTTGATAAATTAACACTAAGACACAAAAATTTTACTTCAAAAATAAATATTTTTAATGTCACCAAATTTATATTAAAATCATAAACTACTCGAAATAAGAATTTTATTGAAAGCATTGAAGATACTACACTTTAGAACAATGAACTAATATTCGCAAAACAAATTACGATGTTTTAATTAATTCTGTTTTCATGCTGAAAATATTTAATATGTTTTAAAGAGTCAACATCTTAAAGTTAATTTAAAATTAATCGATAAACCTACAAATTTTGTACGAAGAGTTAGGTTTATGTCGAAAAATAGGATGTGTTATTGATATTATCGAGGAAAATGTTAATTGAAACGCCAACTTAATTGAAGCTCCTAACTAAAAATGTTTTTTATTACAAGCACAGGAACACTGTTTACCATGCCTAATTAATTCTCCAATGAAATTGTAACTATAACCTCTAACTTTGTATAATTGTGTATTTTTAAAATTTTTGCTAGAATTTTCATGCGCGGTGTCCGTTTATGTCTTTTGTACGAGGGGAACTAGAAAACAAATTTACCTAACCAACACCTTTCTACCTATGTGTCTAATTAGGTTTCAATACATTCATTATTTTGCGTTTTATAAAGTGTTTCCGCAACAGAATTCTCCTAAAACTATTCAGAAATATATGATTGTTATACAAGGATGAACTTCCGCCATATTTTACAGTAAAATATTGGTCAAAACAGTTCCTCTTTTGAGATAATACGTGCTAAAAGGAATTACAATAACTATAGGTACCTAATACGCTAACAAAATTATATGTGACTATTGACCAAAATGTCCAGATTTTCGTCACAAAAAAGTCTTCCTTCTTTACGACAATGAGCGAGTTCACGAGGCAGCTAAAATCTAACTCATCCGGCACGAGGGTGACTTCTATGAGCTCGAATACTTACTATATAGTCCGGATTTGGCACCGTCCTTTTATTTAGAAATTTGGAAAGCATTTCAAAGGACATCGCTTTGCAGACGATAACCAATTGAAAGAGGAAATCGATGCCCGTTTTGAAGACCAACAAAAATACATTTTGTTGATCTTATTGTTTAGATCATCTGTACGATGGGGTACAAGGCAAAAAGGGAGAAAAAACGAATGGTTTTTCTTCAGGATAATGCACGTATTCACACTTCGATTGTCTCAATTGCAAATATTCACGAACTACATTTCGAACTGCTACCGCATCAATTTTATTCAGATTTGGCACCCTCAGACTTCCTTTTTTCCAACTTGAAAACTTGACTCGAGTGGAAAAAGGCTCAGATCGAATGGGGAGGTAATCACTGAAACTAACGCATATTTTAAACGGTTTTATGGAGCCTACTTTTGTGAAGTATGACGAGACTTGAAAACCGTAAAACTAAATGTATTGAGTTACAAGCAATAAATTGAAGGAAAAATAATTTTTATCGAAAATTTGTTTTACCTTCTGGACACACTAATAAGACTAGTCAATAAAGATTTTTACCGTAAATCCAAAACCGTTACATTAAGCAGAAGTTTGTGCCAGAAAGGCTAGCCAATAAAGATTTTAACCTAAAATCAAGCAAAGTATCGCAGCTATTACGAAAGTTTATACCAGGAAGAGATACTACACGATGTCAGCATTTTGTAGAAGAAGTACAGGTCATAATACCACTTCTGCATGTTTAATTAGGACTCATGAAAAACTTTGTTAAGATACTGCATCAAGAAGGTGACGTTTTTAAATACCTTCGGAAACAGGAAAACAAATTTACAATGCGGAAGAGAGCTGAACAGGTGTCCATAGTATAAATATTTACCAGCTTTTTGAGAAACAGAAAAACAGGACAATTACAATGCTTTGGAATTAAATATGATGCAAGCATTTCACGGTGCTGGCTGCAACATGTTCTTTAAAGTGCACATTCCACATGTTGTTGTGGATGAGCACAGCGAGCGTCTCCCGCAAGATATTTGGGAATGGAAAAACAGTGCCACAGAAAATGTTAGCAGTATGTAATGTTAGCAGATTACTTGTTCGACATGAAGAACGGAGGCTGTCAATAGGATGTTGTCTATAAGGGACAAGCAAAATTTCGTCACATTTCTTATTGCAAGAATTTGAAATATAGATTGAAATACATATAATATAAACAGAAAAATCTTTTGATTAAAATCCAAATAAAATTAAAGCAAACTTGATCTGTTATTAAATTAAAATAAATGTTTCTATATTTTCCATAAAAATCAATATACTTGACCTGCTGGCAATAACAAAAGTTGAAATTTGCTGTCTAGTGTTATTGATCCACTTTGTGAACCGTCAAAGATATTCATTATTTAGAAAAACTTGAATAATTGACAATAATTGTTCTAAAATCCGGTGCTCCGTCTGTGGCACTACACCGGAGCAAAGATACTCGCAGGATTTAAAAAAAAAATTGATAAAGATTTTTACCCATATTGGCAAAGAACACGAAAGATCACTTACGGCACATGAATAGAAGGTTCAAAATGACAAAATATAGTTAAATATTTTAAAAAAATGCATTGGTTTATGCAATTTATAGCACTAACTATTATAATATATATTTTTTAAAATATTTATATTATAAAAATTTTTGTTCATATTTAGTCTGATTACAGATTGGAGATCTGCTAGTTTAGATATAGTCAAGAAGTCAGTTTTTAAGATGCCCATGAATAGGAGTAAATTATAAGTATATTTAATGGTATTTAATAGTTCAAGTAAAACATACATGTGTTCGCAAGTTGTAAAATATGCTCTCATTTACGTAATAAGGAATAATTTACTTATGTATGAACGTACATTAGGAAGCAATAAGTTTTTCTTACTTTTTAAGAGTGCAGATGTCAATTTTAATTCCCTTTCTTAGAAAACAAATTAGAACTCTGAAAGCTTTATACACTGTCAAAGTTATGTTCATTACTTTAATGAATGTGAGTAGAAATTTTTGTATTTATTAGTAATAGTTTTTTAGTATTTGAATATAACATTTAAAATCATAAGTTAAGTTTTATAGAATAGGCTATTTACATTATCTGTTGTTAAAACAAAAACTACAGAGACAAGTGGTAAATTTTTAAGGGACAGGACGAAGTATTGATAATAAATATGAACAGATTTGTTACTAAAAATTATAATATTTAAAAGAAGGTAGCAAAAGAAGGAATTGAAAGAAGGTGCATTTGTAAAAAAACATAGTGTTGGTTCTTTAACTAAAGAAATATTGGAAATTCTCTTAAAATAAAATAAAAGAAATGGCTAAAAATATTGCTTTAAGAAATACTTCATTAGAATAAATATTGTTATTGATACTTAGACAAATTACGATCTGCTAGTGAGATATGGTTCGAATAAACATAGAGTAGTAGCTTCTATATCATAAAGCTCGAGTTTGTTTATGATTAGAGATGGATAGTCGTGTCTGTTCGACAGGAGCGGGGAATATGTATATCCGATTTAATAGCATGCATTTGCTCATATCGGTTGTCGCTACCAAACGGCACGTCCCTGTTAGGCAGACACAACTATCCACTTCATCTTATGATAGTTATAAACACTTTAGATTGATGTACCAAGCAACTAGATGATATTTTTCTGCTTTAGGCAAAACTATGTTTCGAAATAAAGTCTGGTAATCTAGAAAAAAGTATTCTACCTCCCAAAAGTTTAACTAGTCCGTAATTAACTAAATCATTAAGATCACCTTCCTTAAATAACGAAACAACTAAAGTATGTTTAAGGTAGTCCAGAAAAATGCCTTAAGCAAAGGAATGATTGACGGATATATTGTTTTAGGTAGTTATCCGAAGATAGTTATTTTGTCGGGATTTAGAATTACTCAGTTAATGAATAAGTGTAAAAATTTTCTCTTCTGTTATAAAAAAAGGTAATTAGAAATGTATATTAAAAGAAATCATTCAAATGTTAATAACACCCTGTCTATTACATGTGTTTCAGGGATTCGCTCATCGTCAGGTAGACTTGCGTTATTAACGAACGATTTCTTCGTAGAGTTTATCGTATCTGTTCAATGCTGAAAAATAATAAAAAAATCATTGTTCAAATAATGTTTATTCATTATCTTTTTGATATAATACAATGAATAAACATTATTAAAACAATGTTTATGCATTATTTTTCTGTATCGAAAAGATACGATAAACGCCACGAAGGAATCGTTTGTTAATAACACAAGTCTACATCTTGTGTTATTAAACATATGTAGTAGCTAGGTTGTTACTAACATTCGAATGATTCCTTTTAACATACATTTATGCGGCAAATCGCCGAGGCATCAAGCGTCTGTCTACACATGCTCTGGGAACTTTGTTCTCCACCAGCGAAATAGATGCGTTCTCGCTTTATCGTTCAGTACATTCTTGTGTTGGACGAGAGAGGGAGGCAATGTTTATTCATTATTAGTGAATGTGAATAATAAATTTGTATGTTTGATTTAATGGAAAACATTTCTGACGAAATGCAATATGTTCAATATGTTGTTAAAATTACAAACAAGATTCAGAGAACTGTCAGTTAATATTTTAAAGTGAGAATATGCACATAGTTTTACAGTTACTACGTCAAAATTGACTTCAAATTTGAAATACATCTCTATAATCGTTGTTAAAAGTAGATATAACATGGAATGCAGATATGTTTTGGAAGGGTTCAAAAGAATATTGTTTATTATACACTTGAAACTCATGAAACACTCATGAAATAAGATTAGAATGACTTAAGAATATATATTATGTGTCAAAAAGAAACGAATCATCCGGAAAAAGTATATATTTTAAACCAAATTTATTACATATGTATACCATGTTGAGAATAATAAATAATTAAATTTTCCATTGCAAGTTCGTTGGAGGGTTAGGAAGCATTTTAACTCTTGAACCTAGCATATCTCAGGCATATTCTATGAGTTATTGGTCTGGAAACCACATAGGCCAATGGAAAATGTTGATGTTGGCTTCTTGCAGAAGTCGTAATGTAACAGCTGCAACATGATGACGTGCGTTGTCTTGCTAGAATGCAACATAATTTAGTCCTTGGATATATGGTAAAGCCAATTGCTCCAGAGCTTCGTAAATGTATTTTTGAGCATTTAAATGACTTCAAACGAACACTAAGGAGTTCTATTTCTTATGCTAATTCCACACCAAACTATCAATATTATCAATAGTAAGTGCAGTTTCATGTTCTACGGACAATTTAAAAAACTGCCTTTCTCCTCTTCGACGCCAGACTCGTCTACGACCACCATAAGCTCACTACCAAAAGTAAGATTCGTGAAAATGATATTGTTTCATTCTTCATCCCAATCTGTACGTATGTTACACCTAATCTAAGGGCACGATGCCGGCTAGTGAGAGGAAATATTTGTCTTAGACGTTGGGAAATCAAAACAAACGAACAAGTGCAAACAATCGTAGTCTCCTACCTTTTCATTCGGCGGTTTTTCTAGGTCGTCCAGAACCTGTTTCACGATATCGCCTACCTTCTTGAAAGCAATTTCTCTAACGACGAAAAATTGTTGCAGTGTTTCTTTGGATTCACTTCCTGATTTAACGAAATACAATACCCCACTTCAATGATATGACCCCTTTCGTGACTTAGCTGGTGTTAATTCGGTTGTTTTTGAACCCTTTGCATTTTAATACTGTAAGTCACAACTATAGACTGTTACAATCGAACTTAACTAAATTAAATTGATCCAAAATAAAAGAGGAAAGAAACGATTTTTTTCGTTAAACTTCTGCAAAAAAAGAAAGTGAAGAAACAACACAAAAATTTATTGCTTGTTTGGTACTTTTTTATCGTTTATTATTCTCAATACAATAAATATATGCTCAAATGGTGACAATCCACGCCTTCGGATCCCCCAACAGTTTAACGCCAGAGCCGCACACAAATAATAACTCATGTTCTGCCAAATTCCCCTGTAATTTTGGCATGGCCATGAGTTATTGTTACGTTTGCATTCGAACTGCGAAGTGAACAGCAGACCATCGGTCTTGAACTGAAGATCTGATGGCCTGGTGGGCCACTGAGTTACCAGTCGTTTTATATATGTATATACGGCTAAAATATATATTTTTGCTGGGCGGTTTGTGTTTTTTGCCATATTAGTATACTTAAGTAGTTTAAAAATTTATAATTTCTTCCGTAGGTATCACGGAAAACATTGAATGAGAGCCACAAAGGCACAAAACAAATTACCAAAAGATTAATATATTCTTGTAATGTATTTGCAGTCTATGTAATTATATTGCTGATAGAACTGTTTTTGCTTTAATTATTATATAATAGTTGCGATTATTTTTTTTAATTAAACCGTATTTTGTCTTTATATGAGAGAATATTTGGCTTGTAATCTTTTTATTATTTTTTCCATCCTGGAATGTATTTAATTGTGAAAAACTTCGACAAGTATTTGCAAAAAGGAGAAATATAAAAATGAAATGGTAAACATTATTGTTAATTGTGATTGCAGTGCAAAAATTGGAAGAATTTTTGTTAATTTTATGAAGCTGTGAGCTGATATAAATATATACATACCAAAAGAATAAACGACATTAGGTGGCATTTGTTCTGGAAAACACACAATTGCAGAAAACACGATCGATTTCTCAGTCGAATTGTTAATTGTATCTACAAAGTTCTCAACACAAAATTTTTCCTGACTCAAAAAGTCACCACCTTCTGTTAATACTAGCGACCCATTCTCATGTATAATAAACTTATCGTCAAAATACTCCTCTGGGAATAACCTATAGTAATCTCCTTGTGCACAATACATGTTATATACATAATGGAAGTGGCCAGGTCCAATTAGCCCTGTCTCATTGTGAATTGACACAGAAAAATTACTATACACTTCATCGTCTTTAATACATTCATTTTCGCGAAACACCAGGTCGGGTGGACAACACTTTCTTATGCAATTGGTTATGTTACAAATGCAGCCGAAAATGTCCTCACCATGCTCGAAATATAACTCGGGTGGGTAAATTAAACCATCTTCAGTAAATTTATGCGTTTCGTTCGATCGGGCGTTCGTAATATTAACACTTAAACTGATCGGACACGGTAGATTAGCGCCGGCGATAGACGTAATTAGGAAAAAGTTAAATAACACCGTTAATTTGCCGAAAGTCATTTTGCTAGAATGTCTAAGAATAGTGTGGTGCTGTTACACTCTCAGCACTTGCCCCCTCTACATTAAATTTTATTACAATTGGTGCAATTTTTTAGTATAAGTGCTTCAATGGCGGAAGGAAATCGTTTGCGGTGCATTGAAGTGATTACGATATTTTTCTTTAATAAGATTTTATGTTTCGAACTAAATTAAATTATAAACAAAACTTTTTTAAGACGCTCCCGTTGACAAGTAATTTATGCTTGAGCACTATGATACATTAGAACGAAATACATTTGTTTCGGTATGCATATGTATGTATATGTGTATGTAAATCAATAAATCATCCGAACTTATATGTAGAAATTAACTAAATAAAGTCGTTAAATCAGTATATTGTTGAAAGATACAAGAAATGATGTATCTAGACACAACAAATTGACGAAATGTTTCAGATCAAAAAAGTATGTATAGAAACAAATTACATATCTGCTTCAGATTATCCATAGCAAAGAATGTGGATAATAAACGAAGTAGAAATTGCTATGTACGAACCCTCGATATAAGAAGTTGCCACCTTTAAAGTTAATACTTCGATGAGCGCCGCTTAAATTTAACATCGCACCGCCAGAATTTAAGCTACAGCTCAACGTATTGTTAGGCTTCGCATATATAAGGTTTTCCAATAGGGATGATATGATTTTGAAGTGACATTTCGGCCATTTGTAATGTCATGAACTATCATTTGTTTTTCATTGTATTCAGTAGTGTTTACAATTTCATCATGGAGAGATATACGCAAGAACAACGTTTACAAATTATTCAGTTTTATTATCAAAATAATCGTTCTCCAATTGCAACTTTTCGTGCGCTTTTGCCATTTTATGGTCGTAATAATCGTCCAAGTGTGCTCGCTATTCGTCGAATTGTTAAAAATTTTGAGGTTACATTTTCTTTATATAATTTTCAAGTGCCAATAAGACAAAGAACCGCTCGAAGTAATGCAAATATTGCTGCCGTTCAGGCAAGTGTTACTGAAGACCGTAATTTGTCGATTCCAAGACGTTCTCAACAATTGCGTCTGTCTCAAACCACAACCTGGCGGATTTTGAGAAAGGATTTGGGTTTGCATCCCTATAAAATTGTTCTCACTCAAGAACTGAAGCCATTGGACTACCGTAAACGTCGTGAATTTGCTGATTTTGCCTTGGAACAACTTGAAAACGATAACCATTTTTTTAAGAAAATCATTTTCTCTGATGAGGCTCACTTTCATCTGAATGGTGTGGTAATAAACAAAACTGTCGATCCTGGTGCGAAGAAAATCCACAAATTATTTATGAAAAACCATTACATTCACCTAAATTGACAGTTTGGTGTGGTTTTTGCTATGGTGGAATCATCGGTCCGTACTTCTTTCAAAACGAAGCTGGTAACACCGTTACTGTCAATGGAGAGCTGTATAGATTGATGATAACCAACTTTTTATGGCCGACATTGGAAGAAGTTGATCTTGACAACATTTGGTTCCAACAAGACGGGGCTACGTGCCACACAGCAAATGCAACAATAGAATTATTGCGAGAAAAATTTGGAGATTCGATTATTTCAAGAAATTGTGATATTGAATGGCCTGCAAGAAGTTGTGATTTAACACAGACTATTTCTTGTGGGGTTATTTGAAGTCATTGGTCTATCAAAATAAACCAGACTCTCCACAAGCTTTACAAGTCAATATTGAACATGCATACGACTAGATTTAGTGGAAAAGTGCTCGAAAATTGGGTTCATCGAATTTGTTCCTGCAGAAGAAGTCGTGGAGGTCAATGACGTTTTATTTAGAACTTAATTGTATCGATTGTACTTCACATTAAATAAAAAACTTTTGAATTTTCTTAACAATAAGTGTGTTTTTTTTTTAGAGAAATCATATCACTCTTATTGGAAAACCTTATATAATAATTTTTTATATCGTCTTTTAAATTAATTTATTTTAATTTAAATACAATTCGATTCTGAATTCATAAATTATTATTACTTGACATTCTTTGTGTCACATATAATGAAAGTGCGTGTTGTTTTGGTCACGTACGGTCAGGCTGTAAAAAAACAAGCCGTCGTCGTTTTCTAGGAAGCAAATACCTAGAACTTTTCAAACCTTTTCTTGGAATAGTCTTAGTAACTTTCCATTGACTCACATTCAATATTCATTCTATTTTCATTAATTTTTAAATGCAATTAGAGATTCAAATGTCTGCTTGGTGCCTATATTGATATTGACATCGCCCTTTTAATTTATGCTAATTTTTTAGCGCGCCTAGTTTCTAGTGTGCCTATTCTCTCGTCTTATTGGTTAGTTCGAACGTGACCAACATCCTACCCTTCAGATTACCGCGCTTTTTCTTAAAAGCTCCAGCTTGTAAGAAAAAGTAGAGACTAGACCAAGGCTACAGGCATTCCTTCTACGAGTTTGTGAAGTTAAGTTTTATCCGCGCATGTAGTGTCGACGTGTTTATTTTGCGACCGCAAAATATACATAGCATCCTGGCCCAGGATATACACATACAAACACGCAAATACCTCACGTATCATTCGGTACATATTTTAATCTAATCCTTTTTATATTTTATTAAACAGTTTTATATCTCTAGATTTACTTTTATTACAGCTTTGCCATTACGCTTATCTTGTTTTATTTGATACTCTCGATCGTATTAATTATCTTTATTTAATATATTCAAGTTTAAAGAATTAAATTAAATTAGTAGATAAAATTTTAAGGGCAATTCTATTGCTTTATTTCCACTAATAAACTTTCTTTTAGCTAGGCACACGTCCTGGACTTTTGATGCGCATTGTAAACTTTACTAGTTATTAACTCCAGCAATTTATTTTGTTATTTGTATTTATTGCAGCGCTTCAGTTAGCCGGACACGCGCTCGTAATAAATTCGCTAACCACCAAATAAATATTTTCTATTAAATAATATTATGGTTATTATTTATTTAGATTAATTAAGGGGACATTTAACTCCTATAACATATCCGCATACCGAGTTAAGGAAGTAATAGTATCGATAACAACGTTATTAAAACGATTAGAGAGAAACTGAAGTCATAATACGTTTATATACATTATGAAAAATGTTATATCTATGTATGTATGGATGTACATTATACAATATTATAAAATAGTTTTATTTGATTTTAAAAAGGATAGAAATAATCGCAAATCGATTATCTTGCTTAGATCACAATTAGTGTAGTGAAAAGTTTTCATGTATCTCAGAAATTAACAGATATTCTTTATTGTGTGAAATTTGTATTCCACGATCTGAATAAATAGCAGAAAATTGATCGAAAACACTTCTTTTGCATATACATAGTTCTTAAGTTCGTATAAAATTTCTAAATCCTAAAAATGAACTAAATTGATTTAAAATATTAAGTTGTACCAATGCATTTAACAACTTCATTAAGTCGTCTTAATTCTCCCATTGAAGTGAATTTCAGTGTAAAAGTAAATATGTATGTATATATCTAAAAACATAACATTACAGAAGATAAATACGAAGTCGATAAAACAGTAAAAAAGCATGATATGCCATAAATAATGCTGTACAACGATAATTGGAAATGTAGATCCCTTAATATTCAATCTCTCTGTACAATGTCATTTTGTGAACAACTAATAATTTGTTTCTACATAAAATATCAGTAATAATAGAGGATAAGAAATTAATATAGATCATATTACAGGAACCGTTAGACATTCCCTTAGAAATATAATGCGAAATATAATAAGAAAAATGTTGGATTAGTGATTTAAATAAATTAAGAATTTTATTTAAAAATGCGGAAAAGGAAAAAGATGTACTTTACTTTTAAATAAAGTAAATTCGAAAAAATTTAAAAAATCAATTTGAGAAGTTTTAATAAAGGAAACAAAATTATCGAACTATTGATGTGGTCAATGAAAAATAGGCCAGATATAGTTTCTTTTAGTTTATTTGGGTGCGAATGGTGCTGGAAAGATGCGGCGCGGAATATGTTATAAGGCCGAGACATGGTCTATTCAAAGAGAGAATACGTCTGTGCTCCAAAGCAATCACACATACTAAAAATTCTAAATAACTGTTCTCGTAAAAATTTGTTTACTTGATACAATTATATTTAATATTGAAATCTTAGAGGCTCTTATGCTTCGCTCAAAGTACTAATAATGTTTTAAATATATTTTAATAAATTAAATTTCTTGTTTGTATGATATTTTACCGAAATATTAGTAATAATTTGTTACAGATATCGACAGAGTAAGCTAAGTAGGTCCGCAATGACTCTGCAGTTTGTGATGCAATAGGTCCACAAAGTATCGCGTTCAAATTAAAATCTTATTTTGAATTTTGAATTAAACATAAACAAATTATGGACGGCCACTATTAGGCGAATGATAGACATACTACTGTGGGCAAAAAAAGTAAAACTTTGTGCATCAATCTATCATCAAATCTATTTCGTCCCCCTCAAAGTAATCCCCCCTGGCCCAAATACACTTGTGCCAACGTTTCTTCCAATTCTCGAAACAGTTGTTAAAGTCAATTTTAGGAATAGCCTTCAATGCGCGTGGCGATTCACGCTTAATGTCTTCAATTGACTCAAAACGGTTTCCCCGGAACGGTTGTTTGAGTTTGCTGAATAGCCAGAAGTCACACGGAGCTAAATCAGGCGAATACGGTGATTGCGGCAGGAAATTGGTTGAAAATTTGGCGAAAAACTCACGAAGAATTAATGCAGTATGCGACGGTGCATTATCGTGGTGCAAAAACCAAGAATCATCAGCCCATAATTCTGGCCTCTTTTTACGAATAGCATTGCGCAAACGACGCATAACACTCAAATAGTATTCTTTGTTGACAGTTTGGCCGGTCGGAAGGAATTCGGAGTGCACCACACCTCGATAATCGAAGAAGACTGTCAACATAACCTTGATTTTTGACTTGCTTTGACGTGATTTTTGGGCTTCGGCTCACCTTTGATACGATATTCGGCCGATTGATCGTCTGTTTCCGGGTCATAAGCGTAGATCCAAATCTCATCTCCAGTTATGATGCCTTTCATTTTGTCTTGATAGTCGGAAAGCATTGTTTCACAGACGTCAACGCGACGCTGTTTTTCGAAAAAATTGAGTGATTTTGGAACAAATCGTGCTTTCACTTTTCTTAGGCCCAAATGATCTTTCAAAATGGTTTTCACTGATCCTTCCGATATTCCAACGATGCCAGTAAGGTCTCTGACTGTTAATCGTCGATTCTCAAGCACCAATTCCTTGATTCTATTGACGTGTTGATCATCAGTTGATGTTGATGGCCGTCCTGGACGTGGTTCGTTCTCGACCCTCTTTGAATAATTTGTACCAATCAAAAACACTTGCTCGCGACAAACAATTATCACCGAAGGACTTTTGCAACATTCTGCCCACAGTAGTATATGTACCAAACGACTGATGTATTTAATGTTATCTGTAATTTTATTTTCAAAACAAATGAAAAATTAAGATTTGATTATTTATTTTCGATCGCAACTGCAGCATTTTTCAAAATTAATTTTTTGTGTTTTAAAAATATAAAATTACAAGTCATATGAGTAGATCGACGATGGTCATGATTTCGATGAGTAAGTACATGTATATTTATGAAATTTGGTTTAATTTTACGTTTAAAGACTAGTTTCTTTGAATATAAGGTTTGTAACCCAAATTTTGACTTAATAAATTTTCGAAAACTAAACTTTTTGGACAAAGTTTGAACCTAAATCTTAGTTATATTCTTTAGATACCATTTCTAAATTAAAATTTGTAAATAAATAAAATACCAATCTTAGTATTCTTGTGCTTTATTTTAAATGTTTAAACGAATTAATGATTATCATTTTCTTTTGATAAATGCAAGTTCTTTATTTTTTTTAAATTTAATAAACAGTAGTTTATGAATTTTAAACTATCCTTTTATTTTTTAAATGTTGTGATTAATTGAATGCTAAGCCTATACCTCGTCTCAGAATAAGAATGCTAAAATATGCCGCTAAAACGCGGAACACATAACTTAAATTGTAACTTACCATAATAATGAAACATAAACAGTTGTGAATGTAGTAGTTTGTCAACAATATTAATCTTTTTCTTTATTATATAAAAGTAAGTGAAAAAAAGTTCATTTTAATGGAAGTATGATTGTACGTATAAACGTTACTTTTTAGATTAATATGTACATCCTATCCTAAATTAAAATTAATAATAAATAAAACAATGCAAAAATGTAATTAAACGTTTACAGGTTATGAAAAATGGCGAATATCTGGCATTCATTTATCCAAATTAAACTTACCTGTTCAAGAACCAACGAAATCTCTTGAAAATATGTACAATTTTGGGGCAACGTTTGAATCACTCCTTCTTATTCTGAGACAAAGTATAGTTGATTCAAAAGAACCCCTGCTCAATCCTTAAAAACTTTGCAAAGAAATCCCTAAGAAGAATCTCAAATTTAAAATATGCTTTATGAGAATGTTCTTATCTCATAACGTTGATTTTATCCTCGAAATGTATAAATATTTCCAATAAGCACAAAAGTAAGTAAAAGCTCACAGAACATATTTCAAGAATATGTATATACATACAACGTACATTATAATTGTTTATTTTGGCGAATATTAATTATATATTATATAATATTTAACTCAGCTAGGATCCATTTTGAAGAAGAAGAAGTAAGTTTTTGTGATTTTGTAACAATTTTATTTCTACATTGAATGATGTATCAGAGTATGTTGTCATACTACCAGAATTATCACAATTGAGACAACAGAACACGCTAGTGTCTTCATTTAAAAAGTGAGTAGAGGTTACCTAGGCTTCCCGCTGATCATTCGCGCGAAACATAAGTTCTGGTAAGGCTAACTCTATATGCTTTATATTTAGTTAACAAATGATTATTTAATACATTTGATAATATTAACTGTTACAGTTTTGCTAATATTTTGAATATAAACTAGAAGAAATGTAATTGTTAAATAAGCATACTCGGGACTAGTTTTGATATCAACAAACCGAAATAGGTTTGAAGCAAAGACACGTTCTATAGTCTTACTAACACTAATTAGGTGGCGTTACGATCATTTTTGTACCGAAAATATACTTTTTTAATTTTTAGTCACCAATAAGAATTGTATATCGAATTGCAGCATATTCCTTTGCCATGAGTGATAAGTACTAATGCTAAAAAATATCCGGATTGACAAAAACAGTATTGTAGACAAGCGGGATATAAACTTTCATAGTCAATCAATAATGTTCCGTATTTGGAAATGATAATTCATTGCATTAATGAAAAATTAGTAGTAAAAATAAACGCATTTCATGTAATATTCGTAAGTTAATAATAAAACTATTCAAGGAAAAGAAATCTTGTGTCAAAGAGTCATATGTATCGATAAAGCATATTCTATAGTACAGAGCATAATAAAAGAATTAAAAAAATCCGAAATTGCAGAAACTGCTCATTTAAATTATCTTCTTCTGGGCTTCTGAGCTGGAACCTTATCACTGGTATAACTGCCGACGTTTCGTACCTACTTGTATGGGGCATCTTCAAGGATGATGCTGAAACTGCTGCTCATTTAAAACTTTTAGATAAGTCCAGAAGTTCTAAATGAGCGTGATCACGGAGCGATAACAAACTCAATGAGTTTACGTTCATGGATAAGTTCTTTAAATATAGCTGTAAAAATGGAATTGGATACTCGAAAGAAAGTGCAGTTAGAAAATATAAGGAGAATTCTAAGAAAAGCCAGGAGAGACCACGTAAAAAAGTCTTACATTAACGACATTAACAGTTACTTATTGTAAAGCATAGAGGCGGATTAATTATGGTATGGAAATCTATTGTGGCGATTGGGGTCGCTAGTTTAGTATTTATTGAACGAACTAAGAATCGATGAGTATACTTTGATATATTGAAACAATATTTGCCTAGAGGCATAAAACATATTGTAAGTGGAGGATCGACATAAAATATCGGCCAGATAGAATCCATGTTCGTAACAAAATAAGAATGACCTGTCTGTAAATTTTGTAAAATAAGATTTGTTCAAGAACTTTAGCAAAGTTGGATAATATACTTATTGATTAATTGATTGATAATGTTAGATTTGTCTCCCTTCTTGAACTCGGGTATACTTTTGTGCTTGGAAATACAGATGTATTTCTAATTAAATTATAACGAACCGTTAAAGGATTTAAATTTAGCTGCACTAAAGTTCACATAATATGTCCAACGCCAAAAGAAGGGTAATTGGATCATCGCAGACAATACGGTATCATTTTTACGGAAAGAAAGTTCCAAGACCAAATAAAGAACATCCACGGCCAAATCGACATCATTAAATTTCCAGAGAAAAAACTAGTCGTGCATTGTGATACCGCTAGTTACATTTGACGGAAAATTATCCGTCCTGGGTGTATTTGTCATCTGGATGATCATACGTAGAGCACGGTGTAGTGAATCTTCCGACACCAACGGCAATGTTTCAAAGTTGTAGTCTTTCTGTTTTCTTTTTTCGAAAATATACATATATATTACTTTACAATGCAGGCCCAACACCTCAGTCGCCAGAATTAAATCGGTTTGAACATATATGGGACTATCTCGATAAAAATATTAAAAAATAACACTAACTAACTAATAAGGAATAATTGAAGGAAATATTATTGCAAGAATATCGAAATATCTTTGAAGGTTTTACAGAAAATTTATTTGAAGTCATTCCCAGAAGACAAGCAACTAATTGGGCCCCATCACTGATATACTATATACTAACACATTATTTTGTATCATCCCATTGAACACGTGTGGACATATATAGAAAGAAAAATTAGAAAACAACGCATAACTAATAAAGAATCGTTGAAGAAACTATTATTGAAAGAATGTCAAAATATATTTTTCAATTTTACAAAAAATTGCTACCCGTTACTTATACAAACCAACACCTTATGTTATATCATTCTTTGATTCCACAGAAAAAGAAAATGAAGAAAACTAATGCAAAGCGTTGCTGTGTGTTAATATATTATCGGCATTTTATAGTTGGACTGTTCTCACTTATAGTGCGTAATAAATATACATCTGTAAATCTGAATAAAATATTACATAATCTTAATTTCCGCCACCTTAGGGAAAAAGCCGCAACGATAAAATTAATTTTATCAGTAATTATACATACTCGTACTTGTAAATGCAAACAACGTTTCTTTTTGTTTATATTGTCGATCCATATTTGTTTCTTTTGAAGTATACGAGGGCGGATCAATAACTAGTTGAACTGATGAAAGACGGCATGTTCTTCATGTTGGAAATTCCTCAAAACGTAAATGTCTAAATTTATGTTGATTTCGATAGCAAGAACGCTTGATATTTGAATAGTAAATGAAATGTTTTCAGCTTATTTTTAAACATGCAAACAGTGCATACCGTTCAGTGATTAGGTTGGTGTTTTCCAAAAACAAAACAAACGAATACAAAACTATACTAGAGACTATTTATGGGTACCCATCTTCATCGATTGCTACCATCAAACGACAGAAATCTGATTTATTGTTCTCCATCATCCTAGGGTGAAGACACAAACACATAACCGGTTAGCATAAAATCGCTGGTTCGAGTCCTGTCCGGAGAGCAGAAATTTTCTCAAAAAATTTCGCAGATTAGAATATCGTGCATAGAGCAAGAATTTTTTCAAAAAAATTCTTTATTATATATATGATGTAAATAGCGGTTAAAATTAGAATTTTTCGATGAACATTTGAATTTGAGCATGGTCGGAGCATTACATTTGACGAACAAAGTAGTGGACGCGCCAAAAAAATAGGTATGTTGCTGGATGACTGTCCTACAGTGGTTTTGATTTTGCATAAACGAAAACATATTTAATCGTTCAATTTAGTTAAATTAGGACATGATTCAAAAGACTTTTGACGTCAAATAGTAACGACGATGAAACGTGGAGTATTATGCACCAGAAAGAAAGCAATCAGACCAGTTTCGAAATTTTGTCTTCCCTTTTCAAGTCATTTAATTTTTGCTTTTAATCTGCAATACATAAATTTTGTATATTTATATACATTTATTTAGTGGACTTTTTTAAATATTTTTCTTGAATTTAAAACATTTATGAATACGTACATTTTTGTGCCTATTAAGTATTATATTATAAATTGAGAATCACATAAACATTTCGAAATTAACTAAATTATACCGCATTTTTATGCTTATACGTGTGGGCGAATGTAATCGTTAGGTAAAGGTCTTCTAATCTGCAGCCATGTGTTATTTTCTTGTTTCACTTTTTCTCTCGTGTCTCTGAACAAATGTCAAGTGTATGCGTTTTTAAATTTACGTTGATATATGATACGAGGGTAGTTTGACAAGTAGTGAGGATGGAAAAGAAAAACGAATTTTTTAAATACAAGATAATTTTTATTTTTCAATATATTCTTCTAAAAGAGCAATACATTTATTCCAACGGTGCTCCAATGCCCTTATGCCATCTCTAAAATGCGATTCTGGAAGGCTTGCAAAATACACATTTACGAAGATGATAAGCTCGTCGTTAGACGAAAATTTCTTTAAACCTAGTGCCGTTTTCAATTATGGAAAAAGGTGGCAGGCGGAAGGGGTTAGATTTGGCGAATAAGGCGCATGCGGTACTAATTGGAAATGCAACTCGTGGATTTTGGACATCTCAACTATGCTGGTATGCGAGGGAGCGTTGTCTTGGTGAAACAGAATCTTTTTCTTTGCCATTCCTGGCCGTTTAGCACGAATCTCAACATTTAATTTTTGTAAAAGTTCTGCATAATATTGTCCGTATATTGTGGCACCTTTCTGAAGGTAATCAATGAGCAAAATGCCCTTGCACATTCTAACCATTGTTACGACTGTTGTTTAGTTTCGGGTGTACTGTAGTGTATCCAAGTTTCATCGCAAGTAACAAATCGCCTACAAAAATCAACCGGATTCCGCTTATAAAGGTCCAAACACTCATTGGAAATGCGCAAACGAGTGAACTTTTGATCAGTTGTAAGCAATCGCGGCACCCATCTTGCCGAAAGCTTGGAAAGGCCCAATTCTTTCGTTAAAATGTGGTGTACGCGTTCTGTTGAAATGTTTACCATGTCTACTATCTCTCTCACTTTGAGTCGTCGATCTTGCGTAATAATATTATGGATTTTTATAATCATTTCCTTGGAAGTGACGATTTTGGGTGCTCCAGAGCGCGCTTCATCAACACACCTTGTTCGACCACGTTTAAATTCATTTACTCATCTACTTATTGTGGCGGATGATGGAACAGATTCACCTAATGTTTCCCGTAACTCATCTTTATTTCGGTAGCTTTCATACCCTTAATTACGAAGTATTTAATCACCGCACGATACTCTGCTTTTTCCATTTTAACAAAGCAACGTGTTGCTTCTTTTTCAATCAGCTGTCAAAAATAAACTAATCAACCGATTTATCTAAATATCGGAATGTAAACATATAAATAGGCAACCTAAATTACAGTGCATTTATTTTATCAATTAAAGCGCCACCTATGTGTCATTCTCACTACTTGTTAAACTATCCTCGTATATGGAGATGCTGACAATTTATTTTTTAAGGATTAAGTTATTTTAAAAGTCATTAATATTTCATAATTTCTATAGTTTCTCTTAATTACTTATAAACTTGAAGTCTTCAATCAAATAAGTAAAAAATATAAAGAAATGTATCCTGACAAATGAAAATATGTACCTTGTAAAACAATCTACGGCACACGACTATTCTTCTAATGTATCATAAGCGAAACTATTACACATATACTTACGTGGGAAAATAGAGGTCTGAACTAAGCCTGCAGAAACAAGTGCGCACTTATTAGCGGCGATGATAAATTTCGAAAGCTGTCGGATACACTCGAAGTCGAGATTCATATGCGTATAGTATGTGTATGAATGGCGAATTAGATTGATGATGATATACCAGAACAAAGCAGGTATACTGTACTTAGTTGGCTTGTACATTTTTGTGAAATAATATGATCCTGTCCCCTATATCTAGACATTTGCGAAAGTGATTATACGCAGTAGAAGGGGTTTCTGTGGATTAATGTGGAATAATTTCATACAAATGGCTTTTGTAATGTCCGGTAATATATTGGGTCTGGGAAAAAGTTCGTGGCGTTTTTTCAGTAAAATTCAACTGGTCCCCGCATGGCGCGTGGACGAATTCATTTAAACCGAATATGCTCCATTATTATCGACAATGTTTCGCCATTTTTTTGGTAGATCCATGATCCCATCGGTGAAAAACTTCTGTGGTTTCTGGTCGAAAAACTGAATCAAGTAGTTTTCACAGGCTTCTTTTGAAACCAACTTAATTCCATTGAGAGAGTTCTGCAGAGATCGAAACAGATGATAGTCAGAGGGTGCTATATCCGGACTGTAAGGTGGGTGCATCAAAACTTCCCAACCAAACTCTCTCAATTTTTGACGGGTCATCAAAGAAGTGTGTGGTCGGGCGTTGTCATGATGGAAGACAACACCTTTCCTATTAATCAATTCGGGCCGTTTTCTTTCAATCGCCTGGCGTAATCTCTCTAGTTGTGCACAGTAGAGTTGAGAATCAATCGTCTGACCAGTTGGAAGTAGCTCGTAGTGGACGATTCCCCTCCAGTCCCACCATACACACAGCATCACTTTTTTTGGCGTCAATGTTGGCTTAGCGAACGCTTGTGACGGCTCACCATCCTTTATCCACGATCTTTTACGCTTCCGATTATCGTACGTAATCCATTTTTCATCTCCGGTTATTAAACGTTTCAGAAACGGCTCGATTTCATTCCGTTTCAGCAGCGCATCGCAGATGTTAATTCGGTCCATCATGTTTTTCACGCTCAACTCATGAGGAACCCATACGTCAAGCTTTTTTTTGTAACCAGCTTTGTGTAAATGGTTCAAAACAGTTTTGTGGTCAATGCCTAGCTCCATGCCAATATCGACACTGCTGATATGCTTATCTTGTTGGACTTTTTCAAGAATTTCATCAGATTTTTCAGTGATTGGACGACCGGAGCGTGACTCATCTTTCACATTGAAATTTCCAGAACGAAAGCGAGCGAACCATTTCCGCGCAACAGATTTCGATAAAGTATCTTCACCGTACACAGCACAAATTTTATCACAAGCCTGCGCAGCGTTCTTCCCCTTATCATAATAATATTGCAGAATATAGCGAAATTTCTCATTATTCTTCTCCATTTTCAAGTGCGAATAACTTTCCAACCACTGCACCGATTACAATGTTTCTACGCTCAAACTAACGTTCGGAAGGTCATCTAAAAAACGAGCCGTCGGTGGTGTCGCTGTGACTTGTTGTTCTTTAGTTATCGGCAACCAATGCCATCTATCGGGAAAAACGCCACGAACTTTTTCCCAGACCCAATATTTTCCTATCAGGTATATTGCATACACATATGAAATATTGATTATCGCCCTTGCATATTTGAGAGTATCGTGTGTAAATAATTTGTTCGTGTATCAATATTAGTGTAGTAGATGCAAAGGAAAATCCAATAAAGAATTAATACGTACCATTTATATCGTAATTAACACTATCTTCGAAGATATATTCACTACATATTTGAGCAATTGCTGCCTGCTCTGACTCTGGCTGCATTCGGATATTGTCAATACAGTAATATTTACTGTCCAATAAACGATTTATATTTGGTATTAAAACTCGACCATTTTCCTGTACAAAGAATTCATCCAGCGGTTTAATCGAAGGAGTCAATACACGCAAATATCCGTGACATGTTATTCCAGGAGTAAAATAAAAGTCACCTACTCCTTTAGGTTGCCTAACGCGAAACACGTGCACCACAAATTCATTACTTGTTTCAACACAACCCTGTTCAGTTAATGATTTACCGGCGCCACAACATTTTCTAATACATTTCCGCACGTTACAGGGACATCCGAACAGCGTGCCTTCCTTCTGAAAATAATCTGCAGTTGAATATATAACTCCATCTTGAATAATTTCGTCGCCGTGTCTTTTGCCGTCCGAAATGTTGACAGCGAAATTTAGATTGCATTCATATGCAAGATTGGAAGATAAATTAAGAGTTAATAACAGCGCAATTCGACTGGCCACATAGAATTTGTTCATTTTGTAACCGAATCTCAGAATAATATGAATCAAATCAATTGATTAGGCGTTTTGATCACACTAAACAAAATTCGTTCCTTGTATTTTTCGTCCTCCTAAACCCGGAAATGTGTTTAGATAACTGATAAAATTTATTTTTATTCTACGTATGTAACCAAGAACATGTGCAAAACCATGGCCATGGTTAGAGATGGAAATTGATGATAGCTATAATAGGCAAAATTTCATACTTAGAACCGCTAATAAAGTGAACATATTCCAATTGTTGGGAATTTTAAGTATGTATTTTCGTGATAGATGGTCTCTTCCCTGCATCCGGATTGATACCGTATCCTTGAGAATTATTTAGCGTTCCTAATTATCAACACAAAAGCTTAAAGTGGGTCAGCTGAGATATTAAGAAAGTAATCTATGATGATGAATTTGGAATCGTATGTAATGACCAAAACTACTTTTTTATCATTGAAATTTTACTATATGTTTATAAGTATGTTTAAGAAGTGTTTAAGAATGAATAGTAATTTACTGCATTATAAAATTTTCAATATTATTATAATTTGTCATCATCATTATCGAAGCATATGGAGTTGTAGTTGAATGCAAATGCTGGAATTATTACATAGAGAGTGACGGACTAATGATTGATAATCCATACCTTAGACCATATTAAAGATATTTGGACCGAACACACATAACATAGAACTCCTTGATGTTTAATATTAAATCAGATAGCGCTATTCAGTACCTTGTCGAACTGATGAATAGGACTGGCATAAAAAAGATCGTAAATCTCACACCACTGCCGTCTTGAGACCCTAGGAAGCGAAGATGTTCATATTCGTATGAAGTATCTTTGTGTTTCTTCTCATTATAGAAGCGCGTGATCAAGAATCCTAAACATGGAAAAAAGCGAAGCTACTGACTGATTAGTACGTTTTTCGTATAGACAGCTATAAACAAACACAACAAAAAATTAAAGTTGAAAAAGTGTAAATAATGCTAAATTCAAATTCCGAAAGACACACGACACAACTGCACGTTTGTCCTCATGCAAATTTTTAACAATTATTTACTTATATTGGATATCTATTAGATATCCAAAAATGTATGTGAATTAGTACATAAAAATTAAATTATAAAGTAGTTTATTGATATATGAAAGCCTTAAATTACATATGTATTTTGTCTAATAATAAATAATTCGAATCATATAGAAAAATAAGTTAAGAGCAAATTGCAAAGTGAATGATTTTATTTTTATTAAATGTTCTCTTTAATATTCTCGCCAATTTTCATAAGAGGTAGAAATTTATTTACATTTTTATACAGTCATTTAATAATTAGTATTTTCTGAAATACTGACTTTCACTAATTTCATAGAATTAAAAAAGTCTGCGGCGAACGTTATTTTAAACAAATTACGCAAGTAGAAATTATTATATTTAGGAGGGGCAAAGACTGCAGCAATACATCCCATACAAAATTCAATAGTTTTTGAGGGGTGATTAAACTTATGTGTGGCCTCATATAGTCATTTTGAAATACCATCCCTTTACGACGATATGAATTGTCCATTTCACCTTATTAGCCTAATAAAATGCTTGGCGTGACTTTGCTGTGTTTGTTAATTACGTTTACTTTATTGGTGGCTATTTACCATATGTCTAAACATTTTTTGAGAGGACTTTTCATTTATGTATACACGTTGTCGTTATTATCACTATATTCTTGTGTTTTAGTATTACTATTTAGTATACAGGGTGTTGCCGATAACATGTTTAATTTTGTATCACATGCTATTATATCAGAAGCAGAAAGGGCACTAGGAAAGTTTTGCAATACAGCTTTATTTAATTTCCTCCACACTCAATACACCTCCCCATCCTCCGAAACCAATCTTTAAACCAGTTCTGCCAAGTTTCGCTAGGGAGTAAAGCACACTCGTTATCCCAAGCCCGCAGAAGGTCCTCATCACTGGAAAACCACCTCCCTTTTAGCTTCATTTTCACATGCGGGAACAGTGCAAAGTCGCAGGGAATAAGATCAGGTCTGTAGGGAGCGTGCTCGAGAAGTTTCAATCCTGTCGTGGTCAAATATTCGGTGGAGGCTTTGGCGCGGTGAGCTGGAGCATTATCGTAATGGCGGAACCAGGTGTCCATTCTTGACTTTGGCCGCAGGTTCTTCATAGATCCAATGACTTTAGGCAGGCAGTGTTCAATATACCACTTAGCTGTGACTGTCTTCTGTGTGTTCAAAACGACGCGTTCCAAAATTCTACTCGATTTCAGTTCATTTTCTTCTTTACAGAGCGGGATTTTTTGGCAACTACAGGTGTGTCCTCATCATCAATGACCCAAACTTTGTTTTGAGCTTTGGTCGGCACATCGTAATAGTACAGCCAAGTCTCGTCACCTGTCACGATGTTGTTCACATACCGAGATTGTCTCTTATTAAACTTTTTTAGCATTTCCGGCACCAAGTCACCACAAAGTTTCTTCGCATGCAAATGATCATGCAGAATCGAACGAATTGCTGGTGCATTTAGGCATGAAGTACCCTCTATTTGTTGGTAGGTCACTCGCCAAGCCTTTTCCTCAGTGTAGTAACGTTTTCCTCCCCAACTGACGTTCGTAGCCTTCCCGGTCTCTCATCATCCTCCACAGTTAAATTTCCCCTTTGGAATTCTCTATACCACCTGAATATCGTTGTGCGATGTGGACAAACATCACCTAGTGCAAGAGTCGTTTCTTCGAAACACTGGTCTATGTTTAAACCACGCACGAAATTATAACGCAAAACTGCCCTTATCTCATTTCGTGACCACGATGCTATCGCAAGCACTTTACACTCTCACTGCTAATGAATAACTGAGCCCATCGATATGGCGCGGCGGCTACTATGCACGCATGAACATGTCTCAACATGCAGCAATAAGCAGCTTCCTACGATTTATTTTTGCGTCATATTGCAAAACTTTCCTAGTACCCTTTGTATATCTTTATGAGTTTTCAAGATCGCCATCGGTATACTTTACTTTATATATAGAATATTATTGTTTATTCATCGTTTCGACACATTTGTAATTATTTCTGTCTTATAAATTTATATTTTCTTTCTTATAAATTTCGCTATGGACATTTTTTCTCTTGGATAAAGAAAACTTGTTGCAAAACGGCTTCATATTGGTCGTAGCATCAGAGAACTTGAATATCTATTGCAAATTAAGTTTGAACGTACTATGGTCTTGAAAGAGTGTGTGGCACAATTAATACACGTAACTTTGAATCGTAATGATGTTTATGTCCGCTTAAATACAGAATAAATAAACAGGACAACACAAAACAAAAGAACGCGATCGTTTAATCTGTGCTACTATAGAAGAGCAACCACAATCGTCTTCCTAAAAAATGTCTTATTTACCACGATTCGTCGTATTTAAAAAAACACAAGTACTGTTCATATACATTGAGAAGGTCCAATGAAATTCTTCCCGAGGATAAATTTCAATGCTGGAATTTTGCGAAATAGTTAGAATATCGTAACGATAACGACTATATCAAAAATATTTTATTTACCGAAGAAACTTCATTTTCTTTACATAGTCGACATAATCTAAACGTTTTACGGTATTGGTCATGAGAAAATAAAAATTATAACGCTCGATCTCAATATTTACAAACGTTAAATATGTTTGAATTGATTTGTTAGGCAACAAGATAATCGGTCGGTTTTTTACAGAGGAATTTTAAATGCTGTAAAATTTATATCTGCTATAAAATAACATAATTCCAGCTCTACGAAATCAAATTATTTTTTACATAATTTGGTTCCCACAAGACAGATGTTCTGCTTATAAAGCTGTAACAGTCAGACAGTATTTGCATAAAATGTTTGATAATAAGTTATTCACTAGCTAAAATAATATTTATAGGCACAGTTACTTTCCTTAATTTGATAATTAATACAACCAATTTTCAAAACGATTTCGATATCCATATTTTCATTCTCATTTTATATTTGAAATATCTATTATTAGTTTTGAGATTTTAATTTAGGAAAGTTATAAAGATACTTAAAGCACAGCGTTAAGAAGTGCATAAATAAATCTGTTATAAACTCTCATGTTAATGTTCAATGATTGAATGCACCGCATACCCCCATTAGTCTCTCAACGAATACATCCGACAAACAAACCGTTGTCCATAGAAACGCTGTTTTTGCTGTACAATCAAATTTCAAAAATACACAATACTAAAATATGGAGTACATAGACCAACACTAATTAATTATTTACTAATATTAAAGTGGCTAACTTATTTATTTTAATAAATAGATTTTTAACTTAGCTCTAATTTCGTTTGGATTTTAATCAAAAAGATTTTCTTGTTTATAATATATTTTAATCTATATTTCGAATTCTTACAATTAGAAATGGGACGAAATATTGCATTACCTCTTATAAACAACATCCACAGTAATCTGCGAATATTACAGAATTCCATTTGCTCTGGTACCGTTTTTCCATTCCCAAAATGTCTTGATGGAAGCTCTGGTCGTACTCATCACTACCCCTTATTTTCCGGAAAAAAGTTCAAGTGAGAATGTACTGTCATGTGCACTCTAAGGAAGGTACAGTCAGTCAAGTAAGAGCATTTTCGATATAACTAACAGTTGGTAAAAGGTATCACCCTATTTCTTTTGTCAGTTGATAAAGGGAATCTTGGTCTTTGACGAATTGCAAAGAGAGATTTAGTTGGCATTGAATTCTTGACAAAAAACAGAAAGGCGCCATGAGTGCCGCGTCACGAGTCTGTGTTCCCCTATACCCACCCCAAAGATCCAAAAATGTCTCATGCAGTGGCTGTTAAGTACGCGAGGAAGTCGAAGTCATTGACCAGTAAGTGAGTGCAATGAGGATACAAAAAACTTTCAAAAACCAAAATCTCGAACAAATCATTGCATCGAGGAACAGCAAAATTGAAACAGAAATGTACAGATATATCGTACGTATTTTCGAACTCCATGCTCATGATATTAAATGGTGTAGTTCAGTGAAGAAATTTTTGTTAGATTAAAATCACATTACAAAGCGACTCGCTTAGGCGAAGGAGAATATCGACCGAAATTGTAACAATGTATGTAAGTTTTGCCGACGAAGCTTCTGTTTTGGGGATATTTTGCCGTCCCACGAGTCTGATCAACCTCTACCAACAGGTTAGTACAGTGAACTGTTAAACACCCTGTAAAGTGCATGGAGTTGCTTCTCAAATGTGGGCTTCGAGCTTTGTATTTATTTGCAATGTCCAGAAAATGCTCGAAATTTTTATTATTGACTGCCGAATATTGGCTCATTAAGGAAAACAAGGACAACGACTCAAACACCGTAGCAAGCTCTGCATCGAATGGAAAGAGCAGTCTGGCATTGTTACATTTGATTGACCATGGCAGTCAGCTGATGCAAATCCATTTGAAAATGTGCAACTTCTTATTCTTATTTAATAAATTAAATTTATTTCACATATAACAAAAATTATTGCGACTACTTGCGCACGAATGGATTGATGGTGTCTATAAAAAAATAAATTAAGTCTTAAATATAATTTTTGATGTCTTCTGTTATTAAAAACTGACTGAACTGATTCTTATGATTCCATTTTATGCTATTGCAGTTAAAGTCGCTTTCTTTATATAGCATATGTCTGTTTATCCTCTCCCTAAAGCGTAGCAAAAGATAAGGTTAGAATTTATCGCCCCTTGATTTAAGGAGTCACATCACGTCTGAACAAACCTCTATCTGCATTTGCTCTAGAATCAGAACTAGTTCTAGCGCTTTTAGAATAATTTGTATTTGCGTATGCTGTTTAATTTTGTCAGTAACTGACTTAGGATAAAAACATTTTTGTCTTACAAATTTTAGATACATACCCATAATAGTATACGTGCTTGAAACAATGATTAATGACACTACCTCTTCTTGACCATACGAAAAGGGTGGGTAATATTCGTTACAGTACGAACCTCTTTTCACAAAGTAATCGTCATTTGGGACGTAAAGTTTGCCATCTTGTTGTATTAAAAATACATCTAGTTTTTTGAATGAGGCTATTAACAAGAAGGAGTCGTAAGAACACTTTCCTGTAAAATCGTAATAGTAAATATCGCGAATACTCAAATTTTTGTTGCTGTTGTACACGTTTACCACAGAAGCACTTTCACTTGTTTCAACACATCCGGAATCATTTTCTCATATTTCAGATAGGCAGCATTTCCTGAGGCATGTTACGTTGCAGGGACAGCTGAAAATCTCTCCGTATTCTTTGAAATCATCATCATATTCAATATCGTCGTTTGTAATCAAGTTTACACATTGCTTTTCACTGTCCGAGGTATTCACGGTGACATTTAGTTTACACTTATAAACAGAACTGTCACCAATCACCAAGGTAAGGAGTAGTAAAATTGCAACAAATAATTTGATCGAGATCATTTTACGCCGACTTTGAGAAACAAATAACTAAAATTAATCGATCGAAGGAGTTTAGTAATCACTTCCTCCATGATTATTTTTCTTTCTAGTCCCAATTAGGCCAGGAAATCCTTGTTGATAATACAAGTATCAAAGTTATCGTTAAATCTATTCCATTATTGATTAATGTATTGCAATTGATATTTTATTTACGTTCAATATGTTTCAGAAGCCGGTTAATGAATGATCATAAAATAAATTTTTCGAGAATCCCAAAAAAACTCCATTCAAGAGTAGTTTTCATCACAAATGACTTTTTCATTGCTTTATGGACGTTATAAATTCTTCGCGTTTTGAAAAACGTTGGGGTGGGTAGATGGTACGTCCTCGATAACTGTGAAACAATGACTAATGACATGCTATAATACCACAAGTATAACAAGATGGAGAAAGCAAATTTTTTAAAAACAAGATTGAATGAAGTTTGCTGAATATGCACTTGTAATTAGGGGTCATATATAATAAGGTGATTAAAATTGAGTTTTAATAAGATATACTAACTTAATAGCTTTAATGACCTGATCTCTATTCATATTGTAGCAGCAGTCCTAACTATAGTGTAACATCAAAAAAGCCAAGTAAACCCTTAACACATCAATGTTTGTACTCTGTATATATACATATATATTTTGATAACTAAGTTATCATCATCAGCAGGTCAGTAATCACACTATTGCACCTGGATCCGCTGTAGTACTCACACAGAAAAAAATTTCGTAGACTAATTCCGCCAAAATCAAACACACTGGCGTTTTTTACATAATTTGCATTCAACAAGACATGTCCTGCTTATAAAGCTATAACCGTCAGAGAGTATTTATATAAAATGTTTGATAATAGGTTATTCGCTAGCTAAAGTAATGTTAAAAACAAACACATAAGCGTTCACAAGAAACCTATAATTTAATATTTTTTTGTCTTAGAACTAACACTTACACTTAACAATACTAATGTACGCCCCCGTATCACCTACTGACCTTTTTTTAACGGTCGTTTCTTCCAAGAACTATCAAAGGCTAAAATATGGTATTGGATCGCTGCTAGCATTAAACACATCGTTTTTATTTTTCATAATAAAGATGCTCTCATAAATGTATAATTCACGGTAATTGTTTATATTTTAGTTTAAGTGCGTAATTACACTCTGATTATTATCTAACACATGTTTCGCTAAACTGCATTTCTTAGGTCGACTATATTTAATGTATGAGATATGTTGCTCATACTGGGTTCCTATTGAGCGTTTCGTTTACCAATGTATTTTTTGTCACAATCTCTCATTTATTTAATTTACATATCGGATTTCTGATTAACTTCGTCTTTATCTTTCGCATGTTCTAAAAGAGATTTTAAGCATTTTTGGACCAAAATATAACTTAAAATCTGCTTTCCTTAAAAACCTTATTTAAGTTACTTGTAACTGGGTGAAATGGAGAGCATATAAATTGTTTATCGCTATTGTTTTCAAGTAACAAACAAGTGACATCACAGATTGTCTTCTTCTAGTTAGTTTTCATAATTAATCTCATGGTTATTTCCAAATCAAAACCATTGTATCTCGGGATGTTTTTAATAAAATTTAATTCTCTTTCGTATCTGTCTTTTGTTAAGTAACACATGGATCAATAAGTCCAGAGACTAACAATGAAAACAACATTTTTTTTGCAAAATTTTTTTTTATTCATCAACATAATCACCTTTTAGGGTGATACAATGGTTCCAACGCTTTTCCAATTTTTCAATACCATGTTTATAAAAAAATTTATCTTTCGCTTCAAAATAAGCTTCAGTTTCAGCGATGACCTCCTCATTTGAGCCAAATCTTTTTCCCTGGAGCATTTTTTTAAGATCAGCAAAGAGCCAGTAGTCACTGGGGGCTAAATCTGGCGAATATGGGGGGTGGGGAAGCAGATCAAAACCCAATTCGTTCAATTTTGCCATTGTTTTCATCGACTTGTGGCAGGGTGCATTGTCTTGGTGAAAAAGGATTTTTTTTCTCTGCATGTGCGGTCGTTTTTTTGCGATTTCCTCCTTCAAAAGCACCAGTAAGTCAATATATAATAATCACTGTTGATCGATTTACCTTTTTCGAGGTAGTCAATGAAAATCACGCCATGTGTATCCCAAAAAACTGACGCCAGGACTTTGCCAGCTGACTGCTGCGTTTTCGGACGTTTCGGACGGCTTTCGCCAGCTGTGCGCCACTCAGATGACTGCCGCTTCGACTCTGGAGTGTAGTGATGTATCCATGTTTCGTCCATGGTCACGTAACGACGCAAGAAATCTTTTTTGTTGCGAGTAAATAGCGATAAACAGCTTTCTGAATCATCGACTCGTTGCTGTTTTTGTTCCATCGAGAGCAATCGCGGCACCCACTTGGAAAAAACCTTTTTCATGCTCAATTTTTCATGAAGGATAGTAAATACACTTCCATATGATATCTGTGTCATCTCAGCAATCTCACGGAGCTTCACTTTACGATCTTTCATTATAATTTTTGTCACTTCACTCACATTTTCCGGTGTAACGGCTTCCACAGGTCTACCCGAGCGTTCCGCGTCATTTGTGTCGGTACGACCACGTTTAAATTCGGCAAACCACCGACAAATCGTTGCTTTTGATGGACAAGAGTCCGGGTAACATTTTTCAATCCATTGTTTTGCTTGCGTGGTGTTTTTACCCATTAAAAAACAATGTTTTATCAGAACACGAAACTCGGTTTTTTCCATTGTTTAAACAAACTACAAAACGACTTTACTCCAACCTCGATAACTCAGCTGTTTCTGGTCCGATCGACTTAAAATTTTGACACGTTTCAAGCAAAGGTTAGTACTCTAGAAAGACGTGGTTACTGGTTTACTACGAGCGCCATCTATGGGTTAGTATCGGGACTTATTGATCCATGTGTTAAACGTCTACTCGTAGTTTTGAGGATTTGTTAAAATCTAATTACATAATACTAGGTACACCATGAATCTAATAAGGTAGCGAGCCTTTTACACATATTAAGAACATGAATATGGTATGATATTTATTTTAAAATAAGATTTTAAAAACGTCTAGCTGCATTTGGCATGTCGACTTGGCCGAGTAAAATTATGAATAGTTTCTAGAACACAATTTTTTTTAAATAAAATAATTGTCAATTATTTGAACGGCTGATAAAGGCTTATTATTTATAAAAATTCGAATTTATAGAGTTAATGAAGGCATTCACGATGATAGTATTTTCTTCTTCGTTATGAAAGCAGAAATTGAGTGATGGTGATGATAATTTAAGTCAAGTATCTCGTTTACAAACACAGAGCGTCAGAATTTTGGTAATGCTCAGAAGCCTAAAAATTATTTTGAAGAATTTTTTTACAGACGAACCTATTACGGAGATTTTAACGTAAACAGATTTACATTGTCAATGAAGACATTAAAAAAACTAAGATAATAGTCTAGCAGCAAAGTAAGTACAAAACGCTACCGTACTATAAAGGCTAAAGCAAGCTCGATCCATTGGGATTAGGTTTAATCAATAATATACCATGCCCTAGCACCCCCAGCAGTTCAACGTGTACTACAAGGGGCAGCGATAGGTCATTAATCACTATTAGAGTTGCCCACTTTGTCAGGAATACAGGGATGTATTGTAGTTTACGGTCAGTCGCCCGATGTGAATAGCAACCGTGAGGATAGTTAGGCCCGAGCTGTAGTATTATATGGTTGCGCATTTCACAGATAGTATGAGAATAATTTAAATATTAATAACACACTGTTTACGATGCGTTTCGAGTATCAAACTTATCAGTTAAGACGCGATGTTTTTAATGAAAGTTAAAAGTGAAAAGTAGTTTAGTTAATAAGAGTTTGATACTAGAAACGTGTCATAAAAAGTGCGTTGCTGACATTTGAATTTTTTCAGACGATCACCTAATGGCATGTACCAAGTTTAAAGAGTCCTGTCTATGTACGCATCGTGATAACATCGTTATACATTTGGCGGGATGAACACGAGCTTCGTCTTTTTGTTCGGGCATTCGAGTGTTTGGACGAGAGAGAAAGGTGCTGTTTTTTAATATGTTGCTATATCTCAATCGGTACGTTAACTCACAGAGAATGTTTCGTTAATAATACCGCAGTATACCAAATGAGTTACCGATATAAACTATTAACACCGAAATTGGTTGAAAATTGAACGTACTCGCCAATCCAGTGAATGACATTATTCCAGACCACCATGTCATACAAAAGTTCGTCCTATCCCCACTAATATGAAAGTTTTAGTGGTTGTTATACACTATTATGATAGAGTCATCGTAGTACATACCGCAGTGATAAAATGCAAAATATTTCCTTCGGTTTTTGGAATAGAATTTGAGGTCAGCGTTGCGAAGCGCTCCGTTATTCTTCAGAATACAGCTAGGGCACACACGGCCCTATCCTTGATCTGTATAATCGCTAAGATTGGAAAGTAATTTTCCATCCACCATATTCACCGAATTTAAGCCCAAGTGACTTTGACTTAATCTCAAAGATAAATTGGTTCCAGTATATATTAGATTTCGAGATTATACAAGCCATAGATTGCTCCATCAGAACCATCAACAGAAGAGACGCTGTTAAAGGAATACTACGACTTCTACATCACTGGCAACGAGTTTTTAACAATGTTGGTATAGCTCGTCTCAAGATATTTAATTTGACTGAGTAACCATGTAAGTATTTTTATAGCATCTCCTGCGGTAAGGACTTAATGAAACATAAACACATCTAATATGTGAGCTGTCCGTTACTTTTTAGTCAGAGTGATATTAAATGAATTATGTCTAAGTAAGTTAACTTCATTTGCTTACTTAGCTACACAAAAAGTAAAATTTTAGAAGTCGTGAAAACAAAGACTTTAGAAAAAGAATACGTTGTAGAATCACAGTCGGAGGATACACTACCTTACGTTTGCCACCATATAACTGCATCATCCGATAGAGTTAAATTAGAGTGAATTGAAAGAATATGTCGACCGAACTAACGATCGTCCCAAAGTAAAGGCTGTTTTAAATTGCGCGGTTTTATTTAAGAATAAATAAAATATAGATGGCGCATTGAATTTGTCTGGGTATTTGGGCATTTAAAAAGTGTGATGTATGACATTTATAAAAATGGCTTCGTACACGGTATAACGACGCGTTCAAATGGTTGAATTATTTTATGAAAATCAGCGTTCTTTGAAAAGAGTTTTTAGAAAATTACGTGAATTTCATGGTTTACATAATCGTCCATCTGAAAGTACTATTGGTCGAATTATTAAAAAACCTCAAGAGACCGGTTCCGTGGAAGATCACAAAAGTGAAAAATACAGTGGTAATAGTCATTCATAAGAAATATTGGTTTGATTCGTGAAAGTGTTACTGAAGATCCTGAAATGTCCATTAGACGACGTTCGTAACAATTTGGACAACAACTCTGAAGGCATATAAGGTTCAAATAACACAGGAACTGAAGCTATTAGATCATTTAAAACGTCGTTCATTTGACAATTCCATCAATGTACAACCAGCTGATTTTTCTCTAAAAATAATGTTTTCGAATGAGGCACATTTTGAACTTGGTGGCTATGTTAATAAACTAACTTGCCGTATCTGGGGTGAGGAAAATCCACGAATTATTCATGAGAAACATATGCATATTAAACGAGTTACTGTTTGGTGTGCATTATGGTCAGGTGGTGTATTTGGACCTTACTTCTTTGAAAATACTGCTGGTGAAGTTGTAACTGTTAGTGGTGATCGATATCGTTGGATGATAACCGAATTTTTGGGCCTGAATTAATTAATATTGATCAGGATGGCGCTACACCTTTCTCAATAAACCAATTGAGGTTTATTGAGAGAAAAATTTCCTGGACGTGTAGTCTCAAGAAACGGTGATATTAATTAGCCGCCAAGATCATGTGATTTGACACCGTTAGACTATTTTCTTTGGGGTTACGTGAAAAGTCAGGTTTATAAAAACAATCCACAATCAATTCCTGCTTTGAAAGATGAAATTATTCGTGTCATTGGTGAGATAGAGCCTCAATTATATCAAAATGTCATTGAAAATTTTAACAGAAGAGTGGACGTCTGTGGAGTTGCAAGAGGAGGCCATTTGGCATATAGTATTTTTCGCATATAAATGTCATAACTAATACTTCAATTACCAATAAAAAGTTTTTGAAAGTGAATGCAAATTATGTGTTTTATTTATTCTTTAAATCGTATTCAAGAATCGATTGCCAATATAACGCCAGAACAATGGAAAAATTGCATAAGGCATACAATTGAAATGGCAGTGATGGAGACAGCACTGATCTGTGCTGACCCTGAGGATGTACAAAGTATGTGAAAAAGTTTGACATTTTTCTCATATGTCATTTCAAATATTGTAGTTTATGCCAGGTATCTCATAAATATAGGAGTAATAATTATAACAGTATTGCGTAGTCCAACAGATTACTCCATTACTGAAATTTTTAACCATGTGCGTTATAGGCGCTGTGGCAAAAACGTTTGCTCTAGCAGTGGTTTCGTCGAATATTTCGTTCAATCTTGTTTTATATTTTGTAACCTCGATATCAATTGCAGATAGTAAATTCGGAGTGTCGATGACATTGTTAATCAGCATGATCTCCCTGCGGTCAGAAATCGAGACGAAGTTTTGTTTATGTAGCATTTCCTGATAGTTAATACCGCTGGTAGGATAGTTAAACTAGGGGATACCATAAAGCTACATACTTTCCATTTAGTCAAATTAAAATATCTTCAAATAAACTATACCTATATTCAAGAACTGTAGTAGTTTCATGCATATATCATTTACATATTATTATTAAATAAATAGTTGCCATTTTTAGCCCTCGTATATTCAGAACTGTCTTAGCTATATATTCTGAGTATTTTTTTCTGAATGACGATGGTTGATTTTTCTTCTAGATGAAGATTTAATAGAATCGGAACATTCTCTTCGAAAGCAGAAATATTACCTAAACTTAAAGTAGGTTCTTTTAATATTACATTATTGTTATCACCCAGGGGTGCTAAAAGTGATACTAATAGTTCCGAATTCTCAAATAAAACTGTAGTTTCGTCCTTACGCTCTGTTAAACCCAAAACGTGAAACGGTGTATGATTTCAAATCTAATCGTGCACCTTATTTCTTAGAATTTCAACAGTTCTTTCAATTCAATAGCCATAATTTACAAACGATCTGCATTTTACAACTTTGTCTTTCCACAAAAATAATTTCTGTTTTTATGATGTTTGTGACTTGGTAACTAAAGATTTAAAAATATAGTCAGCTGCATCTTCTGGCTTACGAGTTGTTTGATTTTCTCGGATTTGCCATAGTTGTTCACATTTACATAGTAGTGCATAATGACGATAAATAAATTAAAATCATAAAATTATTTCGTTTATTTTTACATTTTTGCAATTTCATAAAATATTTTAATATGAAATATTGTATGCACCGAATAACGAACCACATCTACAAATGAGAGAAACAGCTCACTCTAGTGATTATATTTTTAAATATTCAGTCATTGACCTAGTATTTTATAATTTATACTCTTTAAACTATAGTTAAGAGTCTTATATGAGGGATAGGGATATAGTTTTTGAACTTTAAATATTACCAACTATCATATTCATATTTCCCGAGACAATAATTTTACATTTTTATTTTATTCCGACGTATTCACACATACATATTTATATTAAACATAAATAAATCCATTTTCAGTACTTACCCACAATGACGCCATAGTTCTTCTCCTGCTTATGTTTCTCACATGCTCGAAGTAGTAAAATTTGTTTTGAATTTGGCCTAGGTCGCAAATATTCAACGCAATAAAATCTATTTTCTTGAGATAACTTGAAAAATGGAGCAAACATACTTCCATTTTCTTGTATAAAAAATGTATGGTTCTTCTTGTTGGTCGTTAAGGTGTATGTACGTTTACAATTTATACCAAAGTCATAATAATAAACATCTCTAATTCCCAGATTCACCCGATCTCGGGAAACATTTATTTTAGGTACACTTTCACTCATTTCATAACAACCCGACCCAGTCAAAGATTGTCCCATGGGACAACATTTTCTGAGGCACAAACTCACGTTACAGGGACAACCGAAAATCGCGTCATCTTTCTCGAAATACGTCCCGTTCGAATACATAATTCCGTTTTTAATAAAGCCACTGTTGTATCTTTCGCCGTCCGTAATATCCACTTCAACGTCTAGTTCACATTTGTGTGCAAAAGTACCGCAATCGTTGGATGCAAATATGAGGCAAATTGCAACGCACAGCTGATACGAAGTCATTTTTCTTAGATGGCGGCGAAGGAAATAGCTGAAGTTAATCGGTTGCAGGAAAGTTTAATCCCACTACTTCGAGTACTTTATAATTTTTAATGGAACATTTATGAAACAGAAAATGTTACAAGATAATGTGTTATTTTTAATTTATTATTAATTCTTTTCGATATGTGGGCTTCTTTCAGATTAACGATCAATTCATTGATCGCTATTGATTAGTTTTTTCTTAAAGAGAACTCCCACGCCGTGTTATAAATTTAACACACTAAATCTAGATGCCTAGTCAGTTGTTTGATATTCTATACAGAAATTCGAGAGGTATTAGTACATACAAATAGAGAAAAAAGTTTTAACACATGAGTCTATCTTAACTTAATTTTGAAATATCCTTTTAATAGAGTGTACTTTTGTGAAATTATTATGTACTAAAGTGTAAAACATATATGACATTTAATGTAAAAAACAAACACTACCTTATAAAACCAATATAACTCTGAAATATAAACAAAATTCTGAAGAAAAAAGTATTCATACACTATGAAATACGAATTGCTCCAAATAAAACGGGAGATCTTCAGTCATATTAACCCTTAACTGTACTGATCATTCACTTAAGGTCGATACATAACCCCTTTCGTATTCTATATACGTATGATTTGTCAAAAGCCAAAACGCTCACTGTGGCTTTCGGCGGTAATAATCGTGTACGGAATTTGTTTCGTGTGGATTATTTCGTGGTTTCCAGGTGCGACACTGTTTAATTATCTACTGATTATGACAACTTAGGTATCGAAATACGTATTCAGAATACGAAAACTATTTTGGAAAGGGGTTATATATCAATCTTAAGTGATTAAGTTAATCAACCACAGCCTCCTTCAAATTTACCTGTACTGATCAAGTAATCTAGCATTAGGTGGTATCCAAATGAAGCCCAATCAAACGAACATTACATTTTTAAAGAAATGTAACAAATATATGTAAAGGAGATAAGTGACTTTAGAGAGACATGAGGATGGCAGTAGATATGGAAAGATACTGGTCGAACAAGTCAAATAGTCAATCTATCTAAGGTATCAGAATTAAGAATCAGAGTCTCTAAAGCCCTGGCTATGAGCTATCACACAGGATATAATCAAAAAATATTGGACGGGTCAATCAGTAGGTTCTAATTTTGATGTCAATCAATCTTATATGAGGATAGTTTGACAAGTAGTGAGAATGACACATAGGTGGCGCTCTAATTGGTGAAACAAATGCACTGTAATTTAGGTTACCTATTTGTATGTTTACGTTCCGATATTTAGATAAATCGAATAAATGGAAAAAGCAGAGTATCGTGCGGTGACTAAATACTTCGTAATTAAGGGTATGAAAGCTACCGAAATAAAAGACGAGTTACGGGAAACATTAGGTGAATCTGCCCATCATCCGCCACAACAAGTAGATGGGTAAATGGATTTAAACGTGGTAGAATAATCTGTGTTGATGAAGCGTGCTCTGGAGCACCCAAAATCGTGACTTCTAAGGAAATGATTATAAAAATCCATAATATTATTACGCAAGATGGACGACTCAAAGTGAGAGAGATAGCAGACATGGTAAACATTTCAACAGAACGCGTACACTACATTTTAACGAAAGAATTGGGCCTTTCCAAGCTTTCGGCAAGGTGGGTGCCGCGATTGCTTACGACTGATCAAAAGTTCACTCGTTTGCGCATTTCCAATGAGTGTTTGGACCTTTATAAGCGGAATCCGAATGATTTTTGAAGGCGATTTGTTACTTGCTATGAAACTTGGATACACTACAGTACACCCGAAACTAAACAACAGTCAAAACAATGGTTAGAACGTGGTTCTGCACCTCCAAAGAAAGCGAAAACCGCTTTATCGGCAAACAAGGTGATGGCATCGATTTTTTTGGGATTCAAAGGTCATTTTGCTCATTGATTACCTTCACAAAGGTGCCACAATAAACGGACAATATTATGCAGAACCTCTACAAAAATTAAATGTTGAGATTCGTGCTAAACGGCCAAGAATGGCAAAGAAAAAGGTTCTGTTTCACCAAGACAACGCTCGCTCGCATACCAGCACAATTGCGATGTCCAAAATCCACGAGTTGCATTTCCAATTAGTACCGCACGCGCCTTATTCGCCGGATTTAGTCCCTTCCAACTTCCACCTTTCTCCAAAATTGAAAACGGCACTAGGTGGAAAGAAATTTTCGTCTAACGACGAGCTTATCATCTTCGTAAATGAGTATTTTGCAAGCCTTCCGGAATCGCATTTTAGTGATGGCATAAGGGCATTGAAGCACCGTTGGAATAAATGTATTGCTCTTTTAGGAGAATATATTGAAAAATAAAAATTATTTTGTATTTAAAAAATTCGTTTTTCTTTTCCAATCTCACTACTTGTCAAATTACCCTCGTATTTATCAAAAAAGGATGTAATATATGTACATATATATTGGGTCTGGGAAAAAGTTCGTGGCGTTTTTCCCGATAGATGGCATTGGTTGCCGATAACTAAAGAACAACAAGTCACAGCGACACCACCGATGGCTCGTTTTTTAGATGACCTTCCGAACGTTAGTTTGAGCGTAGAAACATTGTAATCGGTGCAGTGGTTGGAAAGTTATTCGCACTTGAAAATGGAGAAGAATAATGAGAAATTTCGCTATATTCTGCAATATTATTATGATAAGGGGAAGAACGCTGCGCAGGCTTGTGATAAAATTTGTGCTGTGTACGGTGAAGGTACTTTATCGAAATCTGTTGCGCGGAAATGGTTCGCTCGCTTTCGTTCTGGAAATTTCAATGTGAAAGATTAGTCACGCTCCGGTCGTCCAATCACTGAAAAATCTGATGAAATTCTTGAAAAAGTCCAACAAGATAAGCATATCAGCAGTGTCGATATTGGCATGGAGCTAGGCATTGACCACAAAACTGTTTTGAACCATTTACACAAAGCTGGTTACAAAAAAAAGCTTGACGTATGGGTTCCTCATGAGTTGAGCGTGAAAAACATGATTGACCGAATTAACATCTGCGATGCGCTGCTGAAACGGAATGAAATCGAGCCGTTTCTGAAACGTTTAATAACCGGAGATGAAAAATGGATTACGTACGATAATCGGAAGCGTAAAAGATCGTGGATAAAGGATGGTGAGCCGTCACAAGCGTTCGCTAAGCCAACATTGACGCCAAAAAAAGTGATGCTGTGTGTATGGTGGGACTGGAGGGGAATCGTCCACTACGAGCTACTTCCAACTGGTCAGACGATTGATTCTCAACTCTACTGTGCACAACTAGAGAGATTACGCCAGGCGATTGAAAGAAAACGGCCCGAATTGATTAATAGGAAAGGTGTTGTCTTCCATCATGACAACGCCCGACCACACACCTCTTTGATGACCCGTCAAAAATTGAGAGAGTTTGGTTGGGAAGTTTTGATGCACCCACCTTACAGTCCGGATATAGCACCCCCTGACTATCATCTGTTTCGATCTCTGCAGAACTCTCTCAATGGAATTAAGTTGGTTTCAAAAGAAGCCTGTGAAAACTACTTGATTCAGTTTTTCGACCAGAAACCACAGAAGTTTTTCACCGATGGGATCATGGATCTACCAAAAAAATGGCGAAACATTGTCGATAATAATGGAGCATATTCGGTTTAAATGAATTCGTCCACGCGCCATGCGGGGACCAGTTGAATTTTACTGAAAAAACGCCACGAACTTTTTCCCAGACCCAATATATGTATATATATTCTTTTCGTTATATATAAGATTAATCTTACAGGCTAATATTTCTAACAAATTTTCTTGTCAAAACAAAGAAGGTTAGCCATATCTTTCTTGCCAAAAATAGGAATACCGTATCTCAAATTAATGTTCAACGAAAAATAGGTTAGGTTATTAAAATTACATTAGTATACAAGGTGTGGCTATTAAATAACGAGACTGTGCTGGTACAGAAGAAGTGCGCCTGCGCCAAGCGCCAACGGCTGACAGCTATTTATCGTAAAGCCATCTCTCTCGAATGCAGTACCTCTCGCCTCTTTAAACAAATCAGTATAGCCGTAGCGTTCGTTCGCATTAGAGTGTTTTTTTTTTGTTTCGCCGGAAAAATGTCAAGTAACTATTAATCAACATTACTAGTTTCACGTTCTTGCTCAACTCCCTGAAAGAAAAGGAAAGGAAAAAACGACCCGAATGTGGAACGACAAGTCATGGTTTCTCCACCAAGACAATACACCGACTTATTCCGCATTGTTAGATAAGAGGTTCTAACCAAGTACAGCATCCCAGTGTTAGACCATCCGGCTTATTCGCCGTATCTTGCGCCGTGCGACTTCTATCTGTTTCTTAAGGTGAAATCTGAATTAAAGGGAACAAAATTTGAGTCCGTCGAAGCTGTGAAAGCGAAAGCGGCACGTGTTCTGAAGGAGCTGACGGAAGAAAACTTCCAGCACTGTTTCGAACAATGGAAGATACGCATGAAGCGTTGTAGGGATAGCGGAGTGGTGTGAAGGTGATAATAAGTAAATATGTATGAAATTAAAATAAAATGTCTTACAGCATCAGTCTCGTTATTTAATAGCCACACCTCGTACTTACATCTTTGTGTATAAATTGCTTACCTATATAAGAAAACAAAAGTAAAAACTTCCAAACATGCATTTACATTACGATATTGCATTTTTAGTTTCATATTATTACTTACATATTGAGTACTAATTCGATTTGTATGTAATACCATATTATAACAAAGACAATATTAAAAGTTTTGTGATCAGGTGCCAAAGTATTTTAGTATATTTTACAGGATTTTCGCATTTATCTACAATCAATTTGAATAAATGAACTGTTCTCGCCAATGACCGGATGTTTAACATAAGTTGTTTACAATAATTCAGCTACCACACTTTGAATCTCTTTTCTACTCCAGTTTCACTTATAAAGAGGTCTACAGTTAAAATAATTTATGCAAGGCACATGAGATAGACAACATATATTCAGATAATTTTCGGGAGACCATGATCCGCTGCAACACCTTGTAGACACAGAATGCTGTTAAGAATTTACATATGCGTGTTTATTGTATTCAGGTGTTTTTATCCATACATGTACGTATAGCGAACGCCACAATTTTTTAAAAAAGAAACGTTGAAATTTTATTTCATTATTTTATTTTTGTTACACAAAAATTTTTAAGTTATTTTTTTTCATGTAATTATTATTATTTATGAATAGGCTTTTATTTCTCTCAAATATTTTATCTGGAATCCTAATTAAACTAATGACCTAGCATGTTTTCCATTACTACTAATATAATATCTATTGGTTACAGCTCATATTTGAATATTAATTTTATGGTTTTTTTGTTTCAAGTCGCCATGATGGTCCATACTTTAATATAAAAAGTTAATTAATAGAAAAATAGTGCGAAAAAAGGAGCACGTTTAATAACAGCTATGAAAAAAGCGCACTGAAAATATTGTAGTAAGTAACATTATACAATATATCCTAAATGCAGCTACTGAGTGGTTACAAATGACTGAATGTATTCTTCTTTAATTGGCAACAATTCTGTTGTTTTGTGTTGACTTGTATGATTTTGAAAACAATGTTTGCAAAACTATTGACATAGTAAAAGTTAATTCTAACCATATAGAAAATATTCTATCCCAAAATATAAATGGGTAGGAAGTTCAGAAAATTAGAATATGCAAGATGAGTGTTTTATTATAACTAAAACTGCTTATTTGCTATAATACGACCATTTCTCTCGTCACTTATAGTGCACATCATTGCGTCAACAAAGTACACTATATGAAGTAACTTCACTAACGACGCCGAAGGATTATATTATTTTTTTATTATGAAGCAGAAGCTTTGTGGGAAACGTGTATATAAAAATTTGGTCACGAGTATGGTAAAGCCGAGTGATAGCTCAGTGGTAAGTCACTGGCTTATTTCGCCGGGGATAAAGCAGTCGGATTCGATGACCTGCTTCCCAAGAAGCAAGCACGAGCTTGCCCTTCCCCGATTAAGCGAATGCTGACAGACAAAGATCTTAAATGTATTGTAATAATAACTCATGGTCTGTTAAAGCCACTTGTAATTGGCGTTAAGTTATTGAAGGATGTGAAGGCATGGATTAGTATTACTATTATTATTATTATTCTTAAATCACTGTCAGGTTATTCTTAAAAAATAATGGAGACTAGACGCCATATTGTGTATTATCATACAAGATGTACTGTAATAATATATTTAGTTTTTTTTATTAACTCTTTTTTAGTATAAATATTACTCTGCGTTTTTTAATTATACAAACTGTATTAGCACTTTAAAAACGGTTACAATAAGTCACAGCTTTCATTGCAGAAAACCACGTTCGAAATAGTGTGAAAATACAAAATTCAGAATGGTTATACTCTTTGAAGCCATATATTTACAATTCGTCCTCATGCAATAGAAGAACTTGCTGAAGCTCTCCAAAATACCTGTGAGACAGTTGCACCACAAAATGTAAGGAATGTTTTCAATAATATAAAGCGAAAAGTCATGTTATTTTATCGAATATGAAGTTGAACGTTTATTGATGCTGTTTTTTATTATAAAAGTTCCTAATACTGTGCTATCTGCTTCTTGGTTTCCCGGCTTGAACCACGTCACTAGTATATCTGCCGACGTTTCGTACCCATTTGTACGGGACATCTTCAGGGCTGAACTACTGCACTGAAACTGGTGTAAGTCGATGGAGGACACGTTTATATATGGATAATGGGTCATGGGTCAATGGAGCGTTACGGTTGCGGTTTGGTAGATTAGAGATGCAGGATTGCCAAGCGTTATGTAGGGGGTAGCCATCAACGCGGTTAAGGTTATTGGGGTGCTTAAAGATCTCTATAGTTTCCCGGATTTTGCGACCATAGAAATGGTTAGTGCGGGATATAATCTTGGTTGAATTAAACTGAATATGGTACCCAGTTTCCAGCCTATGCTCGGCAAGTGCAGAACCGGCTATGCGCAGCAACCTAGTACAACGCTCATGTTCAGAAACACGAGTGCCGACAGACCGCTTTGTTTCACCAATATATGCCCTGCCGCATGAACAAGGAACCATTTCTATGGTCGCAAAATTCGTGAAACTATAGAGATCTTTAAGCACCCCAATAACCTTAACCGCGATGATGGCTACCCCCTACATAACGCTTGGCAATCCTGCATCTCTAATCTACCTAACCGCAACCGTAACGCTCCATTGACCCATGACCCATTATCCATATATAAACGTGTCTCTCATCGACTTACACCAGTTTCAGTGCAGTAGTTTAGCCCTGAAGATGTCCCATACAAATGGGTACGAAACGTCGGCAGATATACTAGTGACGCGGTTCCAGCCCGGAAACCCAGAAGCAGATAGCATGGACCACGACCGCGGAAGTCTACGTACCAAATTCCTAATACTGTGTTTGTATTTGTCAAGATATTGTGACGTAAGCTGTCGATATTACTTAGGTCATTTAGGCGATTAATTTAAATTTGAAGAAAAGAATTTTATGGCTTTCTAGAGTTTAAAAGATTTTTATTAGTTGTTGTAATCGTAGTCTATTTAACAATTTTAAACGAATTAAACAAAGGTGAATAGTTAATGGCTTGTAGATATTTGCGATTGCTGTCTATACTTTCTTCATCTTGGCTTTCGGGTTGCAACCGCGTCCTCGATATTTCTGCTGCAGACATTTCGTTTCCACTTGCATGAGATATCTTCAGAACTTAACTGCTGCTACTGCTTTCGTTACATTGAAACGTTGCACATGCAGTTTTAGTACAGCAATGAAGCAGTAAGAGCAGTTAGTCTTGAAATCTCGTGCAAATCGCGTCGAAATGGCGAAAGTAGCAGAAGTACCGAAGACACGATTCTAGCCCAGAAGCCAATATAAAGAAGGAAAGGTGAATGGTTATCCTATAGCATATCCTATATAGCAGTTTTAGTATAGCAATGAAGCAGTAAGAGCAGTTAGTCTTGAAATCTCGTGCAAATCGAGTCGAAATGGCGATAGTAGCAGAAGTACCGAAGACGCGATTCTAGCCCAGAAGCCAATATAAAGAAGGAAAGGTAAATGGTTATCCTATAGCATATCCTATATAGCAGTTTTAGTATAGCAATGAAGCAGTAAGAGCAGTTAGTCCTGAAATCTCGTGCAAATCGAGTCGAAATGGCGATAGTAGCAGAAGTACCGAAGACGCGATTCTAGCCCAGAAGCCAATATAAAGAAGGAAAGGTGAATGGTTATCCTATATTTAATTTGAAGCTAGCTTATTGTCTAAACAATAACTAAAGCAATAAATTTTATTCAAATAATTAGTCAATAATTTTTACATTTACATATTTTTAATTAGATATATGTTTTTTCTAAGATTAACTTCACACTTTAAAATTAAAATAAGCACGTTCTTTAAAGCAAATACAATTTAGTCATCTAACAGTCTAACAATTTCATCCTTGTAATGATAATCTAAAACAGTTTTCAAGGTGAATTTATTTATGCCAATTTTCTTTCCTAATGTCTCATGATATGTTAAAACACATAATTGCTTTTTTAGGCGTTTAATTATGAACATCTCAGTTTCATATTGTGTTAATTTGAAATCATTTTAATAATTACTCTGTTATGTTTCATATTATACGTACTCCTAATATCACTATACACGTGATGAATTATGTTATAGTTTAAAAAATGTCGTCACTAGCCAAGTATTTCAATGAAATCGCATCAAGAGAAAATTCATCAGCGCTTATTGTAATAATGGAACTGCTATACGTGATTTTTTAAACTTAAGTTATTTGATTGATGAGGTGAAAATAGATATCTGAGACTTGAATTCTAACTAGAGTTGGCACTGCGAGCATTCGATCGGCAGCACGCACTTCAAAGAAGTTTAAAGGTTTATCGAGTAATAAACGTAGATAAACGTTTACTCTTTTAAACTGCGTTTTCTGTATATAGATGTACAAAGTGGAAAAATCGATTAAATATTTGTAATATGGAATTGCTATTAGTTCGTGCGTTAGTTTCCGGTTAATTCTATATAATACGTTTTAAGAAATACAAGAGTGTAATGTGTAAATCACAGATTAATATCGACCACATTTGAACAAATAAAATAGAAAAGTTATGATTAAATTTATTATTATAGCGTAGATTTCACTGTCTTCCTCAGCCAAATGGCGATAAACTTTTCACTTAACCTACATTTTTATAGATTTGAGCTCGGGCTGTACGCGGCTAATGCTAAGGTACTACTAGTATATCACGAAACGGTAAATCGAAAAAGTTTTGTGATGCTTTATATCTTATTTCGATGATCAGTAGTCAATTTGTAGTAGTAACATGGAATTCGTAATTTCATTAAAATCATTAGTAAGTTAGCTTGAAAATTTAGAATGTTACAAATTAAAAATGTATTATATTTTAGTTAGTAAATAAAAAAATCAATAATATTGCTAAATTAATCTATGGAAAATCAAAAATCAAGTCTTAGTTGTTAATGTATTATTTAAATTAAGAGGTTTGGAAGAAGTACGAAGAACTAGAAAATGAATTCGTAGAAGTAGAAATATATAAATATACTTAGGAATCGTTGTTTCGAATAAAGTAGGAAGATTAAGAAATAAACGACAAAGTAATGGCAATGAAGCTACAACAAAGCACGTGTATCTGACAACATGAGTGTTTAAACCATCGATAGTACACTAGCTGTATACAATGGTGATGAAACTAACTCTCAGTTACGCATTGCTGGTGTGGTGGATGAAGAAACTGCAACCTACAGCGACAATCAACGGCCAGTATTATACGAACTTATAGCAACGTTTGAGCGAAGAAATCAAGCAAAAATGGCCGCATTTGGCTAAGAAGAAAGTGTTATTTCATCAAGACAATGCACCAGCTCACAAATCCGTTATTGTAATGGCCAAAATTAATGAATTAAAGTTTGAATTGCTACCTCATGCACCCCATTCGCCAGATTTAGCTCCCTCGGATTATAACGACGAAGAAGTGAGCTCGGCAGTTAATGGGCTATTTTGAGGAGCAAGACAGATCTTATTATAAATATATAGAGCTGAAAGGAGATTATGTTGAAAAATAAATATATTTCTTCCCAAAATTTTTGTGTTTTCTCTGTTGTGTTTAATACTTCTGGGACTACCCTCGTAATGGACTTAACTCTAGCTTAAAATAGTATTTTATCGCTCGAGAATGTTGCTGTCGTTTTGTATTTGCTTATGTCACTAAATCATTACTATATTTAACAGTACTAACGAGAAAAAATGTGGTCTAACATAACTTGAAGAAATAAATGCCAGACTAAAAGCATAACTAATGCATCTAATATGACGTCGAATCGATATAATTCATTTGCCTTTATTTAGATTTTGTAAATTCTACAAAATGGCTAGCAATATTGAACATAAACGTTGATAATATATCGATCAATAAATATAGAAGATTATTTTTAACTAACGATGAATTGTGAATACTTCTGATGGAGAAATATACGTTGCTAACCCAAAGCTAATATACGCTAACATTTCTAAATATATAATATATAATAAAATTTTGTTATTTTAAAGATGTTTGTGTGTTTGTAAATTTAATTTCTTTAAAACTATTATAAAAAAAAACATTAAATAAAAATATATACAGTCATCACCAGGATAGATGACGAGTGGTGGAGTCGCGTCATAGTCACTTTTAGAAACGTAGACACTCTTTAGTAGTCCATGTCTTGGAACTGCGTCTTGAACCTTTTTCTAAACATATTGTAAGACCTTCCACCACTTCTAATACTGCGCGAACTTGCTTTTACCGCAAGCCATCTCTCCTGACGCGTACTTTATATACCGGGTGAAAAGTGTCCATAGGGAGAAAATGGCAATTAAATTGGCAACATTGAGTAATTGGTATGGATTTGTAAAATATTTAAGATAATTTGACAGCACTTATAAATTAATAACTAGCTGTTGTCTGTACGAAGGAAAGAAACGATTTCATACTTTTGTAATATTAACTGCAGCATGAAATCAGCATAAACTTTATTTAAAAATAATTTATAAATATTATATAAAACAAGCAGGTAACTAAACAGTATTGTAGAATTATATCAGGTCGGCTGAAAAGTCCCCGGTCTGACACATAGATGGCGTTACTGTTATTAAATCCATATGTTTTTTAGATAGTACTAACCTTCAAACGAAACGTGTCAAAATTTGACAGCAATCCGACCATTAGTTACTGAGATATTGCGTTAAGAGTGAAGCTACTCTTGTTATTTAAAAAAATGGAAAAAAAAGAATTTCGTGTGCTGATAAAGTACTGCTTTTTGAAGGAAAAAAATACCGTTGAAGCAAAAGCATGGCTTGATGAGGTGTTTCCGGACCCTGCGCCAGGAAAATCAACCATAATTGATTGGTATGCTAAGTTTAAACGTGGTGAAATGAGCACCGAAGACGGCGAACGCAGTGGACGACCAAAAGAGGCTGTCACCGACGAAAACATCAAAAAAGTTCGCAAAATCATTTTAAATGACCGTAAAGTAAAGTTGATCGAGATAGCTGACATCCTAAAGCTATCAAAGGAACGTGTTGGACACATCGTGCATGAATATTTTGGCATGCGGAAGCTCTGTGCAAAATAGGTGCCGCGCGAGCTCACATTCGATCAAAAACAACAACGAGTTGATGATTCTGAGCTGTGTTTGAAGCTGTTAAATCGTAATAAAACCGAGTTTTTGCGTCGATATGTGACAATGGATGAAACATGGATTCATCACTACACTCCAGAGTCCAGCTGGAAAAGTTATGGCGTCAGTTTTTTGGGATGCGGATGGAATAATTTTCATAGATTATCTTAAAAAGGGCCAGTCCGTCAACAGCGACTATTATACAGCGTTATTGGACCGTTTGAAGAACGAAATCGCAAAAAACGGCCCCATATGAATAAGAAGAAAGTACTGTTTCACCAAGATAATGCACCGTGTCACAAATCAATGAAAACAATGGCCAAATTAAGTGAATTGGGTTTCGAGTTACTTCCCCATCCACCGTACTCTCCATATGTGCCCCCCAGCGACTATTTCCTGTTTGCAGACCTCAAGAGAATGCTCGCCGGGAAGAAATTTAGCAGGGATGAGGAGGTGATCGCCGAAACTGAGGCCTATTTCGAGACTAAAGACAATTCGTACTACAAAAATGGTATCGAGAAGTTGGAAGAACGCTATAATTGGTGTATCGCCCTCGAAGGCAACTATGTTGAATAATAAAATCGAATTTTGCCAAAAAAACTGTGTTTTACTATGGTAGACCGGGGACTTTTCAGTTCGACTGTTAGTAAGTGATATGTGTATTATTATTTCTCATGAGAATTGCTGAAAAAATCTCATTTCTTGATAGACAACAATAAATATTGAATAAAACCAATGCGTAGTACAAAAAAAGTAAAAAGTACATGTTTACAACATGTACTTTTTATTAAATGTACATGTTGTAAATTTATATTGTTACAAATTATATAGCGCTCTTGTCAAATAAAGATTTTTATTTTAAAAAATATGTATTTCCTGTGCAAAAACAAAGCAATTAGACTCCATTAAAACGTAGGATATACTAAATAGGGAATTATAGAAAGACGTAAAACCAACAAAGAAAATAAAAAAAATCCAAAAAGAAGACGTAACGATAACAATAAACTCCAAAGGTATTTCAAACGATACTAACAGATGCTTTGCAAAATATAGACAAAAAACTGGCTGACGTACAATCATTACTGCTATAAAACTACTAGATACTACTACTATATAGGACTACTATGAAACGATTGATACCTGATTTCAAATTTAAGTGAAAATTCAAGAAATATCATGAACTAAAAAATAAAAGAGCACTTGGATTTGACAAAATATAATAAAAATAAAACTGCACTACTAGACATTCTAACCGAAACTTATCAACAAAAGTATTTAATTAGAGGAATACCCAAAATGTCTCAAAGGAATAGCAGTAATTCCGATATATAAAAAGGATAACAAATTGAGTACTATAGACCTTTGTATTTCATTACTATCGACAATAAATAAAACATTTAAAAATTACTTACGAATCCAAATTTCCGAATATACAGTATGGTAACAACATACTACATAGGAACCAATATGCATTTCAAAAAGGCATAAGTACCGATTAACTAATAACATAAAAAAATTATCAACAGAAAGCTGTTGTAGCAAAGAAAGGGGAAATATTCGCCTATGTGGATGACACTTGTGTAATATATTCAGGCACAAATGAGAAAAATATACAATTAATTTACAATATTTCAGTACCAGAAAGCTGGTGATAAAATAATTGAATTACAATAAATAAAACTAAAACGGAATATATGATTTTTTGCAATAGAAAATATAAACCAAAAATTAACATCACCATGAATGCGAAACAAGTAAAAGAAATATAACTAAAAAAAAAATTCTTAGACACATGCGAAATTTACTGTATAAAAACAGCTGCAATAGCAGGCATGAAAAAAAAATACGACCACTAATATCAAAATATATGAGAACAGCAATTTACGGCGGCACATATGATTTGTCTGATTAACATCTGGGGTGAAACTTCAAAAGGAAATCTAAGCAGACTACAAAAACAGCAGAATAAAATCCTATTCACTATTTATACATAAGCAAATACCAGCAACCGAATTATATACGCTATAAATATAACGCAAATGATAAAATTAAACAAACTACAATTTATACACAATATTAACACAAATATGATTAAAAGTAATATAAAATTCAAAATCAACAGACATTCACATATACAAGACTAGAAGAAAATCTAAATAAATAAGAACTATGTTGTAAAAAGCAAATAAAAATATTTAAGTTCCAAGTGAAAGAATTCGACAATACAACGCATTAGCAAAAGAAATAAAAAACCTGATATACAATACATCAAATACAGAAAAAATATACAAAAAGTAAGACGGCCGAATATGAAAAAACTATAGATACACACGACGTCCTCGTTCCATTAACTAGAGCCGTATCCAGAGACAACGATATACATACATACAAATATTGTATAATACATATGTCACTGCATGATGTAAATATACATGTTGTACATAAGTCATATATTATCAACATTATATTCTTGTTTTTAATAAAGTAAGTCTAAAAGATATTTAGCAGCCCTGAAGAACGTATTTAATCGTAATTCTAACCTATGGTATTTAGGTCATGGCGTATTTTACTGAATGTATAAAATATAATATCCTTAAACTTTAAGTTAGAATGTAGTTTACTTCAAACGCCTGTGAAAGTCACTATGTAACTAAAGCATTGTAATGCATCACTACTAAGAAAGAAAAATAAGTGAAAATCTTAATTTTAGCTTGTGTGTTTACTAGTAATAGGTTAACTTGTCCTTTTTATAATAAATCCGTCCCTTCAAATCCTTTTTTTGCTTCAGCGATTCGAAATATAGGTACTTTGATAAAAAATAATTACTTGCCTTGTTTTTGACAAATGGACAGTTTATTCGCGCAAAGTATACAGAAATAAATGTAGGTTATAAAGGGTTTTCCAATAACGACTTGACAACTTTTTTTCAAAATAAAATGCAGACCATTTGAGATATTTCAAAACCTTTATTATCGGGTTGAAGTACAATCAAAACATTTATCAACGGAACTCGACTTCGTTCATATGGCCACCGCGGGCACGTTTGCAGCGGTCGATTCGTTGGACCCAATTTTCGATGACTCGGCCACACAATTCGGCCGAAACGGCTGCTATTTCGCGTTCAATGTTGGCTCTGAGCTCTTCCAATATTGTCGGCTTGTTGGCATAAACCAATGACTTGACGTAGCCCCAAAGTCTAGAGGCGTTAAATCGCTCGAACGAGGCGGCCAATCGACTGGTCCATTTCTTGAGATAACACGCTCATCAAACTTACTCTTCAATAAATCGATTGTAACTTGTGCTGTGTGGCTTGTGGCACCGTCCTGCTGAAACCACATGTTGTCCAAGTCCATATCTTCCAATTCGGGCCAAAGATAATCGGTAATCATGGCGCGATAACGATTACCATTCACAGTAACGTGACGATCATTATCGTCGATGAAAAAATATGGCCCTATGACGCCGCCGGCACGCAAACTGCACCAAACAGTTATTTTTTGTGGATGAAATGGTGTTTCATGACGCACATGAGGATTTTCACGCGACCAATAATGCATATTTTGCTTATTGACAAACCCATTGAGCCAAAAATGAGCTTCGTCACTGAAAATGATTTTGCGATGAAATTGATCATCTTGGCGCATCTTTTTCAGAGACTAGTCGGAGAACGTACGTCGCTTCAAATGGTCCATCGGCTTCAATTCTTGAGTCAGCTTGATTTTGTATGGGTGTAAACCAAGATCCTTACGCAAAATTCGCCATAAAGTGGTCTGGGCGATGCCCTACTCTTGAGAACGCCGTGGAATTGACTGATTTGGATCATTTGCTACGGACGTTTCAACTGCAGCGATATTTTCGACATTTCGACCAACCCGTTGTCTCCCTGGCACGGCAACATTCCACAACGAATATGTAGACTCAAATTTTTGCACTAAACTTGTTACTGCCTGTCTACTAGGACGCGAATTTCTGTAGTAAATTTTTATAATTTGCAGACGTTGTTCGTTCGTGTACTTTACCATGATGAAAATGTTAAGTTTACTGAATAAATTGACAGTGACAGTTCGATGATTAGTGAAAGGGTGCGTTCACAAATTGAATTAAAAGTTGTCAAGCCCCTATTGGAAAACCCTTTATAAGTTTGTATGGAATCGATAGTATCTTTGAACTAAAATAGAATTAAGAAACAGATTTGATTTTAAAAATTTTGCCTTCTGACGAGCACATGATAGATCTTCTATCTCATAATTACCTAAACTCCTAAACTTCTAATTAGGAAGTGATCCTTAGAATTCTTAAATTTCTCCAATAATTTAACAGAAACATTATAAACAATCTTACCGAATACAATAGAAATACAAATGGTGAATGTAATATCTATAAATAAAACATCTCCAACGATAATGAAAATTCTCCTATGATCATCTGACAAAAACCATGTCAATGCATTACAGGCATACAAACGAATTAATGACAAAATCTCAAAATTTTGCCTCAAAAATTATACAATTTTTAAAGACAAAGAATTGTGGCTTTAGAATTCAAGAATTGTATAATTCTTGAAGCTAAATCTTACTACACGAGGTTGGCTCCATAAATACCCGGTCTGATCTAGAGATGACGGTAGTTATTTGAAAAATGTCACTGTATTAGAAAGTACACAATATATAAAGCATATGTTTCTATGCACGTATGAACATGTCTCAACATGCAGCAACAAGCAGCTTCCTACGATTCATTGTTGCGTCATATTACAAAACTTTTCTAGTACCCTTTGTATATGCAGATGACATTAATATATTAATTACCTTTAATAATACACTGGAACTAAAGAAAAATGCAGAATTATCATGCATTGAGGAATATCAGTTTATGCCGAAATAATTTTTCTAAAACAGAAAAGAGCCTTGGGAATTATATGTATATAATTTAAAATACCGTTATTATTGTAAAGATATTTTCAGGTCTAAGTGCCTGTTAATCTTCTATGACCAGTATGTCTCTCTTATATGTCTAAAAACATACATACACTGCAGGCCATAAGTGAGGGATCACTTATAAATAACAAAACACTTGTATTTTAGACACATCCCTTAGACTTTTACCTGTTTTGGTGAGAATAATTGAAATAACAGTTGTAAATGTAATTCTGAGAAGGATTATTCGGATTATTATTATAAATTAGATAAATATATTTGTTTCTGAAAAATATTGTAAATCCTTTTATAGTTTTGTGGCGTCTATTTAATAGAAATATTTTATATACCCCAATAAATTTAATAGGGTTTACAACGCAATATTATTATAATGGTATTAGGAATTCATAGTAAACTATTTAGCAATTTAAAAATTAGTTTTCGTGCAGCATTTGTCCGAGTAAGTTGCAATACGAGAATTTGAGAACAGACGTAAAGGTAACTTATAAAAATGCCGAAAAGAAACGAACTTAGCCCAGAAACTCGTAGTTTTATAGTAACGCTACATGGTGAAAAATTTTCACTGCGGCAAATAGCCCAAAAGTTAAATTTACTTTACCACGCGGTGCAAAGAATAGTGAAACGATATTCATAAAGTGGATCATTACAACCAATAAAACGTTGCGGAAGGCCAAGGGTAACTACCAGACAAGAGTATTTACGCCTAAAAATACTATCAAAACGAAATAGGTGCCTCACAGCTCCTCAGCTTCGAGCAGAGCTGAATGAAGGCCGTTGAAAGCCGGTGTCACTGATTACTGTAAACCGACGTTTGACAAAGGCGGGACTACATGGGCGTATTGCAGCTCGAAAACCATTATTGAATCCACGAAATCGTAAAAAACGGTTACCATGGGCCCAGGACCATCCACACTGGGACATTGAAATGTGGAAGCAGGTGTTATGGACAGATAAGTCAAAGTTCCAAGTGTTTGGTAGTAATCGCCGAGTTTTCGTTCGAAGACAAGTGAGTGAAAGGATGTTACCCGAATATGTAGTGCCAACTGTTAAACACGGGGGAGGTTCTGTGCTTGTTTGGGGATACTTTTCCTTTGATGGTGTCGGAGATTTGTACCGCGTTGAAGGCATTTTAAAAAAAGAGGGGTACCTGAAGATTTTGGAGGAACATACAATTCCGTCTGGATTAAGGTTAATTGGTGAAGGTTTTCACCTACAACAAGATAATGATCCCAAACACACTTCCCAACTTTGTAAAAACTATGTGAATCAAAAAGAGGATGAAGGGGTGCTGATAAATATGATTTGGCCACCACAATCACCCGATCTCAACCCTATCGAATTACTGTGGGATGAATTAGATAGGAACGTGAGAGAAAGCTGTCTACAATCGCAGAAACAGCTTTGGGAGCAACTTACAAGGGTGTGGAATAATTTACCAATGGATACGCTCCAGAAACTTGTATCGCGGTTGCCTAATATTTGTAAAGAAATCATTAAGCGCAGAGGTGGATACTTCGACGAAAGTCGAATATGATAAGAAATTCTACAGAATATGTTGAAATTATTTTATTTTATAAGGAAAACTGTTCATTTGTCTCGTAGATATAGTTTTGTAGAAATATACGTTTTGTTTCACTAAGCGTGCATGTTTTTTTTAAATTTCGTCTACTGATCCCTCACTTATGGCCTGTAGTATACATCCAAACTTTCTGTTAACATACGAATATAACACATGTACTACAAAATATCTACAATCTGCTGATTATAAAGAATCTGTTTATAAGAAATGATGTTTTCAATGAGTTTAAAATTATATAATACATTATCATGTACACTTGAAAACTCAAATATCTAGAAGCACTAATTGAAGGTAAAAGAATATCTCTTATCCCTAAAGCATTATAGTATTAATGATTTCTTGTTCTCTATGCAATCTACAATACTTTATATATTAGCTTATTGAGGTATTGATGTATGTCTGGCATATGTATTATATTGTACTAAGTTTTCTAGGCATAAATACATTATTATTATTAATTTTAAGTGTTGTCATTACGAAAGTATTCTTTTTAAATATAACAGTCCTAAGGCTTGCCCTAAAAGTTTAAGAAAAATAATAAAGCAATACGTACTAACTAAATAGTGATTACGTTTTCGACGTAATGAATAATATTAATGAAATCTAGCTTTATTTGCACACGTATAAAGAAATAGACTAAAAATAAATATTGGCGTTCAGAGCTCGCATTTTTGAAATTACAGTAAATAAATTTGTACTTGCAAAGACAAGTGATTTATGCTGTTTACAGAATTGATTGATGATCGGAATAAATTCAAAAACAACGAAAAAAAGTGCTTTAAGTATTTTGCAAGTGGATGTAAATATTGATACAATGTACGCATTCATAATAGCTCCTCTTTCTTGTTTCACTGTGTTTATGCATATAAATACAGTTATATTAGATATATTTGTTTTAATTTTTATTAATTATCACCAAAATTATAATGTAGTTTTCCAATAAAATCTGTATTTAATGGAATACACTCACGTCAAGTTAAAACAAATTTTTTTAAACCGTCTTCAAATAACCTTTTCAGAGTCTCTGCAATTCACTTATTTATACTGACCTCAAATAAGCTCTGAAATCGAACACCCCATAGTAGTTTTTTCAAACAGACGATAGTCACTACAAACATCCTTCGTTTTATGGACGATAGGGTGTTTGATTATTCTTTTGCAGTCTGATAAAAGATTAATACAATATTATGTATTAAATACCATATAGTACATTTAGGTAGATAACTCGTCAAAATTATTCCCACGGAAAAGGACGTCTTCCTTCGAGTCTCTGTCATTCTTTGGACAGATTTTTGATCTCAGGATTGAAGTAAAGTATCCATGTAATTGTCATTCAAAAAACCACAATTTTATGTTATATCTTGTAAACTAAGGTGCCATAAATTTTCCGTTGAGTTTATTAAATTTTACATAAAAATGTCAACCGGATAGTATTTTTAGTTTTATCCTAATTTTAGCGGTTACGAATATATGCATTGACTTCTTTTTAAATGTTTTTCATTGAGATTTTTTTGCAACGGTTAAAAATACTTGCATTAGTAGGGGTATCTAGAACTACATATGTTTGTAGTTCAGTTCAAATGCTTGTAATTTAGTTACGATAGAGTATGTTCATTAGACAGTTTTAACTTAAAATTGTTATAGGATACACGCCATATATGTACATATACATATATGTTTGAATGAAGATTCTCGCGGTTGCAAGTATGGGTAATATTAGATTCTCGGGCTCTCCCCCAGGACAGAAATTCTCGAAAGCCTCTCTGCATGTTCTTGCTCGAGAAACTTGCTCCACCTGGAGACCTATCATAAAACAATCCTGTCAAATATCCACAAACAAACGACCCTTTAACATTAATCTTTAACACTCCCTTATAATCCCATTAAACCTGGACGGAATGTTCCAGTACTCGTTAAAATTCTATTACACCGAAGCCAAAACTGATGAAACCCGAAGAGTCAAAAGGAGCCGGTATATAAAGCAGTGGGAGGAGCAGTCGCAGCTAGTTGCAGATTGACGCTTCACTACGAAATAACTATTGCAGAAGATGATTGAGATGTCATCGAAACGTCGAGACGCCTATTCTTCCGAGAATTTGTGTCCAACATCGCGGAGAGGCTGAGAATCTAATACTAATATATATATATATATATATATATATATATATATATATATATAGTATATATATATATATATATATATATATATATATATGATGATATTATCTTAATCTTGAAAAATCTCTTAATGAAACGTTTGGAAGTATTTTATTCAATTAATAGAAAATAGAAGATTTAATAAACAAAATATCTACAAAAAAATTAATTTAGAGGCAATCTAAGAAAACAGTCAAATTTGTAAGTGAAGTGTACTCTGTATATTGAAAACATAACACCAAGCAAATAGTTTTTGGTTTCTCCATTTTTTCTCTCTCTTCCAAACACGCGAATGTCCAAACAAACGACGAAGCTCGTATTCGTCCCGCCAAATGTATAACGATGTTATCACGATGCGTACATAGACGGGGCTCTTTAAACTTGATATATGCCATTAGGTGAACGTCCGAGAATAATTCAAATGTTAAAAGAACCTGTTTAAAACGCGTTTCGAGTATATCAACTCTCTTCAGGCGAACTGAGGTGTTGCTAATTAACTTATTCTCTGTGGGTTATAAGTAAACAATATCTCCCTCTGTCATTCAAACGCGTAATTTTCTGAAAGAACGAAGTTCGTGATCTTCCCACCAAATGTGCAGTACTGCTGTCTATAGACAAAACACTTTTAAATTTAGCATATATATATTCTGTATACAAAGTAACAACTTTTTTTCTAACTACAAACAGACGAGTAAATAATAAATACAAGTAAATAAACATTAGATAAATCATTAGAAGAAAATAAATTGAATTAATGAAAATTAAACAATCCAAATATATTGTTAATTTAATATCATCAAATGTGGTTATGCAACACAAATATCAAAGTTTATACTATTATTAATTGATAATTGTTGTTTGTGTTTCATAGCTAATGCAGTTATGCAACACAAATAACAATTGTCCATTTATAGTAGTATATACTTTGGTTAATCATTTAAGTTACTTATTAAGTATTTCGAAATTAATTTTAAACGAGTTTTTGGCTTACTTAAACAAATAAGCAAATACATATAAATGATATTTATTTTTTAATAAATGGACAATAATTCTTTAAAAGGATTTTTACGATACTTAAGTTTAATCACTAAGGTTGATATATAACCCCTTTCCACATTAACTTTTGTAATTCTGTATACGCATTTCGACAACCAAGTTGTCATCATCAGCAGATAACCGCATAGTGTTGCACCTGGTAAACCACGGCGAAAAATACCTGTACGAAAACACACTCCGTACGCGGTACACACCGTTGAGAAACTAGACGTACACTAAATGTTCGTTTCACAAGATTTTGAAAATTGTTTTACTTAAACTAAGATGAATGACATTGGAAAAAAGGGAACACGGACACGACCGATAAGTACCTGCATGTGATTTATTACTGTGTTTCTCTTCTTCGGACATTAAGCAGACCGTAAAGGGTCGTCTGCATTGGCCCATTATCACTATTCACCACATGGCTTTTATTCTTTAAGATGTGCATGCTTTCATACGTGTCTAATTCACGATAATTATACACGTTCTTTATCAAATGTAAACAATCCATGTTAACACTGTGGTTCTTTTCTAACACGTGCCTTGCTATACCTGATTTTTCTGGTCGGTCGAATTTTATGTGCGCAAGGTGTTCTTTATACCGGGTTTCGATCGATCGTTTAGTTTGGCCGATGTATTGTTTATTGCAATCTAAACATTCAATTCGGTAGATTCCTGGTTTACCAGGTGCGACACTTTGCGGTTAATCTGCTGATGATGGCAACTTGGTTGTCGAAATGCGTATACAGAATTACAAAAGTTAATCAACCTTAGTGAATAAATTAAATTAATTTTATGTATATGAACATTAGGTGAAGCTAGATGCTAGACCTAGCTGATTAATATCACAACTAACACAATTTAAACAAAAGAAAGTTTTTATATACGGGCTTCAGTTGAAAATATTGTGTTGTAAAAAGTATGTAATTTGTTGACCTATGAGCGCCAAGATAATATGTATGTAATTCGTTGTGACAAATCCCTTTCGCCAGCAAATAGGAATGTATACATACACACACACACACACACACACACACACACACACACACACACACACACACACACACACACACACACACACACACACACACACACACAGATATATATATATATATATATTATAAAAAGGGGTAATGTTATTGCCAAAGTAGATAGTGAGCTAAAGGAAGATGGAAACTTTAACGCAATAAAACAAATCTGTGTAAACATTAACAAACATTACTTTAATATATAACTATGGAAACATCTGATGTTTCAAATACTTAACCGATCTTATCCTGTTTGTGATTACGCTAAAAGCGCAGCTTGAAAGGGTGTTTCGCGTTTCATAAATTATATATAACTATTTATTTCAGTTTATTTACCTACAATTAAACGCACGCCTGTGGTGCTCCACTCAAGTTATGAATCCTTACGTCATAATTTATTACAACTGAATATAAAGCACTATAAATGTAAGTCTATCCCAAAAATGTGTCTATAAAAGCTTTAGAAAATTTCTTATGAGTGTAGGAAACTAAGACAAATAATAAAACTGTAGTATCGCATTCCGAATGAATGAAACAAACGAACGTTTCACCCAAAAGCCATAAATTTGATTGGCTATCTATTTAGAAAAATCTCTAATGTGATCCTCAAAAGCAATGGCTCTGTATATATGTATATATACTTTAATAATGGAATTAAAATTATTAAATTCAAATAATAATTTAATAAATTAAAAAAAATCTAATATTTAATTATCGCTTTTTGATTTAAAATATTAGGTAATACGTATTTTTATATTAATCTAATGTCGATATTAAATTTACCTTCTCTGAATGAGAAAGCAATTTCATTTACAAAGAAACAACGACTCAAACTTTATTTACAAAAATGTTAATAACTTATTTGTACATTATAAGCAGATGTTATTTCCATTTTGGCAGATAAGGCGATATCGCCTTCTTACTTTCCCCGTCTTGTGGTTTCTTAATTAACTGATTTGCGTCGCTTCCAATATATATTTTTATAGATTTCATAATGAAAATTAATGCTTCTCTTGCTTTGAAGATATATTAAATATTTCTGTAGTGTAACAAGTATTTTTCATTCTATTGTCTTCGATTAATAATTATTAAATTATAATTATAATATTATTATAATTATAATAATTATTATTATAATTTATTTATTATAAATTATTAAATTTTTTTGTTGAAAAAATTTTAATAAAATCATAAATTTCACTATATATTAGATTTGTGTAGCAATTAATTATATATACTACAAAAATGTATGTAAAATATTTTTGGAAATATCCTAACTGCATATCTAGATTATTAATTAATGAGACATATTAGAAGATATAAAAATGTTTATTACTACTTTTTCGGTATATGTACTATCATGCGGCAAAAAATCCCTTAATACATTAATGTTCGTACTCTGTATACGTATTTCGACAACTAAGTTGTCATCATAAGCAGATTATTGATCACAGTGTCGCGCTTGGATTCGCTGTAATGCTTACACAAGAAAAATTTCGTACACTCATTCCGCCCAAATCGAAACACACACTCGTTCACAAGACATAAAAATAAATTATTTTAACCGATTTTTTTTATTGATTTTCAAAATATTCGCCTTAATGATCTATGCACTTCTGGATTCGGTGGAACTACACGTAGTTCGCAAAACATTGTTCTTTAGTTATCTCAGATACGAAGTTCTCGTGGACTTACACACTCGTTTCCTGGGTATTAAATTTCAATCCACGCATTTTGTGTTTTATGTATGGGAATAAAAAGAAGTCACAATGTACCACGTCAGGACTATAAGGCGGTTGAGTCATCAGTACCGTTCGTGAAAGGGCTAAAAACTTTGATGTTTGGGATGCGTTTTGTAATGGTGCATGATGCAGAATGATTCGTCCTGTTGGTCGCTTCTCGCGCTCTTTTTAGAACACAGTTGGCAAACATATGGTTGTATACCGTTCAGCATTGACTATGCGATGATCCTCTAGCGGAATAGTAGCAAGATGACGGGTGTGTCCGAAAAAAGAAGTCACCATTTTCTTGCCAGAACTTCGTTCGAGTCTCACTTTCGTCGATTTCTCCTCGTCTTTGAAGACCCACTAAACTAATTGTCGCTTGCTTTCTGATTCTTAATAATAAATCCAACTTTCGTCATCTGTAACGATGTCGTATACTGATTTTGCTCGACCCGGTTGAATTTTTTAAGTATTTTTTGCACCAATCCATAGATGCTTCTTTTTGAGCTTTCGTTAAAATGTATGGCATCCATCGAGCGCAAAGCTTTCTGACAGCAAGATGATCATATAGAATAGTGCTGATTTGGGTCAAATTTATGCTCAATGATTTCCGAATATCCCTTTATGTACAGTAATTGTCTATCTTTATCATGCTGTACACGGTGTCGATGTTTACTGAAGTAACTGTAGCGGCAGGCCGTCCCTCACGATGTTCGCCATTGAACGAAACACGGTCACGCTGAAACTCATTGTACTACTGTTCAGCAGTGGCCAAGGATGGTGCTTCATCGCCAAACAATCGTTTGATTTTTTGCGAACACTCTTGTCGAGTGAGACCGTCTTTAAAATCGGTGAACATCAAGGCTCGAAAAGTTTCGTGCTTTAATTTCATTTTTCACAAAACTCACTTTTCTTAAAAAATTATTAAAAAGAGACAACAGTATATGCAAACAATCTGTAAACGCTATTCGAATTAAAAAATCTCAGAGAATACGACAAAAATATTTCCCACAGCGCCATCTTATGTGAAGTAGCAAAATTTTTAAAGCGACTTACGTATAAAAATTAATATTTCTCTTAAAAAACTTGTATACCTTTTTAACGTTCGTGTCTTCCAGGAACCCGTAGGGGTTAGGATATGGTATGGGAGGCCGGTTCGCATTAACCACGTGGTTTTTATTTTTTACAACAAATATGTTCTTTTAATTGTGTAATTAAATGTAGACAATTCGAAATTACACTTATCTAGCAAATGTTTCGCTAAACTGGCTTTCTCAGGCCGATTAAATTTAATGTGTAAGATATGTTCTTTATAGCGAGTTCTTATTGACCGGTTTTTTTGTTTGCATCCAGTTTTTTATCACGATTGAGGCAATTTATTTCATATATGTTCATATAGGTTTCTGAACTGAAGTGTAACTTTAAAACCGCATTTCTTAAAAACCATCTTTAAATTTTTTGCACATCGATAAAATGGTAAGCATATACATAAATAATATATCGCTGTTGTTCTGAGATGGCAAACAAGTGACATCTCGGATTGTTTTTTTTAAGTTAATGATTATTTCCGAATCGAAACTATTGCATCTCACGATGTTTTAAATAAAATTTAATTCTTTTTTGTATCTCGCTTTTGTTAATGGAAACTTAGCAAACGATTAATAGAAAGTTGAAAGAAGCCATTTTTTGTTGTATGCTATAACTTGTATCCGCCTTATTAATTCTTATAACATTGGTTTCTTTTCGGAAAACATTAATTTCTCTTTTATGATTATTACTAAGGAATCTAAAAAATGCAGTCATTTTTTTCTGTTTCTGTCGTGAATTTGATTGTCGTCAATTTTAAATTCAATTGCTTAACGAAATAGTCTAAGTTACACTTGTGTATGGATAAATCGAGAAAATATCATCTACATACATACATAATCCAAGCTCTTGAAAAATATTTACCTGTGTTTAAATTCAAATTCAAAATGACTCATGAAAAGGTTCGGCATAAATAGAGAAAGACAATTACCCATTGTTATTCCTTTTGTACATAGAATTTACCTTCGAATTAGAAACAACTTAGAGATAATACATATAGTTGTCAAGAGCAAATCTTTAATTACTTTTTCCCGTCCAAACTTATTCTTAGAAAAGAAATAAATCTTCCAAATATCTTACACTGAGGTGACTGAAACCGTTTAACTAACAGTTTCAGATGACTGCAACTTTTAGACGGTAAACCGCAACTTGCCAAAGAAATAAGCAACATACGTAGTATGTGGTATACTTTGTAAAAATTGTAATAAAGTACGTGTAGGCTAACAACAATATCTAGAAGAAAGACTCGAATGACACAAATATTTAAGAAGGTCTTGCATTGAAAGGAAACACAAACTTATTAAAACCTACATTGATTTTGACAATACTAAAATATTAAACAGAGAACAGAATAACAAAACTAGTTCAATTTTTAAAATAACACAAATTAATAAATATGAAGACAGAGTAAACAATAGGAATGAAATTGAAAATCTTTTGAAAATGTGTTTTCCTATTTTATATTTTCCTTGATCAGTAAATTCATAATAAGCAATAGACTTACATCAAAATTTTCAGTAATGCACTCTATAATATATACATATTACTAATATAATAATAATTACGTATAAAGTTTTAAAAATTAATGTCACATAATTGTAAAAAATAATTTTTGAAGCAAACTCAAATAATATAGTACATATATAAAAATTTATTTTGATAAAAAATATAAATTATAAATACTAATTACAAAACTATGGTCATGTACCATTTACTTTTATTTTATGAAGTGTAAAAAACTTTTACAGGTGCGCAACTAAGTTCTCGCTGTTTTTCAAGAGATGGCTCCAGTAGTAAGTGCTGGTCGATTGTGACATAACCAAAACGTCATGAACCAAGCTTAGACATATGGTAAACAAGCCGCTTTAACACATTAGTGAGTTTATTTTTGCGTCATATACTTTTGGTTGTGTGAAAATGTCTGATTTTGTGCCAAATAATCGTCATTTGCGGGAAGTATTGCTTTTCTTCTTTCACTCGAAGAAAACGGAGGCTAAAGCGCATCGAGAACTCCAAAAAGTTTACGGAGATGCTGCTCTAAGTGAAACGACGTGCCGTGATTGGTTCCGTCGCTTCAAAGACGGTGATTTCGATGTTGACGACCGTTCGCGTGAAGGAAGACCAAAAACCTTCGAAGACGCTGAATTGGAGGCATTGCTAGATGAGGATCCGTGCCAAACACAAAAAGAGCTTGCTTCAGCATTAGCAGTTACCCGCCAAGCCATTTCCAGCGATTGCATGCGTTGGGAATGATTCAAAAACAAGGAATTTGGGTTGCTTATAATTTGAAGCTAAGAGACGTCGAGCGTCGTTTTTTCGCCTGTGAACAACTGCTGCAGCGGCAAAAAAGGAAGGATTTTCTTCATCGCATCGTTACGGGTGATGAAAAATGGATTCATTACAGCAACCCAAAGAGAACAAAAACATGGGGACTGCCTGGTCATGCTTCAACGTCGTCGGTTCGGCCGAATATTCACGCTGCGAAGGTTTTGCTGTGTATTTGGTGGGACCAGGGCGGTGTTATTTATTATGAGCTGTTGAAACCGAACGAAACCATCACTGGGGAACGGTATCGAACACAATACGAGCAGAGGCACGAAAAAGTGATTCTACAGCATGACAACACTCGGTCTCACGTTCCGCTCATATGAAGACATCTCAAAATGGCTTGATTCATGGATAGCCTCAAAAGACGAACACTTCGACCGTGACGGTATTCGAGCTCTGCCAGAAAGATGGGAAAAAGTAGCGATGGGCAATATTTTGAATGATTCATTTGTAAACATTTTTTCACAATAAAGTTGCATTTTCATCAAAAAAACAGCGAGAACTTAGTTGCGCACCTGATATAAATGCAGTGTTACACAAATTTCAGGTTTGAAGTTAGTATGAGACATAATTGCAAGGTAATATTAAAAATTTTAAATAGAGACGTATTTTACATGTAATATAAAATTTGTATCTTTAAAAATAGTCCGCAAACTGCGCCTATATACATTACATTAACTCATTTCTGTAAATAACACAGTCGGATGCAAAAAAAATGTTAAACACTGGGATAATCTACTTAAGTCAAAAGCTCATATTCGAAAATGTCAAAAGATTGTTTTGGAAAATGTTAATCTAATTTCAGAAGAATTCGCTGATTAAATTATATTTATTTATTAGCCATAATGGTAGGAAATTGTAACAATTCAGATAAAAAAAATTATTAAAGAATAAACTCATAGTAGATTATTAATCACTGATTTTTTTATTAATTTATAGATCCGCACAGTTCCTTGTCAAATCGAAACTATTCTACTAATTAACGTAAATACATACCAATAAAATATATATCGTTCTTCGGTTCTGGCTCTTCACATACACGTGCAATAAATTTTGGGAGAGAATCGGCAGATTCAAGTAAATTTTCTACACAATACCTGTCGTTCGTAATAAAAATGCCCACGCTTGGACTGTAGAGGCTTCCGTCTTTTTGAATAAAAAATTGTTGTTTCGGATTGCGATGAGGGAAAAGGGCATAAATGGTCTGAAGGCAGTAAAGTCTAGGAACATAATAAAAATCCCCATGACCTTCGTTCTCAGTTTCGTCAAATACTTGCACTACAAATTCTTGAAACGTATCGTTTCGAACACATTTACCAGCAAAAAACATTGACTTTGTCGATGGACAACACTTTCTAATGCATTTTTTTACGTTGCAGATGCACCCGAAAATGATTCCTTCATTTTCGAAATAGTCGTCAGGCGAATATACGGTTCCGTTTGCAATGATTTTATTGCCGTTTCTCTGACCCTTCGTGATGTCTACAGTAAAATCCATGTGACAATTAATTGCTAAGCTACTACGTGTTACTCCGGTAATTAGAACTATCGCGAGAAAATTGCTAATAGTCATTGTTTAGTCGGATCGCCAAGAAGATAACTGACTGTATCAATTCATTGGTAGGGCCTCCCACTCTGTGAAATTTAAGATTAACATAAACGCATTAGGTGTATAGATTTGGACATGAATATACATGTATAAATATGAGTATACACAGTCATATGTACATACATAGAATTATGTATTGTATAACTATATATGTGCCCGCTAAACTAACAACGAACTACTGTGGCTTACCGTAGAACAATAGGCACTAATTTAGTAACAGACATTGATATACTGAAAAATGTAACATGCAAGTTCTCTTTTGAATATTAGCAGCCAAGTTTATTCAAATTTAACGTAAATAAACAATAATACAATGGACTTTGTCGACTGTCTTAAAATAATTTTCCAAAAATATAGAGCGTGTAAGTAGTAAATTTTAAAAAATGTTACACTACTACTGCAGCGTCCTAACATAATACACACATCGAAGATGTGATAAAGAAATAATAAGATTGGTAGGAGCGAATTAACTCCAACTGTTGGCAATATGTAATTCGTGTTCTAAATATTATTATCATTTATCATTATAAAACAGTACGGACCGCGCTATTACCGCATTTATCCTGATTTTTATAAAAAGAGAAATAATAGGAAACAGTATTTTCCGCTTAATTGAATATTAATAAATATAATTTAAATTAAAACATTTGTATAATTACACTAAATATATTTTAAATACATTTCTTTATGTACACTACCGCCGTAAGTGCTTGCTGACGTGTATATTTTCATGTTATTCAAGTAAACAATACTATAGCCTACCTAAAACTAATGTATTAATAAATTTTAATTAAAAGTTAACCTTAATTAACGCATTTTCTTCGGTATTTATGTATTCAAGTACATTAAAACTTAATTATCAATAATGAATCGTCAAATCGTTGATTTTGGAGATATCCGAGTACATTGATATGTTCATTATTGTCATCTTTTTTACATGTAGTGAAATTCACACTCCCTAATTTTATACTGATACTATTGGGTTGGCAACTAAGTACTTTCGGTTTTGTTGTATAAAATAAAACACTTTCTTTTAAACAAAGAATAGTTTCTAATCAATTATATATTTTCCATTTTGCTCAATGATCTTTTGCCATATTTCTTTCAGCTGCATGATTCCGCGCTCATAAAATTTCTGGTCCTTATCAGCAAAAAACTGAACCAGGTGCGAGTGAAGGTCATCGTCATTGGTGAAAGTTTTACCATTCAAAGAATTCTGCAAACTTCGAAATAAATGGTAATCAGATGGTGCTAGATCAGGGCTGTATGGGGCATGTGGCATCACTTCCCAGCCAAGCTCCAATAGTTTCCCACGAGTTACCAAAAACGTGTGAGGCCTTGCATTATCTTGGTGGAAAACTATACCTTTCCGATTTGACAATTCTGGCCGTTTATCTTTGATTGCTTCATCCAGTTTTATTAATTGTTGACAGTAAACATCGGAATTGATCGTTTGGTTCCTTGGAAGCAGCTCAAAAAGCACAACACCTTTGTAATCCCACCAAACTGACAGCACGATTTTTTTTGATGCAATTCAGCTTTCGATGTGGTTTGAGCTGGTTTATCGTGTTTGCTCCATGATCGTTTTCGAACTATGTTACTGTACAGGACCCATTTTTCATCACCAGTGATGATTCTTTTTAAGAAAGGGTCGGTTTCATTTCGTCTAAGATGCATATCGCAAAAGTTGATTCTTTGTGTTAAATGAATTTCTTTCAATTCGTGAGGTACCCAAATATCAAGCTTCTTAACTAGCCCAAGACATTTTAAATGTTTTTCAATTGTTGTGTGGGATACATGTAGCCTCTCCGCAACCTCTCGAACAGTTATATGATGATCCTCTTCAATTATGACTTTGATTTGGTCATCATCAACTTCAGTAGGCCGACCAGAATGTTGCTCATCTTTGAGGGAAAAATCTCCAGAACGGAATTTTTTATACCAATTCTGACACGTGCGCTCTGTTAAGCAATTAGCACCATAAACTTCACATATCTTTTTGTGAGCCGCAGCAGTTGTCTTTCCTTTACGGAAATAAAATAGTAAAATATGTCGAAAATGTTCGTTTCTGCACTCCATTTAAAATTAACCCACAACTAATAGCTTTAATAAAAATCACGCACTACTTGCTTCTGAAGTTACGTCAATGTGACTAGTATCACGCGACAAACGGTAAAGTACAGCACTAACATACGTTATACAAAGAATAAAGCAACGCTCTCTATCAGTAAAAACCGAAAGTACTTAGTTACCAACCCAATACTTCAAATTTTATTATCCAAGTAATATTTCCATATGGCACAATATTTGTTTCAAATTTGTCAAAGTTCTTTAAATATTAATATAGTAGTATGTGCTACGTGTCCCGGTTAATATTTCCAGTATCTCGTTTATTTTAAAAAAATATAGCTTTGGTTAGATTAGATGAATTATTCCTATCAACTACTAAAATTCTAAGATGTATTTTAAAAACTTCCATGTACTTCAGTAATTACAGCAAAAAAAAAGAAAATCGTCCAATTTCTTCTTCTGTAATCTTTTCTGACGCAGTAAACATCCATGTTTATTTGCACTTTCTTAAGTTAACCTTTTATGCACAACCCATAGGTATATCTGCATATTATTCAAATAAACAGTATTATAGCCTAACTAAAACAAATACGTAATTACATTTTAATGGAAAGATAAACATAATACATGAATATTCTTGGGTATTTATGTATTTAAGTACTTTAAAACAAAACTATCAATAATGATCATTTTACAACCCAGGTAAGGCGATTATACAGATTTTCTCAAAAATTTTAAATACGATTGCATTAGGCCATAAACCAAATAACGAGAGATATATTTGTATACAAATTTTAGTTTTCATTCAACTTTCGAAGTGTAAAGAGTTCATGTCGTAATGCTAATTATATAATAATATTTTAATTTTGTAGTAAGTATTATTTATTTTTCTATTATTTTCTAGCCACTTACAGTCGATAGCGTGTATTTCGTCTTGAGGAATCGTAATGAGAATACAAATCGAAGTAACCAATTTTTACAATGGGATCTTATACATCTGTTATAAATAATTTTCTACAAAATACTTACGAGGTGGGGCTAAAATATTTTATTTTGATTTCATACATATTTACTTAATATCACCTTCAATATACATCCCTCCTTTATCCTTACAACGCTCCATGCGAATCTCCAATTGTTCGAAACAGTGCTGGAAATGTTCTTCTGTCAGCTCCTTCAAGACGCGTGCCGCTTTCTCTTTCACAGCGTCAACGAACTCAAATTTTGTTCCCTTTAATTCATATTTCACTTTAAGAAGCAGATAAAAGTCGCACGGCGCAAGTTCCAGCGAATAAGCTGGATGGTCTAACACTGGGATGCTGTACTTGGCTAGAAACCTCTTGACTGACAATGCAGAATGAGCCGGTGCATTGTCTTGGTGGAGAACCCATGACTTGTCCTTCCACGATTTGGGTCGGTTTTGCCTTATTCTTTCACGGATTTGAGCAAGAACGTGAAGGTAGTTATATTAATTAATAGTTTGACCTTCATGAACCCAGTGAAGGTACACAATCCCATGAATATCGAAAAAAACAATCATCATTGCTTTGAATTTGGATTTGCTCATTCGAGCTTTTTTGATTCTTGGTGAAGATGGGCTCTCCAGTGCCTTGATTGGCGCTTCGTTTCAGGATCATAAGTAAAAAACCGCGATTCGTCACATGTTATTATCCTTTCCAATAAGTTTGGGTCATTTTCAATGGCATTCAAAGTGTCGGTACAAACATTATTGCGAGTTTCTTGTTGTTCAAACGTGATAATTTTAGGCACCATTTTGGCACACACTGTTTGCATGTTAAAATTGTTATGTAAAATTTGCCGTACGGATTCTTTATCAATTCCTACAGTTTCAGCAATCACACGAATACTTAGCCGACGGCGAGATCGAACCAGATTTCCGATTTTTTCGATATTGTCATCCGTCTTTGACATGGAAGGGCGACCCGGGCGTGAATCATGTTCGACGTTTTCTCGGCCATCTTGAAAACGCTCAAACCACTCAAAAACACGTGCACGCGATAAACATTTACTGACATACACTTCTTTCAATAAATTATAAGTTTCAATAGCGGTTTTTCCATGTTCATGTGAAATTTCACAATAATTCGTTACTGTATTGTTACACTTAACATTTTTCCGGCGAAACAAAAAAACAACTCTAATGCGAACAAAGGCTACGACTATAACAGCGTTAGTCTCGTTATTTAATAGCCACACCTCGCATAACTAACTGTGGTGAAAGGATACACTTTCTGTAAACCGGGAAAGTAAGGAGTTAATAAACGTTGCCGTAATCAGATCAATTGTATTATGAAATAAGACTTGACTGTTATTTGCGATTTTTCTTTTTTATACATAATTCTAGGATATTAAGTTTGTAGCCTCTTTCATTTAACATTTATTTTCTTCATTTCCCTTATTTATAATTCAAACTTCTGGTCTAAAAGTGTCCACAATTCCTCAATTGGTTTTGAATCCGGCAATTGAGGTGGCCATGCCAATAACTCTATACTATTTCTACGAACAAGTTCTTATTGAACTCAGCGGTATGTTTCCGGTTGCTATCCTGTTGAAAAAACAATTCATCTTCTAATTCTTGTTCACAATTCCTTCAGTTCGAACGAAAAGTTCCTACATCATGCATGCTACGAAAAACATATCATTATCCATTCGCCTCTATATCTCATACTTATAATAGTATCTTGGTAGGCAGGGCACGTGTTCACCCTTTCTTCTTTGCTGTTTTGCCAAAAAGTTGGCATTTGTTTTCATCACTCCATATAATTCTTTTCCAAAACCAAATTGGTTTATTTACAATTTTTTTGACAAAATTTAATCTCTTCTTTTTATTAATGGTGCTAATGGACAATTTTCAACGACGCAGATTTTAATCTGCGCGCAATAGTTTTCCCAGATGTTTAACTGCAGGAATTCTTTATTTTCCCGACAAGATACCTCGTGATTATTTTTTATTTGTCGTACAATTAGCGCATTTTCTCTCTGAGTAGTTCCTTTTTATCAATCTCTACCATTAAAATTGTCTACTGTATATGTCACAATAAATTTCTGCCATATTTTTTGAACAACACATTTCGAAACTGCAATTTCACGGACACTCACGCCCTTTTTTCTATCTTCAATAATTAGATTACGCAGTTGAATAGAAATTTCTTAGACATGTTTATTCTAATATAGATACATTAAAACTAAAATCTGTAAATTTGTCTAATACATATTGTACGATGATAATGTTATAAGTATTAGTAAAGTTCGAAAGTGGATGAGAATGTTCAAGGACTTGCCGATTAATGTGCATGATAAGCCACGTACAGGCTGATCTTCTCTGATTTCTGAAGATTTGGTTTATAATGTGGACAACAAAATTCGAGAGGACCGACGATTCAAGATTTCAAAGTTATCGATTGACTTTTCACAGGTTTCAGAGTCAGTTTTATACACCATTACTTCGGGCAAACTGAAGTACCGAATATTGTGTTGTAGGTGTGTTCCAGGACTGCTTTCTGATGATTACAAAACAAAAAGATTGGACTGTGCTTCATCGTTTTTGACTCTATACGATCAGTAACGAGATGAATTTTTGGACCACATTGTTACAGGAGGTAGGACGTGGACGCGATAAACATTTACTGACATACGTCAGTATGTAAGTCTTACATACTTACGAATCCAAGCGACAGTCAATAGATTGGCGACACACATCGTTGTTAACCAGACCGAAAGATCATGGCAATTGCCTTTTGGGACAGAAAAGGTATTTTGTTAATGGATTTTGTAGCGAGAGGCGCAATAATCAATTCAGATGAGTATTGTTTGACCTTGAGAAAACTCTGATGTGCCATACAAAACAAGCGCTGTGTCTTACTCTAATTCGATGTGATGTTCCATGACGGTGCAAGGCCACATGTTTCTGCACAAACACAAGGTCTGATCAGCTCTTTTGGACGGGGGCAATTAGATCATTCACCTTGCAGTCCAAACTTTGAATCCGGCTATTTTCACCAACGGTTCAAAGACGACGAAGAAGTGAAAACTGAAGTCACGGATCTTAGAAAAGTAGATGAAAGTATGTAGAATATGGAAATAAATATATTTTAATGGTATTCTATTTGTATATTCTCCTTTAATCCCAGTAATTTAAGGGTATACCTCGGAAATATTGACATAACAGCATTGCAAAAATATCAGAAATGTTATCAACTAGAAGACAAAATAAAATCTCAATTAAACATAAATTGCTTGAGTTGTTAACTTTTTATGCAAAATGTTTACTATTCCGTAACATTATAGTTAAGATATTAAGAGGCATAGTAATACATACCGATGAAAACTATATAATCTGAAAGCGCTTCTTCGTCACTACATACACGTGCAATAAGTTCTGGATGGGAATCGATAGATTTAAGAACATTTTCTACACAGTATCTTTCACTCTGGACAAAAGTTTCTGCGTTCGCAATATAAAGACTTCCGTCTTTTTGAACGAAAAAAGCTTCTTCCGGATTGCGATGAGGCAGATAGTCTTGCTTGTTGAGGCAATGAAGCTTCGGAAGATAATAAAAATTCCCATCACCTTTATACTCTGTTCCGTCAAACACTTGCACTACAAATTCCTGAAATGTCTCATTTTGAATACACTTTCTATTGAAAAACATCGATTTCGCCGAAGGACAACATTTTCTAATACACTTCTTTACGTTACAAATACAACCGAAAATTGTACCCTCACTTTCGTGGTAGTCAGCAGGCGTATATACGGTTCCGTTTTCGATTATATTATTGCCATTTCTTTGGCCGTTCGTTATGTCAATAGAGGCATTCATGTAACATTGTATGGCGAAACTACCACGAATTACGCCAAAAACTAGAATTAACGCGAGGAGATTACGAATTGCCATTTTGTACTAGTACCGTCGAGAATGTTACTGAGTGTATTAATTGATGAAACTTCTCACTTTGTAAATGTTATAAATAATTTAAACACATTTGGTGTGTACATTTAGGCATGTAATAATTACGCATATTAATATGCCATACTCTTGCATCATATAAGTATTTATGTATCCGGCGAAGACAGTACATCAAGAACTAATGTATTCACTGTAAAACAATATACACTAACGTAATAACGAACATTTATATACTGCAGAGCTATGGCAAAATCTAACATGAACGATTAATTTTAGCATTAGCAGCCAAGTTTATTCAAATTTATTGTAAATAAACAATTATATAGTGGATTCCTTTCAATCGCCTTAAAACGACTTGCCAAAAATACAGAAGATATAAAACCAAGCAATAATATAGAGTTCACTACTACTTTATTGTCTTAAAATGTTAAACACATGAAATACACGTACATATAAATGAAGAAACAATAAAATCAGTTAGAACAAAAGCAGATGCTTTATTTTTAAATTATCATTTTTATGAAGACGACTTTTAAAACGGCACAATGAGAACTGGCAATGTGATTATTTCTTTCCATTCCTGAATCCACAGATATTTAATATATCTTGTCCACGAACGAGATATTTCATATAGATTACGCGATATTTTATAAAAATAGATTAGTTTTAGAAAATCAGTTATTTAGTATCTAAGTAACGTGTGTTAAAAGAATCCTTACAGCCATGATCTACAATACCCATGTCTGTACTTACATATATTCAATGTCACCTTAAATTATTCAGTGATACATGAAAGACTTTTATTACAAAGGGTGCTAGGAAAGTTTTGTTGTTGCTGCATGTTGAGACATGTTCATACGTGCATAGTAGCCGCCACGCCATGTCGATGGGCTCAGTTATTCATTAGTAGTAAGAGCATAAAGTGCTTGCGATGGCATCGTGGTCACGAAATGAGATAAGGGCAGTTTTGCGTTATAATTTCGTGCGTGGTTTAAACATAGACCAGTGCTTCGAAGAAATGACTCTTGCAGTAGGTGATGTTTGTCCACATCACACAACGATATTCAGGTGGTATAGAAAATTCTAATGGGGGAAATTTAACTGTGGAGAATGCTGACAGGCCGGGAAGGCCGCGAATGTTAGTTGCGGAGGAAAACGATACTACTGTGAGGAAAATGCTTGGCGAGGACAGGCTAGTGACCTACCAGCAGGTAGAGGGTACTTCAGGCCCATATGCACCAGCAATTCGTTCGTGAAGAAACTTCGTTCTCTCTGGGTTCCGTATCGACTGACTGAAGAGCAGATGACACGACGCGTGACTTGGTGCTGGAAGATGCTAAAAAAGTTTAATGAGGGACAACCTCGGTATGTGAAAAACATCGTGACAGATGACGAGACTTGGCTGTACTATTACGACGTGCTGACCGAAGCTCAAAACAAAGTTTGGGTCACACCCATAATTGTCAAAAAATCCCGATCTCTAAAGAAGAAAATGATAGCTGTATTTTTCAAATCGAGTGGAATGCGTCGTTTTGGATACACAGAAGACAGTCACAGCTAAGTGGTATACTGAGCAGTGCCTGCCTAAAGTCATTGGATCTATGAATAACTTGCGGCCAAAGTCGAGGATGGACACCTGGTTCCTCTATCGCGATAATGCTCCAGCTCACGACGCCAAAGCCTGCACCGAATATTTGACCGCGACAGGATTGAAACTTCTCGAGCACCCTTCCTACAGTTCAGATCTTGCTTCCTGCGACTTTACACTGTTTTCGCATGTGAAAATGAAGCTAACAGGGAGGCGGTTTTCCAGTGATGAGGACCTTCTGGGGGCTTGGAACAACGAGTGTGCTTTACTCCCTAATGAAACTTGGCAGAACTGGTTTAAAGATTGGTTTCTGAGGATGGAGAGGTGTATTGAGTGTCGAGGAAATTACTTTGAAATTAAATAGACCAAGCTGTGTTTCAATGCTTTCCTAGTAGCCTTTGTATAACAGAATTAATCAATTAAATGATGTCCACTATCAACATTTAAATATAAATTAATATGACTTTCTATTTTCCAAGAGACGAGTTAGTATTTTCAAGATTTCATTTTTTTTTATTAATTGAATTTTATAAGGAAACAAAATAACCTAAAAATGTTAAATCGCACAATCTTGGAAGAAATAGGTTGTTACTAATAAATCTGTTATCGAAAAATTTCCGCAACCATTCTAGAGTAACGTGTTCAAGATGTGATCTAATAGAAAATAAAATTTAGATTCACTATTAGACGTCCGAAATACCAATTTAAACAGTTCCTACACAACGATTTACCTTCCCCAAAAAAGACGATGTCTGTTTTATTTACTGGAAAGGCTATGATTTCTTTCTTTTGGAATGCAAAGTGCATTCTTATTGATTAACTTCTAAAAGACAAATCTATCACAGATTTGATTCGTTTTATTTACCGAATTAGCACCGTCGAATTACTACCTCTTGCCATGTTTAAAAAATACCTTGAAGGTCAGTGGTTACTTATTCTGAATTCCATCGAGGCATGAGGACTTGGGATCATCACCGGTCCAAATGTGCTGGGTGGCAGGGGATTATGTTGAGAAACAAGCCTTTGTAAAAAAGATGAATAGGCAAAGATGGTATTACTTTATTAGGATTTTTAGGGTCGTATTTCTTATACTTTGCTCGCGGCTTTTGCAAGAAGTTCCTTCTTTAAAGCTTTAACGGAATATACGATCAAAGAAGAGTTTTCGATTATATATAAATACATATATAATTATGCACTTCGCAATGGGAAATTAATGAAAATTAACGTTTCCTGCTATTCTATCGTTATTATATTACAGAATATTAATTAAAATTTTTTTATCCAGAACTTGAATCTGTATCTACTGTCATCTAGACGGTCGCTTTAACCATTTAAGTCACCTAGCAGCGCAATTTAAAATCTTAATATGCCACGATTTACATTATGGAGCAGATCTAATTGATTTAACGTGCAATCGGGTTTTTATGTTCACAATTTTTTGTAACTAATAATAATATTGAAGAGTTTTTTAGAAGTTCTTCGCCATAAAAATTAATAAACGGTTTCTTTTATAGCAGCTTGCATCTTTCAACGCATAAATAACACGAATTTTCGCATCACAACTTTGGATATATTTTGTCGTACTTAAGTACCAACAATAAGCTGCTGGGAAAATTCGTGGGTATTTAAAAACAAATTTTTTTATTAATTATTACTTTAATCTATTATGTATTGATCATCGCGATTAATGACCTTTTACCACCTTTCTGATAGTTTCATGGTTGCTCTGTCGTAGAAGGCTTGACTTTTTTGTATATAAAAGCGATCTAAGTGGTTTTGCAAACGTCCTTTAGAAGCCAAATTCATCATTAAGAGAATTCCGCAAAGACCGAAATAAATGGTAGTTGAACTATGATATATCGGAGGAATATGGTGGATAATTTAGTTTACATAAATACCGAAGGATATTCATGTATTATGTTTGTCTTTCCATTAAAATTTAATTACGTATTGGTTTTAGTTAGGCAATAGTATTGTTTATTTGAATAATATGTAAATATATATGTATATATATATATATATATATATATATATATATATATATGGTTTGTGTATAAAAGAGTACCTTAAGGAATTGCAAATAAATATGGATGTTTACTGTGTCAGAAAAGATTACAGGAGAAGAAATTTGACGATTTTCTTTTTTTTTACTATAATTCCTGAAGTACATGGAAGTTTTTAAAATACGTCTTAGAATTTCAGTAGTTGTTAGGAATAATTCATCTAATCTAAGCAAAGCTATATTTTTTAAAATAAAAGCGATGCTGGAAGTATTAACCGGGACACGTAGCACATACTTATTACTATATTAATATTTAAAAAAACTTTGATTAAATTGAAACAAATATTATGCCATACCGAAATATTACTTGGGTAATAAAATTTGAATGGTATCGGTATAAAATTAGGGAATTTGAATTTCACTACATGTAATAAAGATGACAATAACGAACATATCAATGCACTCGGATATTTCCAAAATTGACGTTTTGACGATTCATTATTGATAATTAAGTTTTAATGTACTTGAATACATAAATACCGAAGAAAATGCGTTAATTAAGTTTAATTTTTAATTAAAATTTAATAATATATTGCTCTTAGCTATATGGTAATATTTATTTGAATATTATGAAAATATACAATTTTTACTTTTCTATCAGTGTATTCGGATAATAATCTTTATTTGTCTAACAGATAACCAATTACAGGACAAACGAATTTTAAAAAAATAGAATGCAAAAATACAAACAAAAATAATTATAAAGGTGTCATATACAAAAAAAGTAATTAAATTTAAATAAATAAAAAAGATCAATAAACACGAGGTTTGCAAATTAACTAATTACACAGGCCAACCAATAAATATTTTTTAAAACTTTTTTCAAAGTTCAACTTGTTTCTTATGTATTTTGGTGTGCTGAATCCAAATTTTTAATTAGTTTTTTTTCTACCATGTACCAATTTTTCGCAATCTTTATCTTCTGTTGGGTATGATAGTATTAAAATATATAGTTAAGATTTAAAGGTACATAATTTATTACCAGAGTATAATTGAAAAATTTAATATTTTATTATTACAATGGTAGTGTAAGTTTGAATATGACCAGTTTTTTACTTATTAATCTAAAGTTTTGTATTTCCTCGACCTCTTCATGGTAAAAGTTCGAGTGTAGCTTTTCCTTTTATATGATGCTTCTGGAGTAGTTCGTAGAAGAGTCCAATCTCTCATCATGTTGACATTTCAACGACACTAATACCGATTCTCCATCTCCTTTATATCTTGGTGGAACCGCTCCCCTTGTTTCTCACTTACAACTCCAAGATTGTCAGGGAAAAAATTTAAACGTGACGTAAAAAATGCACCTGCAGACTAGAAAGTATATGCCTTCGCGATTTTCTTTGTATTAGTCCCGCAGATACCCAAAAGTGCACTTTGAGCATTTACTACTAATTACATATGTGTAGAGATACGCTTACAATGCATAAATAACGTAAAGTAAACAAGCAAGGAAACTTTACATCCTGTGGTATTTTAAAGTGCATTTTCGGATTCAGCACGTCAAAAAACATAAAGGGGGCCAAATTTATAAAAACAGTTTTTTCATGGTTGGCTTGTATTATTAACACTAAAGCTATTAGAATGGATCCCAAAGTAAAACATTAGCATTTTTACTCTCATACGATATAGCACAGAACAGAAACGTAAGACAATCGTTCTATCTTTAGGAACCAAAGTGACGTTTGATCGATTTGAATCTCAGGAAACACGAAAGTTTATCTGTGAATTCAATTGTATTATTGACAGCTGTCAATCAAAAATTTGGCAAAAAGTAACTCACACGTAACTGAAAGAGATAATAGTTAAACATGCCGTTTAGAGTTAACAAAATATATATAATTGTTTAATGTACATTACTAAATATTGAGCGAAATAAACTTAAACACGTATTATTTCAAATTAAATTTTTTTAACACATCCTCGTTCTAGTACAACGATATGTTTAATAAATGTAGCGCAGCAACATCGATTTTAGATAGCATTTTTACAATAATATTTAAATATTACTACCGATATAATAGTGATAAATAAATAAAAATAAATAAATTAAAGGTGAAACTAAAAGTTTAAAAAACTTTATCAAAAAGTGAAAGAAATTTCTAAGAGAACCTAAATATTTACAAGCGTTCTTATCACATTATTCTAATTATGACACTACGATGCACTTAGTAATTATAATTAATGCAAATACATACGTAGATACATACCGATGAAAACAATATGCTCACTTAACGCTTCACCCTCAACACACACGCGTGCAATACGTTCTGGAAGAGAATCGATAGTGCTATCAAGCACATTTTCGACACAGTACCTTCCACTCTGGACAAAAGTCTCTGCGTTTGAAATATATAAACTTCCATCTTCTTGAATGAAGAATTCCTGGTTTGGATTGCGATCAGGTAAGTAATCTTGTTTATCCAAGCATTGAAGTTTAGAAAGATAATAAAAGTTACCGTGGCCCCTATACTTCGTTTTGTCGAACACTTGCACTGTAAATTCTTGGAATGTCTCATTTTTAATACATTTACCATTGAAAAACATTGATTTCGTTGAAGGACAACACTTTCTAATGCATCTCTTCGCTTTACAAATGCAACCGAAAATGTTACCGTCTTCCTTATAATAATTGTCAGCTGAAAATGTAATTGTGTTCTTGATTATATCACTGCCATTTCTGTGACCGTCAGTTATATCTACAATAGCGTCCATATAACATTCTGTTGCCCAACAGCCGCAAAAAATACTAATAACTATTGAAATTATTATAAAGAGTTTTTCAATAATCATGGTTTACTTAAGCCGAGGAACGAATTACTGAATGTTAAAAGCTTTTAATGTTGTACGCGCACTAGTTTTTATGTGTGCGAACATGAAAATAAGCATATGCATTAAAACGAAAGTTTTCGTCGTTTTTCTATTTAAACACATTAGCGACTGAAGTGACTATTCTTGAATCCGACGTGTTTTTATTTCTTATCAAAACTTTATGAATTCGTGGAAATGTGGTAAAGGTTCCTGCGTCCTTCGTTAAATAATTAATTAATTACTCTCGTATCCGGCCAAAAAATTAATTAATTTGTGTTTATACTATGCTAATATTGATATAAGAACAGATATTAATACAAATTCTAAAACACTAAGTGGGATCATATTTCTTGTTTCTTTCTCAATTCTTGATAACTAACAGGAAAAGGTTGTCATGTGTCAAATTCTGTTAATCTCGCTAGGTAAGTAGAGTATATTGAGATTTGGAAATAATATTTTTTTGTTTGAGTGTTTGAGCGAGAAAACACTCTGAAAGAGTGAAATATTCCTTCGAAAATTGACAGATTTTTGCTTGTCTTAATTTAATCCTTAAACGGAAAAAATAAGACGAAAACTTAAACGTACAATATGAACCATATTGAAAGTTCCGTTTGAAGAAGTTAATGTGAGATATACAAGATGTTGCATTTTAGCGTATCTCTTAATGCCAGCGTTCATTATAGTAATATAGAGAAACATATCAGCAGCTATTCATCTTTGACAGCCCTTATTGATTTTATAATATTTTCAATCATGTAAGGTGTTCCAAAAATGTGGAATTAGTCAGACCTTACGTTGCTCAAAGTAAAGCATCTATATATTGCACACATCAATCCTCCAGGACTACACATTTGGTAAAGGTTTTCTAATCTGCATTTATGTGTTATTTTTTTTATTTTTCTTTTCTCCCTTGGCTCTGTATGAATGTCAAGTGCGTTTTCTCTTTTATATTGATATATAATATCATTAACATCGAGAATGCCTCTTCTGTCGTTTATCGTGCTTTTATCCTTTTTATGCAAATCATTTCTTTAACTATATGTTTATGTTCATCTCCTGTGACGATTTTATAAATGTTCTTCGAAGCACCGCCATTGTATTTTTTGTGCATTTTTGGCATCAATCGACGCGAGTCCTTTTTTGAACGGTTGTCAAATTATGTGGTACTCGACGTGCTAAATGTTCATGCAGGATCTTATGCACGCTGGTGTTACTAATACCTAGATATGCCTCGATCGCGCGGCATGTCACATGACGGTCTTGCATTATCAATTCGGGCACTGCATTAATGTTTTCCCACACAACAACATTTGTGGGACGGCCTTCACAAAATTCATCGTCCAAAGAACGCCGTCCAAGTTTGAATTCACTATACCAACGATATACTGTAGTTTTCGATCGTGCCTCATCACCATAAAAAGAATTCAGCTGGTTGATACATTTTTGTTGAGATAATCCACGCCGAAAGTTATAAAAAATAATTGTACGAAAATGTTTGCGACTTAATTCAATTTTTTCGCTGACATAAAATTTTCAAGTTCTACAATAGAAATAGCGACCGGATAATGAAACTATCAAGGTAAATATATTGTCAAAAATGACAAACTTCACGATGCAATCATCAGATCGGTGGCAACACTAATAGTGTAGCTCTATACAAAATCCATAGCGCAACAATTCTCAAGCAGTCAGATCAGAAGCAGCATTAATAGTGTTGCCAATTCCTGAAATATAAACAGCTACCTTTATAACACTTCTTAAACATATGTATTTGTCTTATGCATGTATGTTTGGTTTTATCCTGTGAATGGAAGAAATTCTATTGGGCAAAATATAAATAAAAAGTATGTTGCGTTCTCATTGAATCAACTTTATGGCAAGGTATGATGTAACTATATAAATATAGATTTTAATTAATGACAACACATAAAATGTTTAATAATAAAATGATGGAATTTACTGTATTACATTTAGATAATTATTTCATTTAAATATACATCTTTCGTGTTTGGAGATAATAAATAAATCACGCAATTTACGTTATTAATAAATTAGACAAGACCATAATGTTAAATGTATCTATTCGACGCTACCACAACAAAAAACGCATGCAATTACTGGTGGCTCGTTGTGGTTTTTATTACAACTAAAATTAGAAACACACAATAAGCTCACTATTTATTTACGTTATTTTTACTGGTATGATTAGATTGATTAGAGAAACATCAAAGGTAAATCATTATAAATGATTATAACTACTTACTATAACTAAACATTAGTTTTGGACTGCAGAATATTAAGTTTCACATTTGAATGACATGCAATGATTGAGAAATATTTCGTTATACTTATTAATGTGAGAATGGAACAATAATAAATATTTATAGTATAGTTCAAAAAGATGCAGAAATTAACAATATTTTATTTTAAATAATTTTTGAAAAAATTTCTGTTTTCCGCGTGAGATTCGAACCCACAACTTCACTGTCTCCGAGAATGTGCCTTCACCATTAGACGATGGAGATAGTTAATTCGAGGCCTTCTAATGTGCCAATGTAAAATAATGTAAATTATGTACATATGTATATCATAAATAGTAAGTAATCGGACATATGTATATACACGAGTATCTCTGTTGATGTTTTATGAGACATGACAATGAGATTGAGCGCTCAATCAGCGCGCTCGCACGTATAAAGGAGACGAGCTACCTGTGCGCTTCAGGTTTTACAGGAACCATCGGCACCCTATAGGTGGACGATCTATTAAAATCTTTACTGAGTCTGCAGGTCAATACCCGAGCAGTTACAGACTGCTCCTGGAGACTGCACGAGTTTTCAACCACTGCTGCCGCGAGTCCAACCTCAAACAGTCGAGCTCGGATTCTCTGGAGGGCTTCCATGGTATCAGTCCAAGCCGTCACGGGTGGTACGTTTCGATAGTAAACATACCTGCCCATTTTGACGCTTGCCAGTAGTGTCTTAGTGAACTGAGCTCGGGTCGTGGGATTGCTAAAGCCCAAAAGCAATTCTAGCAATACTACTTATTTGCGGGATTTACGAACATTGAAATATTTTCATTGTTTTTCTCTCTTGTAAATTACAAATTAAATTTCAGTATTAGTTTCTTATTCAAATTTATGTGCGTACTTTATGTTCTCATGTCTATAAAAATTAAGAAGTCTATCTATGTTACTTCAGAATAACTGTTCTACATATTATGAACTCTAACTTCGAAGTTTCATATTCTGATGAAAATATCAATTTTTCCAAAGGGATATAATCAGTAATAATATTCGAAAAACTCCAAGTTTAAGTATTCAAACACATTGTTCCTAATTTACTTACGAAACTGACGTTGGTAGAAAACATCTCGAGAGAGATAGTGCGAAGTGTTTCGTAAAAGCAACATATGTAAGTTGAGCATGCAAAGACGAAAAATATTAAAATATGCGAAAACGGTCGAAGAGAATTTGTAATAATTTTATCCCGACTTGAATAAATAATAAAACAAAATATTTATTTATCAACTTACAAAACAGTATGTTTTCGTTCGTTTTAATGATATAAATTAAATTGCGACATTTATAAATAAAGTGACATCCATGAATAGCATGATACAGTTTATTAAATACACCATGTAATACAGTTTATCAAATACACCATGTTCAAAGTTAAATTGAATATTTGCCATTACTAATTTCCTTGTTTTTGGGGCTCTGAAGTTGGCTAAATTAGAAACTTTGGAATCTTTTATTTCTAACGTTTCATTTCCGAGATATTCACGAATACGTTTTTTTTAAATTAAATCCGATTATATTTTTACATATTTTGAAAAGAAATAATATTCTGAACAAAAATGTTAAAGCTTAACTACTATAAAGCTACAAATAGAACGCACATAAGGTACATAATAATCGTTACAACCGTAATCAAATTGTCAATAAAAGGAATAAGTACATTCTACATTAAAAACTTATAAGATAATTTAACGACGAGTTTAAATCTTGTTAAGAAAAACTATACTCACACCTATCGTCCAAACATGCAATTGTTCGAAAGAAGGGATGAATACGAATTACTATACGGTCCCTTCTTTCGGACAATTACATATTTGTTCGATAGATGGAAGTATTGTTTTCCACATTTTCACTGTTTTGTCAAAGATCGATAACTTTATAAGATCTCATGCTGTCTGATGAGAGGTTGATATTCGAAACGCATCGCATTAACATTCAAGTTATCCTGAAACAGTCAGTTTCAGTACAGTAGTTCAGCGCTGAAGATGTCCCATACAAATGGGTACGAAACGTCGGCAGATATACTAGTGACGCGGTTCCAGCTCGGAAACCCAGAAGCAGATAGCGTGGACCACGACCACGGAAGTCTACGTACCAAAGTTACTAGGAAAGTTTTGCAATACAGCTTTGTTTATTTAATTTTTTCAAAGTAATTTCCTCTACACTCATTACACCTCTCCATCCTCCGAAACCAATCTTTAAACCAGTTCTGCCAAGCTTCACAAGGGAGTAAAGCACACTCGTTGTCCCAAGCACGCAGCAGGTCCTCATCGCTGGAAAACCGCCTTCCTTTTAGCTTCATTTTCACACGCGGGAACAGTGCAAAGTCGCAGGGAGCAAGATCTGGACTATAGGGAGGGTGTCCGAGAAGTTTCAATCCTATCGTGGTCAAATATTCGGTGCAGGCTTTGGCGCGGTGAGCTGGAGTATGGAGTATGAAGGAACCAGGTGTCCATCCTTGACTTTAGCTGTGATTGTCTTCTGTGTGTCCAAAACGACGCGTTCTACAATTCCACTCGATTTGAAAAATACAGCTATTATTTTCTTCTTTACAGAGCGGGATTTTTTGACAACTACGGACGTGTTCTCATCATCAAAGACCCAAACTTTGTTTTGAGCTTTGGTCGGCACATCTTAATAGAACAGCCAAGTCTCGTCACCTGTCACGATGTTGTTCACATACCGAGATTGTCCCTTATAAAACTTTTTTAGCATCTCCCGTCACCAAGTCACACGTCGTGTCATCTACTCTTTAGTCAGTCGATGCGGCACCCAGAGAGAACAAAGTTTCTACACGTGCAAATGATCATGCAGAATCGAACGAATTGCTAGTGCATTTAGGCCTGAAGTACCCTCTATCTGTTGGTATGTCACTCGCCTGTCCTCGCCAAGCATTGTCCTCACAGTAGTAATGTTTTCCTCCGTAACTGACATTCGTGGCCTTCCCGGCCTCTCAGCATCCTCCACAGTTAAATTTCCACTTTGAAATTATCGATACCACCTGAATATCGTTGTACGATATGGACAAATATCACCAAGTGCAAGAGTCATTTATTCGAAGCACGCACGAAATTATAACGCGAAACTGCCCTTATCTCATTCCGTGACCACCATGCCATCGCAAGTATTATACGTTCTGACTGCTAATGAATAACACTCGACATGGCGCGGCGGCTAAGCATAATTTTTAAAATATTACTTCCTAGAAAAAATTGTATGTCCATATTTATGCCACAATAGTCATTACCTAATTGTGCATTATTTTGACAATTATCAAAGGGTACAAGTATATTTTCTTTGTTTATTTTTAAATTTAGAATAGTAATGCATAACAATTTTTTATTCAAAATATGCAAAATATTCAAGGGGTACCATTTTAAAAAAATATTGTCAATAATAAGAAAGTCAGCAATGTTGAATACTTAACTTTAAGTAAGTTGTATACCAATGAACAAGTGATGTACCAAATCGAATAGACCGCGTTTGCGACATATAATTAGCCAAAGTAAATATAAATCTAATTTTTAAAAATTCTTGAAAATATTAATCTGGTACGTAGACTTCCGCGGTCGTGGTACATACTATCTTCTTCTAGGCTTCCAGGCTAGAATGACTGTCTGTCGCACTGAAACTGTTTCAGTGCGACAGACAGTAGCAGTAGTTTAGCCCTGAAGATGTCCCACACGAGTGGGTACGAAACGTCGGTACTTATACCAGTAACGCGGTTTCAGCCCGGAAGCCCAGAAGAAGATAGTCTTGAAAATATTGGTTTATTTATTCATGAAGAATATAATCGGAAAAATTTGTATTTTTCAAAAGTTATGCTCGCTTGCGGAGATTTTCTAAAGTGCTAAAAACGATTTGATGTCAAAATTCATCTAACTGTTTTGGTTTAATTCTGATCCTAAATTGTCCGAAAGACAATAAAATGTCCTCAAAAAAGTGTTTGTATTATTTACGTTAGTAAATTTGTTATTACTATTATCAGTTTATACAATAATTAGTAATAGTATATGTAAATGCGACTTACATTCACTTGCTTTATGATATAAATAAACAAATATTAATAGACATACATACATACCAACAATAGTTGAAAACATAATAAGTTTTTCATCTGTACATACACGTGCAAATAATTCTGTAACAGAGTCCGTAGAATTACGTACATGATCTAGACAATATTGTTCACTATTAATGAAAATATTTTGATCGGGAAGGAAAAGGTTTCCATCTTCTTGAACAAGAAATTTTTGTTTAGGACGCCGGTTAGGGAAAAGGAAAAACCCTTTTCGGCAACGAGGTTTACGAATATAATAAAAGTCCCCACTTCCTTTATATTTCTTTTTATCAAACACTTCCACTATAAATTCATAAGTATTATTTTTGACGCATTTATTGCCAATGAGCATCGATTTCGTTGACGGACAGCACTTTCTAATGCATTTTTTCACGTTGCAGATACATCCAAAAATAGTTCCGTCTTTTTCTAAATAATCGCTGTGTGAATATACAATTTGATTTTTGACGATTTCATTGCCTTTTCTGGAACCGTTTGTAATATCAACGGAAGCATTCATATGGCATTCTATTGTTAAACACTCACGAAAAAGATGAGTAACTATTATAACTATTACGAAGAGATTAACCATCATAGTTCATTAGATTTGTGAAAATTATTGAAGATATCAACTAATTGACAACAATTGTAAGTTCCAAGTATTATATAGATAAATATATCTTGTTATTTTTGTTAATAAATGGACTATGGGTAAAAATTTTTACACTTGAATAATTATTCTTATAACTAGTAATCCCAATCGCGGCCAGCAACTACAGTATTCATCGTGAAACTGTCGGTGTTACCGAAGTGATAGAAACTACTATATTGAAAACATATAAGTCTAATTCGTGAGTTTCTCCAGCCATTAACGGCCAATTTTATTTACATTTAATGTAAATACAATACAATATAATCGACTTTTATTGGTCACCATAATATAACCTATTTCTAGGGTCTTGGAATTATATCTAATTTATTTGAAATTAGTCTAATTACACTCCCAAATTTTGATCAAGCAATTACTTTAGATAATGTGTCTATTAAACATCTCGCAAGTTTAACATACATGTGCAGGTCGATTTCCACAAACTCAAAATTAAAAGTTTGCTGGCTTGTGTTTGTTTTAATTAATAAATTTTCTCGTTATTTATTGCAACTCCAATACTCAAAATCTTCTTAAAGAACCACTAAAAATCTTCTTGAAGGTATCATGTAGATTTCGTCATTATGGTAGATCGGAAGTCTACAGTTACATCTCCAAAAATATATTTTCCAATTTTAAGTCGTAAATGGTGATATATTTTCAAGAATCATTATGTACCTTTCAAATAGACATTGTTTACTTTCCATAATTAATTTTCTTCCTGCTATCACAGGGGTTCCATCAAATGATATTGCGAAACTGAAATATTTATCGTCATTCGTTTCTTAAACCAACATTCTTTCTTGTATTTCATTCAATCGAAGAGAGAGCCAACTCTTCGTTCAAACAGATAAATGAAGTTGGTTTTCGGCGTTCCTGCTTTTACACGTTCCATCACTGTTGCCTGGATCAATCGTTGTTGGGGAACGAGTCATGGTAGTGGAAATTGTATACTATCGTCATAAGTTACATTACTCTGTCTTGTTTGCACATTTGTACAGATATTAATAATTAACGGTTTTGAGGCAGACGTCCTTGATCACGCTTATTCAGGTTATTGGGTGGCTTCTCTATTTTTATGGTCTTTCGTGTGTTTCCTGCTGGCATATATTCGCTTTTTACTATAATTTTTGACCCGTCGAAACTGTATAATAGTGTAAGCGAAGATCTGCCTGCAAAAATTAATCGAGAGACCATAGAAATAGTGAGACGACTCGATAACTCAAAAAAGCATTATGAAAAACAACGTCTGCTGCCTCTCTGTAAACCATTAATAGTTAATACCTGTAGAAATGTGTCAACCAGATACCAGTTCAAATACTCGCCATATCTTAAGAAGAGCAACGAAGAAAGTCCAATGATGTCAATAGAGGCGTTACAAAAAAGTTATCTGAAGAAGAACGTGAAATATTTCATCATACAGTTCATAGACGTTTGTATGAGCTCAGGTTAAATTGTAAGCTTCTCTTTAAAAGACTGAAATTAACTATTAAATATTACTTAAATTACATAATTAATAGTTCAAGAATGGTAAGATAATTTAAATATGAATTTGTGTTTAATTATTTATAAAATTAATTCAAACACCACTTGAGTGGTCTAAACATCACCCAAATTATTTTTGCATTAATTTTATATACTTTTCCTAATTTCATAGATTGTATTCACCAATAACAAACAAACGATAGTGTAGGCGGTGATTGAAACAGCTTAGTTGGTAAGATGTGTCTCTCGAGGTTAATGAAGATTGTGTACTAAAATAAAATCAGTGAAACATCCACTGTCCATGATGATCTAATCCTGCACAACATCAGAAGGTTCCTGATCTCTATACTTTTGTGCATAATCAATAAACCAATGACAACAAACACATGTAGTAGAAACGATTTTGATGCCGTACATTAATTAGATTTTAATGAACGCATTTGAGAACGATAGCACGATAGCATTCATGAGATTTAAATGCGATACAGAATAGAAAATGTGATGTTCTAAAATCACTTGTGTATGCGAGGTGAAACAATATCATAAACGAATTAATAGCAAATAAAGAAGAAATGTAATACAGCAATACAAAACTCAAAGAAACAATAAAGAATATAATTAAAACATAGAGAGTAGAATCACTAGATGTTAATGAAATGTTTTTAAATATTATTTTTATAGGGCTTTCAATAAACGTTTGTTTAAATTGTTGATTCACTTTAGTATTTTAACCTTAATATTATTAGCATCCGTTTGAAAGGACGATAAACAGATATCTGTAATATTTGGTATAGCTACCTTCTACGTGATAGCAACCCTATGTCTGTGTTTGAAAACGTGCAATAACAATTTTACCAGTGTTTTGTGTTCATTTCTTTTTGTCCCGTATCTAAATCGAAAACGTACTGAGAATAGTAGAATAATAGTAGAATATAATACTCGTAGAATAATAACATGTTATGAATAGATTTTTTGGTGATATTGTGTTTTTTACTAGTACTATTTTGCAAGTATTGTACCATATACTGTAACGAAGATAAGGATATATACAAATTGCGTATGCAACGATTTTTGTCACCGACCTTTTACAAGGCATTTAGGCTGCCAATAACTAAATAGTGACAGTTTCTTATTTATACATTATAAGTAGCTACCGGAAAAAGTCTACAGCAGCATAAATTTTCGACTAAAACTGAAAATATTGTTTCTGAAAAAGATGATCACTCTCCCATGAACGTAATTATTTTTTCACAAGGAAATTTAAGTAAAGACCATATTGATGACAATTCAGGCGGCGAAACCTTTGTGAATCTCAAATCTGAATAATTTTCCTCGTAGCCAACCGCGAGCACCTGTCAAAATTATCCTCATGATGGTATTGAAGATGTTGATATAGAGACCCTTTCGTATGATCTATAAGCATAAGAGAACCTATCAAAGATTTTGTATGTAAGAATAATTTTTCACTTGAGAATTTCTCTGACTTGGTGCTACCTCAAACTAATAGTACTCATTTGAAACTATTCGAACTTTTTGTGATAAAGTTATGCAAACAATTTCACCAACAGTTACTGCAGGCAAAATAGCCGTACAATGGATATAATAATTGAAGAAATTCAGTGCTTCATAGGTGTCACAGGCCAACTTTGAACGCATTAAATGAGAAATTTATGTTACTTTCTCCTGTCGATGAAACCTACTGCATAAATAAAGTCGACGTACCATACTACGGACGTTATCTTACAAAACAATTTATATGCATGAAATCCATCCACTTATTATTATTATTATTATTATTATTATTATTATCAAGTAAAACTTTACTTTCTGAAAGAGAAGGAAATGTAACTCATCAATTAACCGTATGTAATAAACAGTAATAATAAGAACAAGGATAGAGTTGATGGATCAGATGAGAATATTGGATAATCCAGAGTCTCCACCCTGGTAAAGTATTTGTCTTTATTAGCCCACTGCGATGATATGAATATACAAAATGTGTAACAACTGTACAGACATCAAATGGAAAAAATGGATCATCTTATATTTAGAAGGATAATTGCGAAAAATATCCTGGAAACACACAAGAGACCACCTAAAGCAGAACGACCCAGATCGTCACAAACAAGTGATATATTTATACTGCCATAAGTAATGTTAGTTTACATCCTAAAGATATTTCTAGATACTGTCATAAGTAATGTTGCTTTATATCCCAAATAATATTTCAAATACTACCATTTCTAGCAGTTGTCTTTTCTTATTGTTGCATAATTGTGTTGGTTTCATATACTTGTAATAAATTTAAAAAAAGATAAAATATTATCATATATTTCCAACGACATTTTAAAAGAATATTAGTTTCTGCGAAAAAATTTAAATTTCAAAAATTATGAAAAACCAAGCAAAAGTAAACACGACCATTATAAGTTACAATAAACCATTCTATGAAAAGTCTCAATTTTCATATGCCAAAAAGTAATTCCATCATATCTAATAATAAAATTGTTGTCATATGTATTAGTAAGTGAAACTACATATTTTGGCTAGGAACTATATACAGGGTACTTCAAAAAGAATATACGTATTTCGAATGTACATATTTATTAAACTTTAAGACATACGAATATGAAACTTTATACAGATATTTAAGAATCTCTCAAGTTCAGATTACAGATGTTCAATATGTCCTCCATCAGCGTTACTCAAATTCCTCCCATTCTCGGGCAAACATGTCCTTCGTCATTGATGTTATGGCAGTACGGATCCGGTTCTTCAACTCTTCCAGGTTCTGTGGGAGTGGTGGTACTTAAACGTTGTCTTTAACGAAATCCCACAGGAAGAAGTCACAGGGTGTCAAATCCGGTTACCGTGGAGTCCAGCTGAGACATGCGAAGTCGGCAGCTCCTTGACGACCAATCCAACGGTTTGGTAGAGTTTCATTCAGATATTCACGCACTTGGTGAAAAATGCAGTTGTCTTCGTGCAGCCTCGGAAACAACCAGTTTTGTAACACAGCGAGATACTGCTGACCGTTAACCATGTTTCCATTAAAGAAGAATGGGCCGTAAATAGATGATATCGCACAAAACACATTGATTTTAGGCGAATCTCGTACATGTTCAATGGCTGCATGTGGGTTTTGTAGACCCCAAATTCGATCATTGTGTTTGTTTACCAGACTACTATCATGGAAAGTTGCTCCATCAGTGAACACTATACGTTGTGCGAAAGTGTTATCATTGTCAATGGCATCATGAATCTCGTTACAAAATGCCACACGTTTCCGTTTTTCGTCAGAACGCAGAGCTTGTACCAACTGTAACTTGTACGGCTTCATAACCAACCGACGTCTCAAAACACGCCAAATTGTTGTTGTAGGCCGACTCCCGACTGGTACAACGATTTGATTTTGAAGGATTACGTTGGAAAGCAGTTTGAATTCGTGGAACATTTTCTTCATAAACACGAGGGCGGCCAAGACTCTTTTCATTACATACACATCCTGTATCTACAAACTGTCGATACCATCTGCTAATGTTCCACCCATTCGGAAGATCAATTTAGCAGCTCAACCTGAAACGTCTTTGCACTGTAATCACGGAATTGCACTTCGCAAACTTGAGAACACCAAATGATTTCTGCTGCGAAGTAGCCATTTTAAACATAAGACGAACAGAAGAAATCTGACATCTAGCGGCTACTAAGTAAACTAGAATATGTATCCGTTTCTCCAATAGCCGAGCCGAGGCGCAGCGATCGATAGTATGGACAAAATAATACTTTGGAATACATATATTGTTTTTAAAACACTGTGTGTAATATTGTAACGCTTATAGCATTGTTTTTATATTTCTCAAATGATTTCTGAGATTTAGAAAAGACAGTTATTCTGTTTTAACTTTGGTTTCGTTTCCTACCAGATAACATTATAAAATTATGTCAACGCATTTGCGAAAGTTTTCCATATAATATGCTTCGGTAACAATGAAAACTACTGTAATCATTAAATCATAAATAAATGCAGATTCTACTTTATGCCACTGAATTTGGTAATTCATTGTCATGTCACGTATAATTTAGATCTTAAATAAGAATTTGTACTGCTGTCCATACACTAAAGTACTTAATGCGTCCTTTGAATGCTTACATACACATGTTAAGTTTCAGTTGGAAGCGTTCTGTGATGTCTAAATTCTAATGTGATTGCCAAATTAATTGCAATTAGTTTTAAAATAAAACATGTGTATGTATGTACGCACGTCAGAATAATATATTATACCCATAAAACATTTTGTTGATACGTCACTACATACTTTGTATTTATTTAAATTAAAATCGTTAATAACACTTTATATTTACTGATTAATAACATTAACCTGCGCACACTATAAGAAGTGTAGTCAATCCATTAGTAGATGTCTACAGATTACCTACTTAATCTATACTCATATTTGGCGTTATCTTTAAACTCAAGTACCTTGTTTCTGTTCATAGGCGTTTTCTTCCAATTGGAAACAATATGGAGATATACATAGGGTTGTCAGTCGCAAGTATTCATTTACCTTTACCGGCTAAATCTTATATATGTCGAAGGAAACATTGACATTACGTCGAATGACACTAAAACTGCGATGTCGTCCAATTTACAACCTATGATTATCTGAATAAATTCTACTGAACTGGCAATTGACAAACGCACATCAAGTTTAACGCATTCCTAACCATTGTACCTGCTTAAGTACAGAAAAAAGGCAATATTTAAATATGCATAAATTTTACGAGAAGTGAAATTACGCAACGTTTCTTTTGGTTTTGCATTCAACATAATGTGTTTAAAAAGCACACAACAACAAAGCGTTTAGAAATAGTACCGTACTGTATATTTTGTTTGGTTTTAATACCTTTGCGTCAATTTTGCAAAGTCAGTGATTATTCAGTTGCGTGGTGCAAAACCTGTTGTATTATAATAAGTGTTTGTTATAGTTTTGCATAGGGGAATAACTGTGTTTCCAATTTATAAAAAAGTGAAAGATAAAAACCTAATTGGAACGATGCTAGGTGAATAGAAAAATTTGATGTACCCAATTGAGTACAATGGGTTATTGGGTATGCATTTTTTTTAGATTTTTGCCCACAAAAAAAATGGAATTTCCTACTATAAAAACGTCAAGTTTTTACGGCAGATATTTTAATAACTTGAACTGTGCCCTGAATTATGTTGAAGCTGTGGTAGATCTCCACGAATTTGAAATTGCTATTATACCTCCAAATCCAGATTATAACACAGATGAAGAAGAAGGTGTCGCCGAAAATATTGAAGTTGACCGTATACCATACGATGTGCCAGGTGAAATAGGGGTATTTTGTAGCAGCAATAGCAAAGACGATATTCCACTTGAAAAATTAAAAAATAAAAAAAAATAAAATTTCGAGGAAAGAAATGGTGGTGCCGCTTTTTACCACAATGTTGAGTTCCATTGTGGTCAATGCGTGGAAATTATATAAAACTGCAAACAAGTCCCAAATGGACCTGCTTTTTATAATTTTTTACTTTTTTTATGTTCCTTATGTATATTTTAACTAAATTAAATAAATGAATTAAACAAGTTTTCATTTTTAATTGCTTGGGCTTTTAATGGGTTACACGACCTGAGAAATCCAGTTTACTGAAATACGTGTTAGAAAATAATCACAGTGTAACAGCGACTTGTCTATATTTAATGGAAAATATAAATAATTACGAAAGCGTATTTATTGCAAAAACACAGATAGAGGTCCGATAACATATTCTTGCCTCTTTGAATTTCTATAAAATAAAACCTTTAAAAAGAATCCGAAAGAAGAACTGGGGGGGTGTACGTTAGGATAAGTGGTAGTTTTAAGACTAGGGAATATATTAAAATGTGTGACACAATCAGTGTGCGAATTTTACCGTGGATTCAGGTACGACACTGTGATTATCTGCTCATTACGGTAACTTAGTTGTCGAAGTATATATACAGAATATGAACATTGATGTGGCAGGGAGATTTATTCACTTTTTTTGATTAAGTCGATGAACAATATTCTCCATTAAAATGTAAATACATGCATATGTATATGGATAGCAAGTAGCTGGTGAAACGCAGTAAATACAGAAAACTTATATCCATGCCACGGACCAACTTATATGATCTCTAGCTCAGACATGAGAGAAAGTGAATTATTTGAGATTACTATTAAACTTTAGTAGGAATAATAATAAATAAAATGAATACTTAATTAAGAAGAATTATACATAATTTATAAATATTAAACACAATCTATTAAATGTTTTATACTCGATCAATGAATTGATTGAATGAACTTATTATAAATAGCAGTGGCGGTCTTGGAAGGGGTGAGTGGAGCAACCATCTGGGACCTCACTCTTGTAGGACCTCGAGTAGCAACTCGGAAAAAAATTAGAATATGTAAAATGAATGTATGTACTATTATAATATACAGAAGTACTTCACCTGAGGCTTCGTAACCATTAAAACCGCTGCTGATAAATATATTTAACGACAATTGTAAGAAACAAAAAAGAACAATTTTTCTTTAATATAACATAATAGCAATTTCAACTTTATTATAATTTATTCCAACACGTAATTGCACTATTGCTTGTAAAATCAATTAACGTAAGTTTCATCATACTATTTTTACTAACACAATATCTCAGAATATATGCAAGTTATAAGTTAACAATGTGTAATAGCTTAACTTCAATTACTATTTACCTAAATCTAAATAAAACTAAGAGAAATTAATTAAAAATAGAGAGTAAACTGCACTTATGTGATATAATTATTGATATGAACTAAATAGAAGATATTTAAATTAAAAATTAACAGCCGGTTAATTTATTATTTTATTTATTTAATGTTAAGTCCATTTGCTTGACAAAATAGTATTTATAAACAGATATAGACTACCTAAATGTCATATCAAAAATGTATATGTAGTTTATCCTTCCTAAGAGTTATTGAAATATCAGTTTATTTTAAAAGTTTGAAAACAAAATATTTAAATAATACATATTTGTATTTAGCATAATTGGTAATATAATTTCCAAGCGTTATTTGATATTAATATTAATTTAATTTTATTCCTTTCGATAACTTTTATTGTTGGTTGTTAGTTATTATAGTTTAATTGTTAGAAAGATTGTTTAAGTTGTTTAATGGCAAAGCAGCTATTTTCTTTAATTAAAGTATATTTTATTCAAACTTAAAGATTGTTTATTTAACTATATTTTCAAAGATCAAACAATATTTAAGGATTATTAAAGAGTTGTCACCCTGCGTCTATACTTCCGCCAGTTCACGTCAGTAATATGTGCAGCTTTCATAAATAGAAAACTAGACTTCCATCTCGTGAACTGTTAGTGAAATATTATCTGTTGTGCGTCACAAAAATGACTTTGTATTATATATATAATAACAAATACTAAATTGGAAAGTCTCCTATGGGACTACTAGTAAAACTAACAAAAATTTTATAAATAAATTTACCATTTCTGATTTTCCGTGTTTTTTGCAATAATGGGAAAATTCTGTAAAAGACTGATATTGATCATCTTAAAATAACTCTGGCACCCAATGCATTAGGTAAAGGCTAAATTGAAATTACTTTTGACTAGAAATACCTTTTGGAGGATTTTGTGATCGGAGATTCCGAAAACGACGCATTTGCAAGATGCAAATTTTCTAAACTATCCTCAACAAATATTTTGCGTATTTCTGCACTAATCTTGTTTTGCTTTCATAACAAATACTTTCTCTAGACTTTCTGGAAATGTAAAAATTTTAAAACAACAATGATTTTAATGCGAATATATTGCAAATACAAGAAATTTACGAATTTTGTCAGGTAATCGCAAAATACGTTTGAATTCGGCTTGCTAATAATTGATAAATTTCGTAAATGCAGTCTCTTAAAAAAGCTTCTTTTGTGTTTAAAATTTGGCCATGGTTTACATAATCGTCCATCTGAAAGCACTATTGGTCGAATTTTTAAAAAATTTCAAGAGCTCGGTTCCGTGGATGATCAAAAAAGTAAAAAATACAGTCGAAGTGGTCGTTCACAAGAAAATATTGGTTTGGTTCGTGAAAGTGTTGCTGAAGATCCTGAAATATCCATTAGACTACGTTCACAATAACTTGGCCTTAGTGGATCAACAACATGGCGTATTTCACACAAGGATTTACCTCTAAAGGCATATAAGGTTCAAATAACACAGGAACTGAAGCCATTAGATCATTCAAAACGTCGTTCATATGACAATTTCATCAATGAACAATCAGCTGATTTTTCTCAAAAAAATAATGTTTTCCGATGAGGCACATTTTGAACTTGGTGGCCACATTAATAAATAAAATTGCCGTATCTGGGGTGAGGAAAATCCATGAATTATTCATGAGAAACCTATGCATCCTAAACGAGTTATTGTTTGGTGTGCATTATGGTCAGGTGGTGTAATTAGACGTTACTTCTTTGAAAATGCTGCTGGTGAAGCTGTAAATGTCAATGGTGATCGATATCGTCGGATGATAACCGAATTTTTGTAGCCTGAATTAATGAATATTGATCTAGAAGATATGTGGTTACAACAGGATAGTGCTACACCTCACTTTGCACACGAATCAATTGATTTATTGAGAGAAAAATTCCCTGGACATGTAATTTCAAGCAACGATGATGTTAATTGGCCACCAAGATAATGTGATTCTACACCGTTAGACTATTTTCTTTGGGGTTATATGAAAAGTCAGGTCTATAAAAACAATCCACAAAGATGAAATTATTCTGTCATTGGTGAGAGGAATTATGTCAAAATGTCCCTTGTGGAGCTGCAGGAGGAGGCCATTTGGCAGATATTATTTTTCGCATATAAATGTCATAACTGATACTTCAATTACAAATAAATGGTTTCTGAAAGCGAATGCAAATTATGTGTCTTATTTATTCTTTAAAAAACCGCGAAATTTGAAACCACCTTTATTATCAGTGCACAAATACGGAAAATACTAGTTGACGTAAGTTTATTAAATTTTTTTTTATTTTGTGGTTACTGTAGTGAGTATGCAAATATTTCGGGGATGTGTTTGTTTTCGCGTTCAAATTTTGATAATTTTCGTATTCACCTACCGCAAAAGCTCCCGAAATGTTTATTTGGTGAAAATTCAGGAAGTTTAAAGTAACATCAATATTTCCTAAGTAAATTATTACATTGAAATAAATTCTTAAAAATTCATTACATGTTATTTGTCATTTGTACGAAAGCCTATCCACTTGTATTATTGCTACAAATTATTAGAAATTTTATTTGAAACATGTACTTATCTCAAGCAACCTTTTAAAATAAAAAGAAAATGTTTACTCTATTCTGTCTGCGGTGTGGTAGTAACAACACGGTGTCTATCACTTAACAACCCCACAACCAACACGTATTTGAATTGAACTAATGTGAAGAACTTACTGAGTAACCTCTATTTTATATGATAAAAATCTATTGATTTCTTATCACATTTTCAAACGACACAATTCATTAATGAAGTTAAATAAATTTTGTGGAAATTGAAATTATGCGTGCTTTTCTTGTTGACACATTTCCAAAACTAATTAACTGAATTAACTGGCATAGAACAATGCATTCTAGAAACAAGTTAATTTAGGTATTGACGATTTTTCATCGCATCAACTCCTCCCAGGAGAAAGAAATTTCTCCTGTACTAGAAAATATAATTTACATATTAGCTCGTTCGAAGGATATGTAGAACAAATGTTAGAGGACAAAAAATAAATGAATAATAATAACGAACTATTTCTGAAAGTGTTACATTTTTAAATGTTCAAAATCTTGTGCACCATGGGCCAAAGAATGTATACATTAACAACCCTTACCTAAAATTTGTCATTTTGATTTATACAAAGGGTACAAGGAAAGTTTTGCAATACAGCTTTACATATTTTTTCAAAGTAATTTTCTCTACACTCAATACACCTCTCCATCCTTCGAAACCAATCTTTAAACTAGTTCTGCCAAGTTTCACAAAGGAGTAAAACACACTCGTTGTCCCAAGCCCACAGAAGGTCCCCACCACATACCATCAAATCAAGGCATCTCTAGATATTTAACCGTTAGGAAGCTATGTTCACGTTTGGTACCACATCATTTGGCAACCGCTCAAAAAAGGACTCGCGTTAATTGGTGCTAAGAAATGCACAAAAACTACAATGGCAGTGCTTCGAAGAACGTTTATAAAGTTGTCACAGATGATGAATCTTGGGTCTATACGTATGAGTCCGATAGTACACAGCAGTCGACTGTGTTGGTATTCCAAGATGAGCCAAAACCAACAAAAGTTGTTCGCGTTCGAAGCACATCAAAACAAATGGTCGTCTGTTTTACCGGAAAAACAAGTCACGTTGCAACCGCGCCTTTAGAGAATTGTAGAATAGTCAATTCCGAATGGTACACAATTATGTGTTTGCCAAAAGTTTTTGAAGAAATAAGGAAAACAAACCGAAAACGACAGATTATTCTGCACCATGACAATGAGAGCTCTCACAGATCGGTTCAAACAAATGAATATTTGACCTGGCAAGTCATTGAATTGACGAGTCATCCGCCGTACAGCCCTGATCTAGAACTCTGTTATTTCTTTTTGTTCCCACACGTGAAGAATAAACTTCGCGGTCAACATTCAAAACTCATATTTTGGAGATACCGCCTTCACAGTGGCAGCAATGCTTTTCGGATTGTTTTAAATGAATGCAAAAGTGCATTGATTTTCAAGGAGAATATTTTGAAAAGCAATAAAACTATTTTCGATAATAAAAATTTTCTTTTTGCTTGCTATTTCCGAAATATAAGCGGTTACTCTCGTATATTATAATTATTATAACAAAAATGTATATTCTACTTCACAGGAAAAGAAAAAAATGTATACGTAATGAACTAGTGCCTATATTATAATCTACTATATTATTTTACGTATTATTAATTAAATATAAGAATTATTTAAAAAAAAATTTGTATGTATGAACCAGTACCTATGTTAAAATAACAAAAGTGTTTATTATTGTTTTGTTGTTTAATTACATCTTATTTTTCTCTTAAAGTATTTTCTCACTTATTTCAATAAGAACCTCTATCCATAAGTATACAATATTATTTACGTTTTAGCGTTTTACGTTAGTGTTAACGAATTTGTTTTCCCATATTTATTTTTTTACTTTAAACGTTAAAAGTATTTTCTAATAGTTTTAAGTAAAAATTATCAAATAAATTTCACCTTATCTTAAGGGTTAACATCCCATGTCTAGACAACGTTCGACGAACCTCGATTTCACGTACAGTTATGTTACAGTGCATTTTAATTTAATAAAGTAGTTTATGTAACAAGTGTGATCGAAGTCCACTACATACTATATATAACTTAATAACATATTTTTTTAATGTAGTTAATTTGAGGGGCTAACAAAATGAGACGCTTATTATTTTTAACTTAAGAATTCATGGTAATTTTGATGGAGCCTGTGGTTGATTCACTTAATCACTGAAGGTTGGTATATAACCCCTTTCCACATTAATTTTCGAATTCTGTATGCGTATTTCGACAACTATGCTGTCATCATCAGCAGATAATTATAAAGTGTCGCACCTGGTAAACTACGGCGAAAAACGCCCATACGAAAACAAACTCCGTGGTTTACCAGATGCGACACTTTCTAATTATCTGCTGATGATGACAACTTAGTTGTCGAAATACGTATACAGAATTCGTAAATTAATATGGCAAGGGGCTATATATCAACTTTCAGTGATTAAATTAGGAATTCATAATTTTCAGGTTATTCTGTAAATTTTAATTTTTCTATAATTTCTCCATATAGTTTGCAAATAGCACAATTGCATGTCTTTAAACTGTATTTCTTATAACGAATTAAGAAGATAACCAATTATTTACTTCCAATATCCAAAATTCATGTTAACGTAGCATTTTTAATAATAGTGTCCAATAGAATGTAAGTTAAACTTGCTTGGTCAAAAACGCACCCCGTGATAGTACGTTTCAAATTTCGAACGTAGCAAAGTGTACTGTCACTGTAACACTTGCACAAACACTTTCCTATTTCGAACGCATCCTTATTGTTTCAATTAGACGGAAATATTTAAATATCGCATAATTTTCCTGTAATTTGACATTCGATATATGGATGTACTTATGTATGTTCTCTATCGATTTCTTTCTTCGATTCTTAAAAAATTCCAAACACTATTTTACATGATGATTTCGTAATTTCTTATTGTATTTCTTTCTTAATAATAAACAGACGAATCTATTAGACCTCCTAAGTACTTTTTTATGCTATCAGTAGATGTATGTTTTTAAAACAGAACTCTCATTTGTGACCACTTAAGAAGTTCTCTTACAATTTCAAAATGTATGTAAATATGGTGTCTAATATTGATTGCGGTTATTGATACATATACGTATATGTAATACATTTATCTCACTTTTTTCTATAATTTACGTATGTAGGTCATTGGAATTCAGCGCAGATACTGAATGTTCATAAAGTCTCGTGCACTATCAATATGAAATTTATATTTGTTGTTACGGGTTTATCAAACCTTTCGTTTATTTTTGGCGTTTAACAATAGGATTTTCCGTAAAGCTATTATTATGTCCGTATTTTGTGTACACTGTATGTCCCTGTACTAATCTTCTTGTATATATTACAACTTAGATTTTTTTTCGTAGTTTTAATAGCTTTTACTGTCATTGCATGATTTTAAATTGCACTTTATTGAATTTATTTCATTACGGTTCTGTGTCGTTATATTTTCCTATTTCAAGAGATTGCGTTTAATCAAATTCTCTAGTTAGTTTGTCGCCTTCATTGTTGATTGCGGGAAATAAATTATTCTCTTAAAAGAGTATTCCAACACCATCTAGAGAAATTTGATTTAATTTTGGTTAGAAAACCTATCGGCCATGTTCGTTTCTTCCGTAATATCACAACGAAGCAATATTAATTACTGAAAATAGTTGTATATGCGTTTAAAATTATGCTAATATAACTAGAAGTATTTTAAATACCGAGCTCGAAACATTTACTCGTTTTCTTTGTACATATTAGTCAAGTCTAGAACAATCTTTCTTATTGGGCTTTGTGCGTAACGTGCTACAAAATCGTTAACAATTTAAGGCATGGTTAGAATGAATTACTCTTAGCTTAAAGAAAGGTAGTTTCTACAACAATGGTGTTGGATCCTATTAGGCTAATTCAAAAATGTGTCGAACTATGTTAGGGTTTTGGGAAATAGTTCAATATATGATCACGTACACCTAGAGTAACACCACCATTTTGTCGGCTGCTAATTATATACATAAGAATATTTGTTTAAGCGATTCTCTTTACAAGGAGCAGAGGTATGTATTATTAATCATTAGGTGTCATTTGACTTATTATTGTGGTCTTGGATATGAAATTTTTAGAGCCTTAGTTTAGGATTTTCTTCGCCTTGGTAGCCCTCGAGTACAATCTAGTGGGTCAATTAAGTAACGGATCCTGCAGTTTGTGAGTGCGAATGGGACTAACTTTTCCATACAAACGATTCTCTACTTGACCGTCGGAGTGCTAAAACTAGCACAAACAACTCGGAAAGGGGGGGGGGGGTTCCTGTAAGTATATTTTAAGAAAAATACGCCACAGCATCGTTGAGAGCAAAGGGGATTCCCAAAATACGTTCGGTATTTAATTGCCATAAAAGTGTTTATTTCTTTGCCAGATAGAAGATCTCGTGAAACAGAAGTTATTAATTAGTCGGTAGGGAGACAAAAAAGTTCTTAATTTACAGTAAATACTACAAGTTTATTCCCATGTCCATTAATTGCTTTTGGCATACACTAAAGTCAATCATGTAGAAATGTAATAATAAAAAAATAAACTCTACCGAATAAATATGTATTTAAGGAAATGTCTAAGTAAATTATTTGGAACAAAAATCTAATTATTTCCACCTGCAGATATAGGCCGGTTTATACTAATCATACATAGACAAACGTTTACCTGAATGCCGCGTAATAAGCACTCAAACAAAAGAAAATATAAAACAGCACAAGTAAATACTGTTCAGCTTATCTTCTGAACCAATAAAAAAGTGAATCTATTGAGTGCACATACGTAAAATTTTATAATTGGAAAATATCTATTAAATATATATAGATTTTAAAATTGTTTGCTGCTATTGAATATACAATATACGTTTTGATGATGATCAATAATTAAAATTAATTAGACATATGTACAGATTCACTATTTAACCATCGTCTAATGAACTTAATAGTTCCGTTGAATCATTAACTGCATATAAGCTCATAGATAATTTCTGCAGTCTAATGAACAAAAAATAGATATTCTATAAAATATTGAAGATGTAATTACGAACAGTACATGATCTGTGTCTAGATCTGACTCGCTTTCCCTCAGAAAGAAGCAACGGACCCGAAACTGTTTCATTCACTCCCAAGTTGTCGAAGATGGAAATTCTTTACCTAAGTGGTCCTTTGGCAGAATGGCTGCACTAAGGTGGAAATAGCATTTCTTTTTCTTTCAGATGGTAATATACTCCGCACTAAGATCACGATTTTAGATCATAAGCAAAAGAAACTCTAACGCCAACGTAGATAATAGAGTGGAAGAAGAAAAGATTAGGTGATAATTGAAATTGCCGTACCTGAAGTTAGTGCTGAGGGTATGAACTAGATTTTTTGCCCTTCTAATAAGTCATAAAATAACGTCACGGTAGAAACGCTGATCCGACGTAATCGCAATGTGCCTAACTTGATCTAATATAATTCAAAACAAATCAATTCCAAGTCGATACATTAAACGATCGCCATAATATTATTCCAACAAGAAATTGAAAGTTAGTTTCTTAATTTTATGCACGCTCATTACCAAATTGAACTCGACCATATTACAGGCGAAGGTATACTTCTCCGAAGGCAGAACCGTAAAAGAGAGTATGTGCATTAGCGAGAGGGCCTTTATGCCTAACATAACGTGCGCGCGTAGGAGAAAAGAAGACAGGAAAATGCAAATTAGGTGCTCAATATTACAACAATTAATTACAAATTACTTGGAATAATTTCAATTAAAGACATCAACAATTAAACATGTAAAATAATGTGATGTAAATGAACCATAGGTTCCTAGAGTAACTTGTATAACAACCCTTCTATGACATTCCAGATGGGACGTAGTAATGTTAACGAATCAATTTAATTTCGACAACAGTGCGGTTCACAAAATATGAATAAAAGATGGAATGAGCATGTGACAATACATATTACTGTACTATCCCAGAATAGATGAATATACATATTTACTTAATACACAATATATATATATATATATATATATATATATATATATGTATACTTATTTCATTGATAGTATTAAGTTTCGGGGTCGCTAATCCTTTACTCATAATCTTTATCTGTGCTCGCTAAAATCTAGGAAAGTGAAGAGGTGGTATAATGCGCTTATACAGGTATATTTATTCTGAATTTTTAGAACCCTTGAGAGTGTGTTTGTGATAATGTATTTACCGTTTTTAAATTAGTGTCTTATACTAATTTTATACTTTATGTATTTGTAACAAACCTTTGGACCATAGGCAAGACGAAAGATATTTTGAACAGTGAAAAAATTAGAATGAAAACTTTATTAGGGACTGATTTGTCTTCTCAAAGTGAAGTTGCTGGAAAAGTAAATGCTTCACGCTGAACAGTGGAAAAAATTTCAACACTTATCAAAGAATTTTTACCTTCAATATCAAGCTGTCGACAACATTATCACCGGCCACGCAAACGACAGAAAAGGAGGATAGAAAAATTATTAGCATTGCTTTGCAAAATAGACAAGCTTCTATCAGAGAATTGCTACCTTTTCCACAAAGACTTTTCAACATTCTCCAACAGTAAAATTGTGCATCTTGGCTCGTTGTAGACAATTTTCTTCATTATTTTGGTTACAGTCCTTTAATATATAGATATGAGAACGGACCTTGCTATCTCGATTATGCATTGCTGAATTAAAGTGTCGTCGCTCTGCGAAAAAACTGTAATCGAAGCCAAGATGCATCGACATTTTACTGTTGGAGAATGTTGAAAAATCTTTGTATAACATTATATCGCACGCATTTTAAAAATGTTTTCTTATATTACGTGTTAGTCACTGTTGTCAATTTCACAATCACAGGTCATATTCAGTGAGGAGTTACGACACGGAGCGATTAAAGAATCTATCAAATTTGTGAGACAAACATCTTGGACCTTATAGAGAGGAATGTGCAGCATAAAGTGCTAAACCCCCCCCCCCTCCCTCGCCACGATAGTATAGTTATGCATTATTGGTGCAGAAACAGGACGTTGCATACAAAATGTAATAGAAACTGTTCTTATTTTACTAAATGCATAGGAAAATCCTTCGATGTTTAGACGAGAATGCTTTCGGCGATTTTGGTATATCCATATTGCCCTGGCCTGGAAATTCACCGGACCTCAATTTAATCGAGATTATTTAGAATGTTCTTAAATCTATTGCTCGTCCCCAAGTCTCAATTAAAAGAAAATATCGAAAAAAGCCTGGAAAGGAAACAGCACGTTGCAAGACACCGCAGAAGCTTGTATCGACAGCATACCGAAGCGAAATCAAGAAGTCACTCAAGCTAAAAGAGGTTTTACCAAATATTGCACAAATATATAATTATAAAAATGTCTTCCAATCTGTACTAGCATATGTAATTTAGAAGTATACATTTTACATTTAATGTGTTGGGATTTCGTTAAAACTCTGGGCTAATTGAATTAACAAGTACTCTACTTCCATCGACTTTTTACAAGTTGCAAGGTGAAGTTACTTTTGGGAATTAAAAAGAAAAATGTCTTGAAATTTATGCCTGCAGTAATAGTATAACCCAGTTATTGAAAAGCATTCCGCCAAATGAACCAAACAGAAAGCAGTGCCACAGTTTAAATATATATCTTAAATTAGAACCAGCTTATAAACTGACCGGCAAAAAAAATAGCCACCTTAAAATATTTTTCAAGATTCCCTTAAATGTATATTTTAACCAACATTCATAATATGCTAATATAACTTATATGAATGTTATGTTTTGCTTTTAACAACATTAATATATTTATATAAACCACAAAGCAATAAATTATATGTTATTTTTGTAAATAGGCTTGAGTTTTAAGAACATCTGATCTCTAAGTAATCAAAAGATGTTTCGAAATTCAGTTTCATATTCACGTATATAAACACGCGTTGCATTTGTACAACAAATCTTATTTATTTATAGCGTCGCGATGTATAATGTGTAAACAACATTATGTGACACATTAAATTCAATGAAGTTCTACAAATTTTAACTTGTTATCGTTGTAGTTTATTATGGTAAAGCATTGCATTTAGTTCCTAAAATAAATTAGCAAATAAGAACTCCATGGGCCAACAATTCCGGTAACTATTGAGGATGTTTTTGTAATCGTGACCATAACTGAGGATTACTGTCGGCGCTGTTTTTTCTATTTTGCTAAATATTCTTTTAGTACGATTTCTATGTTTAAGCATGAATTGAAACATGAATTAAATAAAAAATGCAATTATAATTTTAAATGCATGATTAGAACGATCTATGAGGTAAACTAGAAAAGTGGTCCACCTTACAATGAAACAGTAGACCTACGATTTTTTTAATATTAGGTGCGCAACTAAGTTCTCGCTGTTTACAAATAAATCATTCAAAATATTGACCATCGCTAGCGTCAACTTTTTCTCATCTTTCTGGCAGAACTCGAATACCGTCACGGTAGAAGTGTTCGTCTTTTGAGGCTATCCACGAATCAAGCCATTTTGAGATGTCTTCATATGAGCGGAACTGTGATTAGCCAGACCATGTGCCGTCAAACGGAACAAGTAATAATCGGATGGCGCAATATCTGGGGAATATGGTGGGTGGGATAGGACCTCCCATTTGAGCGTTTCTAAGTAGGTTTTAACGGGTTTAGCAACGTGAGGCCGAGCGTTGTCATGCTGTAGAAACGCTTTTTCGTGCTTCTGCTCGTATTGTGGCCGCTTTTCACGTAGTGCTCGGCTCAATCGCATCAATTGAGTTCGATATCATTCCCCAGTGATCGTTTCGTTCGGTTTCAACAGCTCATAATAAATAGCACCGCCCTGGTCCCACCAAATACACAGCAAAACTTCGCAGTGTGTATTCGGCTGAACCGACGAGGTAGGATCATGACCGAGCAGTCCCCATGATTTTGTTCTCTTTGGGTTGCTGTAATGAATCCATTTTTCATCACCCGTCACGATGCGATGAAGAAAACCCTTCCTTTTTTGCAGCTGGAGCAGTTGTTCACAGGCGAAAAAACGACGCTCAACGTCTCTTGGCTTCAAATCATAAAGAATCATTCCCAACGCATGCAATAGCTGGGAAATCGCTTGTCGGGTAACTCCTAATGCTAAAGCAAGCTCTTTTTGCGTTTGGCACGGATCCTCTTCGAGCAATGCACCCAATTCAGCGTCTTCGAAGGTTCACTTACTACTGGAGCCATCTCTTGAAAAACAGCGAGAACTTAGTTGCGCACCTAATACAATAATATAAAAACCATAGTTCCTATAGTTAAAGTTAGTAGCATTGAAGTCCTACAATAATACAGTACTTGTTTAATAGAAGAAGACCTAATCCATGGAATATAAATATTTGCCATATGGACAGAGATATGGTCAAGTCAATAAGTACATAATGTAAAACCAATAAAATGTATAATTGACTATTGCCTTAAGAAAATTCTCACTGCTCCTCCGCCAATAGAACGATTTATAGTGAAAAATTGTTAAAATGCTTAGTTCAAATATATTTAGTTCTTAAAAGTGATAGAAACTTTAAACGAAAATCTTAGGTAACCATTGCTTCAACTTTCATTCAAACATCGGGATTGGTTACGGTCCATGGTCTTTCATTTTTTGGATCACCTTCAAAGGATTCAGAGACCCATCAAAACTGTTATGACTAATATTTCACTTCTAAATAAGAAGGAGTCATTCCTAAATAGTTTTAGGAGAATTCCGTTCCCTTGTCAAAAATTAGATGACTGCTATATTATAATTTTACGAAACTCATTTTTTGTTCCCAGATAGTTTATAAAGCATAAAATAATGAACGAATTGCAGTTTAATACATAAGTCGAAAAATGTTACTGTAATTATACATTACTGGGCAACACAATTAATTGTTTTTATGGCTAAGTAGATTTTGTTTCTATTATTCCTCATATAAACATGTGTGCATAATAAGGCCTAATATATACTTCGACTCAAAATAAATGGTTATATTTCGAATTTAAAGCTACCACACAAAATATTTTCGAAAGGGTATTACCTAACCTTCGTTTTGCAATCATCATTTACTCATCTTTTATCAAATTGAAGTTGAATTTGATGGAGCCTGTGGTTGATTAACTTAATCACTAAGGTTGATATATAACCCCTTTCCACATTAACTTTTGTAATTTTGTATACGCATTTCGACAACTAAGTTGTCATCATCAGCAGATAATTGCAAAGTGTCGCACCTGGTAAACCACGGCAAAAAATACTTGTACCAAAAAGAACTCCGTACGCGATCTATACCGTTGAGTGTACATCTTGGTTCTCAACGATATAGATCGCGTACGGAGTTTGTTTTCGTACAGATATTTTTCGCCGTGGTTTACCAGGTGCGACACTTTGCAATTATCTGCTGATGATGACAACTTAGTTGTCTAAATGCGTATGCAGAATTACAAAAGTTAATGTGGAAAGGGGTTATATATCAACCTTAGTGATTAAATCTTTTATCAAAAGCAATAATGGTTGGTCTTATTTGGATCAATTATCTTGTTAACTTGCCTCTTTTATGTATTTGAAGGCGTTGTATTTCTTGCCGGTCAGTCCAAATTAGTTTAATTAATTTTGAATTATTTTCAATTCACACATATTTAATCCACTTATAACTTTTTTATCAAGGCTTTATTATAGTTTCAATTTAAAAAGTCAACTGTCCCAAATTGTTTGTTTTGGCACTTGAATACTTCGCTAAATTGAAGCTGCGTAATATGCATATTACGACACCGTCATCCATTAATAATAAACAAAAATAAATTAAGGTTATATTTTAAAGCAAAGGATGTTCAAAATTAATTTAATTTTGGTACTGGATTATGTAAAAGGTCCGGAAACGTACGTTAATAACAGAATAATAAAACAGCAGATCACGGATACTATTCAATAGAATAAAAATATTTTATTAACAAAATTTACTGACTGAACGTGTTTGTTTGGAGGTATAAGAAGAAAACTATTAGTGTAACAAGATTTTATAATGACCGATTTACCAAATTTATTTTAAAATTTCTGCATCTGCACTTAAAATAACTTTTTAGGTATAATTTACAATTAATGATACACTGTACAATCAGCCACACATAATACTGCCCTACTTCATACACTGCATAAATTTATAATTCCCGATTCCCGGTCTTTTGTATACTAAGTTAAAATAGGCAAGAACATGACGGTTATACAGAACAGGAGCAACATATTTGTAAACTAGGTTATTTTTACATTTAACACACCGTTGATGATGACAACTCAGTTGTAGAAATATGTATACAGAATACGAAAATTATTGTAGAAAGGATTTATATATAACTTCAATTGATTAATTTAATCAACCCTAGTATTCGTTAATATTTACTTTCAATATCTTTACATCATTCATGGTAATTATTGATAACTGAATACCAAACTGCTAACCGTTTAAAATTTTTGTGTGATTAGTAGACTTTTTAGTAACGACTATTGTCGATAAGTTGTTAGTACAAGTGTGTTTTTCTAATTTTAATATTATTATGAGATTTAAGATGGTCGTCGTACAAAACACTATTTTCCTCAAGCTCTATATCAAGACTATATTTTACTTTAGCAAATGAATATTAATCCCAATAAAATTTAAGTGTGTGTATAGCTTTCGACGTTACAGGTCGTGTATGGAATTTGTTTCGTGCGGGTTTTTGCCGTAGTTTGCGTGGTGCGACACTGTTTAATTATCTGCTGATGATGACAACTTAGTTGTCGAAATACGTATACAGAATACGAAAATTAATGTTAATCACAACAGGCTCCATCAAAATTACATTCGAATTCTGTGTTTAGCAATTTGAAGATATCGCAAAATCTCATTGACATAAGAATAATAAAACTTTTCAATACGTACGAGAAACTTTTTTTAATAATATAATCACTTTATTTTATCCAACAGTTAACCATCAGATACATAACAAGATTTGAATAATATATGAAGTACAACTATGCACAAAATCTTCAAATAACAAATAAAAATCGATACAAAAAATATATATAAAATAGTATAAATGAGAGAGAACTACATTCCTCGGATCGAAGAGAAACCAAACTTTGTTGGCATTTGGAAATAGGGATGCAAACGATGCATCGATGTTTTCAAAATGTCCATATATTATTTCGACAACTAAGTTGTCATCATCAGCAGGTAATTGAACAGTGTCGCACCTGGAAAACTATGGCAAAAAATATCCTAACGAAAACAAATTCCGCACGCAATTCGTACCGCTGAAAGCGAAAACGTACACTGTATATTTGTTTCAGATGATTTTTAAAAATTGTTTTACTTAAACTAAGATGAATGACATTAAAAAAGGGAACAGGGACATAAACGACAAATACCTGCATATGATTTATTGCACTGTCCCTTTTCTGTCATTTAGCAGACCGAAGAGATGCCAATGTTCAACACATGGCCTTCATTCTTCAGAACGTACACACTTTCATACGTATCTAATTCGCGATACACACGTTCTTAATCAAATGCAAACAATTTGCGTTAACACTAACACATGATTACAATCCAACACATGTTTTGTAAACCAGATTTTTCTAGAGTACTAACCTTTGCTTTATATGTTTTTATACCGAAACAGCTGTTTCTATCGAGGTTTTGTTTTGTAGTTTGTTTACTACAATAAATTCCCGATTTCTTGTTCTGATAAAACATTGTTTTTAATGGGTAAAAACACCACGCAAGCAAAACAATGCGATTGAAAAATGTTACCCGGACTCTTGTATATATATATATATATATATATATATAAATTTTTCGAGTTTAAACGTGGTCGTACCACACAAATGCTTGCGGATTGCTTTGAGGTAGACTGTGGAAGCCGTTACACCGGAAAATGTGAGTTGACAAAAATTATAATAAAAGATTCGTAAAGTGAAGCTCCGTGAGATTGCTGAGATGACACAGATATCATATGGAAGTGTATTTACTATCCTTCATGAAAAATTGAGAAAATGAAAAAGGTTTTTTCCAAGTGGGTGCCGCGATTGCTTTCGATGGAACAAAAACAGCAACGCGTCGATGATTCAGAAAGCTGTTTATCGCTATTTACTCGCAACAAAAAAGATTTCTTGCGTCGTTACGTGACCATGGACGAAACGTGGATACATCACTACACTCCAGAGTCGAAGCGGCAGTCATCTGAGTGGCGCACAGCTGGCGAAATTCATGGTACGTCCGATATATACGCAGCAGTCAGCTGGCAAAGTCCTGGCGTCAGTTTTTTGGGATACACATGGCGTGATTTTCATTGACTACCTCGAAAAAGGTAAATCGATCAACAGTGATTATTATATTGACTTACTGGAGCGTTTGAAGGAGGAAATCGCAAAAAAACGACCGCACATGCAAGAAAAAAAATCCTTTTTCACCAAGACAATGCACCCTGCCACAAGTCGATGAAAACAATGGCAAAATTGAACGAATTGGGTTTTGATCTGCTTCCCCACCCCCCATATTCGCCAGATTTAGCCCCCAGTGCTTCTCTTTATGATCTTAAAAAAATGCTCCATAAAAAGATTTGGCTCAAATGAGGAGGTCATCGCTGAAACTGAAGCTTATTTTGAAGCGAAAGATAAATTTTTTTATAAACATATTGAAAAATTGGAAAAGCGTTGGAATCATTGTATCACCCTAAAAGGTGATTATGTTGATGAATAAAAAAAATTTTGCAAAAAAAAATGTTGTTTTCATTGTTAGACTCGGGACTTATTGATTCATGTGTTATGATTACAATCCAACACATGTTTTGCTAAACCAGATTATCCCTTACTCGGTTGATTTTTATATGCTTTATATGTTCTTTATACCGGGTTTCTATCGATCGTTTTGTTTGGCCGAAGTATTATTTACTACAATCTAGCCATTTAATTCCGTAAATCCGCCAAAACGGATTTTATGGAGTTAGTGGACCGAAATGTGACTTGAAAACGCCGCTCTTTAAAAACGCTATTTAAATTTTTCGTCAAACAGTGGAAAGGTAAACATACAAACTGCTTATCCCGATTGCTTTGAGGTGATTGACATATGCTATCCCAGGTTAGTTTTCTTATGTTAGCCTTCCTAATTAATCCAATAATTATCCCCGAATCAAAACTATTGTATCTTATCATTACCTTCAGAGTATTTTCAATTACACAGATTAAAAATTCAGAAAATAATAAAGATTTTACTTACAAAGCGGTATATACAACATAGTCTCCTGGTGACACAAAACTATAAAATATTGAATCTTAAATATATGTATAATAGCCAAAAAATTTTTATATTTTAATTTTAGTATACACTGCAGAAGTTAATCGACTCTTCAGGTAAAGATTTTATACTAAAAATTAGTTTCAGCTATTAATTCATGGTACATAAATATATATCTACGTTGGCTTACACGATTCGTTGTACTTGTAAGTGCTACAGAAACGATTGAATGCAGAAATCTCGCACAAGAATAAGTGACTGAATAAAATTTTATAACACGCTTTCAACAAAAATATTCCCAATGTAATTTAAAGGAACAAGCTGTTCACGCACGCAGACTATAATGAAAATTGTAACTTCGAAGTCGGGTTATAAAAATCTTAATATTTGACATGAACTCTCATCACTAAGGTATTCTGTAAACATTTTGGAAAGTGCTTCTAATTTATGATATCGATAAACTTTTCAATTAATTTTAGAATTATATACATTACCGTCCATATTGCTATATTGCACTGCAGGTAATTTTAATTGCAGAAGGATATAAAATATTTAAGTTAATATATTGAAATTTTATCCAAACTAAAATCATTTTACATATTTGCACGTTATTTAACCGAAGTATTGTGTATAAACAAATGAACGCCTTATTTTCTATTTCAAGAAATAATATTCAGGCAAGAAATATAATGAGGGTGCCATGGAGATTATCCCTTACTCGGAATTGTTTATTGTATGGTTTATTACGTGGACGTAATAGCCATTCTTTACCTGATATGCGTTTGTAAGGGTATATTTTATGTCTATTACACAGTAAATACTCAGTATTCACGTTGTTAATGAAGTGTCAGCAAGTGCTATCGAGTGAGCGTATTTTTTTTAATTGTGTTTAAAACATGGCAAGGAGAAAGCAACTAACTCTTGAATAAAGGGCAAGAATTATTGCTTTGCACGAAACAAAGCTTTCTAATAGAGCAACCACCCGAAAACTTAAAGTTTCCGAGTATTACGTTCGTCAAACTATAAAGAGAATGGCAGAAACTGACCAACTCGGGGACCGAAAATGCATGGACGGCCGAGGATAACTACTAAAAGAAAAGATGAATATCAAAAATTAATGACCTTGCGCGATCGTCGTCCTTTACGGTTTAATTATATGTTTATATACAATTATTAATATCATAATAACATGACTGTGAGTTTTAAAATAAATATTAGATCTGTTTCCATAATAAAATTTATGGCGTATTAAAGGACTCGAAGTTGTACTCCGTGATGACTTAATTGGTAGAGCAGCCATCTAGAAAACGGCAGGTAGAGTTTCGAGTCCTTCTCCAGCACAGAAATTTTTAATTGATTTCCGTGAATTTAATTAACGATGGAATAGCAGAAAATAATAATTTTCATAATTCCCATCGCTAAAAAACTTAATTATATGTTTGTATATAATTATTAAAATCTTTTTTCCATTTTTAAAAGTTACTTATTTAATTATCACTCTTTTCTTTCCCTTTAACCTACTGTACATCGATTTAATATGTATTTATTTTCATGGATTTTTATATTTTTTAGAAAATATTAATATTTATAAATAAGTACATATATTTTTTTCGCTGAATATTGTAAATTTACAAAAACACACAAACATTTTAAAGTAACAAAATTATACGATGTTTCTCTGCGTTTATACTTATTCTATGAAACTAGTAAAAGTCTAGTAAAATAAATTAGTAAAAGTCTAATCTGCAGGCATATGTTATTTCTTTCTTTCACCTTTATTTATGTATAATTGTCTAGTGCACGCATGATTATAAGCATGTGTGTGAACTACGTTAATATATGTATGTATATGTATATACATATATGGAGATCCAGACAATTTATCTCTTAGGGATTAAATTATTGTATAGGTTGTCGTTTTTAACATATATCATTTTTTTAATCATGCGTTTGTTGTAATTGCTTTCTATTTCAAGAATTTCAGTATTGCTGACGTCGAATTCATATTTTTGCTTCAAAGTACATTTAGAGTAGACAAAGATAATGCGTTTATTTTGTTACTATTTAAGCTGTATTTGTGTTTATAAATTCTCTTATGTAAATATTGCTATTTTTAAGTGTTTATATACATGTTCAATTTTGGTAAAAAAGGATTTGTTTGTATTTTTCGGTTTGTGAATTATTTTAAAGAGTTCGTTTAGATTCTACGTTCATAGCACGTGTAGTAGAGTTATGAATTCTGGCTTTTCGTTGAGTGTGCTAGTACATATTGTCGGTGCTTTCTGTATTTTTAATCTTTTTTCCATAATAGGACTTTTAAACCAAGGTAGTTATGGAGGAATTAGGGAATAAAAACCGTTAAATAATTCTCTCTTCTACATATTTTTCCTTTAAAGATATGTCGATAACTGTATTTTGGCAATACCAATTCACGCAGGTAAATAAATTCTAACAATTTTAATTTTTCCTACAAAAACTTCAATTCGCAATAGAAAGTGAAAATAATGCTGAATTCCCGTATATAACAGAAACATAAAAATAATATAATATACATATATAATAGTTGAAATTATGATTAGGTTAAAATGTAATGAAAAAAAAAACAACAGTATAGATAACATTTGTGCAGAAAATAAATCTATTAAACATGAGAAAGTAATGCACAAATGCTCAAAATTCAAGTTTTAAGGTGTAGATTTCAGATTTTAAAATACAGGATGTTTCGAAAAGAATATACGTATTTCGAATGCATATATTTATTAAAGTTTAAGACATACGACTATGAAACTTTACACACATAATTACGCACCTTCCAAGTTCAGATTACAGATGTTCAATATGTCCTCCATCAGCGACACGAACAATATCACATCGATACTCAAATTCCTCCCATACTCGGGCAAGCATATCCTTCGTCACTGATGTTATGGCAGTACGGATCCGGTTCTTTAACTCTTCCAGGTTCTGTGGGAGTGGTGGTACATAAACGTTATCTATAACGAAACCCCGCAGGAAGAAGACGCAGGTTGACAAATCCGGTGACCGTGGAGCCCAGCTGACATGCTAAGTCGCCAGCTCCTTGACGACCAATCCTAGTGGAGTTTCGTTCAGATATTCACGCACTTGGCGACTCCAGTGAGGAGGTGCCCCGTCTTGTTGAAAAAAAAAGTTGTCTTCGTGCAGCCTCGGAAACAACCAGTTTTGTAACATAGCGAGATACTGCTGACCATTAACCGTGTTTCCATCAAAGAAGAATGGACCGTAAACAGATGATCGGGATATCACACAAAACACATTGATTTTAGGCAAATGTCGTACATGTTCAATGGCTGCATGTGGGTTCTGTAGATCACAAATTCAAACATTGCGTTTGTTTACCAGACTACTAACATGGAAAGTCGCTTCATCACTGAACACGATGCGTTGTGCGAAAGTGTTATCATTGAACTGAAGTTTCAGTTTCAGTGCAGTAATTGAGCCCTGAAGATGTCCCATACAAATGGGTACGAAACGTCGGCAGATATACAAGTGACGCGGTTCTAGCCCGGAAGCCCAGAAGCAGATAATATGAGTAGTAGTTTTAAATAATATATATTGATATGTAAATAAAAATGTGTGTTTATGGTTTTTAATGTGCAAAATGTGATATGTATGTTTAAATTAACTTTAAAGTATTTTATTTAAGGTACACTATCCATGTTTACTAGGCAACTGACTAAGAGAGAATCTCAAGATTTTGAGTTGCGGACTTTGTAACATCTTGGTATAAACATTCTTCATCTAATAAGATTTTAACAATATACAAAAAATTGCCTCTCTTCTTAATGTTACTAACGATTTGTGAATTAAATTAATTATAAATCATTAATTGCTACTTGTTTTTAAATTCCTTTCTCTTTTTCCCATAAAATATATATTTTTAAAATTAAATATTTAAATTTACCAGTATTGCTTTAACCCTACTTTTTCCTATTATAAATATAACTTTTTATAATGTAATCTATGTTAATAATTCTTTGAAAATTTTGCATTAACAATTTTCTCATTACCTACTATTTTATATATAATGTTATCTATTATAATTTTATCCCTTTCATTAGTCTATTTGAATTGTATTTCTTACATACATAAACCCATTATAAATATTCAATTTCTTAAACTTTCTTAATAGATGAACTTGTATTAAACTCCAAATATTCTTTTCTATTTTATTCTATTTTTACTGTGATTATTTTGAAATTTATTGAATTATCTAAAATTTTTTGACATTACCTTCTGATTCCTACTTCTATTCAATGTTAATTTAACTTTTATTAATTTAAATTTATATTATTTTGGGTTTAATGACTACTATGAACAATTTAACAAGAACTCATACTTATTCCATATATACCTACAATGGTTGTTAATACTATCTAATAATAGAAGATTTTACTTTACATCGATTCAAAAGAATATGTTTCTATGTACACTGTGACACAGTGTACATCTAGGTTTTGAACGGTGTGGATCGAGTACGGAGTTTGATTTTCGTACGGTTGTTTTTCGCCGTGTTTTACCAGGTGCGACACTTTGAAATTATCTGCTGATGATGACAACTTGGTTGTCGAAATGTGTATACAGAATTTACAAAGTTAATGTGGAAAGGGGGTTATATATCAACCTTATTGATCAAGTCAATCAACCACAGGCTCCATCAAATTCAACTGGATAGAATAATACTTGACATATTTATTCAACATATAACTGGTGGCCCATCTATCGGTTTAAATTTGATCCACCGGTTATTTCGAATCTGGCAATACTTTTGTCATTCTATTCTGTCACAAAATTCAGTATATTATCTCCACTGAACGAAATGAATCGATTTACACTTGAGCAACGTTGGGATTTATTAGAAATTTATTTCCAAAACAAAGACAATTGGTCGGAAATTGCATGAAAATGTACAAAATTTGGTCGCAGATAAGAACCAACAGTACCCGGTATACGCAAGTTTATTGCTGAAGTTCGCGAAATTGGTTTCATTGTTGATGCGCCAAGACGTGAGCGTGCTCGTACAGTGCGTACACTCGAAGAATCCATTAACATCAACTCGTCATCGTTCTCAAGAACTGAACATTTCACGCACCAATTGACGTTGAATTTTGCGAAAAGGTCTCGGTATGACACCTTACAAAGTTCAATTGGTTCGAGAGGTGAAGCCGCATGATGATGTCGATTTTGCTTAAAAAACCATCTTTCCGGATGAAGCTCATTTTCATCATGGTGGGTACGCTAACAAGCAAAATTGCCGTATTTGAGGCTCAAAAAACCCACACGTGGTCTTACAGAAGCCAATGCACCCATTAGGAATGACTGTTTGGTGCGGCTTGTGGAGCGAAGGCATCATTGGCCCATATTTCTTTGAAAATGAGGACGACGCAACCATTACGGTCAATGGAGACATCTATCGCACCATGATAACCGATTTTTTTGTGCCCGCTCTTCATGGTATTGATGTGAACTATGTTTGGTTTCAATGGGATGGTGCAACTTGCCACACATCTCATGCCATAATCGATTTATTGCGTCAAACGTTTGATGGCCGTTTAATTAGATGAAATGGTGATGTCAATTGGCTGCCAAGAAGCTGCAATTTGACACCGTTGGACTATTTTCTGTGGGGCGCCGTTAAATACAAGTGTTATGCCGACAAACCAGAGACAATTGAGCATTTGAAGGCCAACATTCGTGATGCCAATGCCGAGATACGACCCCATACACTCGAAAATGTGCTCGAAAATTAGTCCGATCGAATGGGCACTGCGAGGCCAGCCGCGGCAGCTATATGAATGAAATAATATTCCATCTCTAACCGGAACAATTGTTCTTCATAAAAAAAAATAAATTTGGCAAAATTTCAAACCGTTTTTGTTTTATTGCATTTTGAAATTCAAACTTTTAAATGACCTACCCGTTACAAAACTTAGATTTGTTCAAAAATTCATTTTTACAGTGTTCTTAAATTTTGTAACTTATAATTTTGCGTCCCTTATATGGCAGTTATTAAATTAATTTTTCTCTTATCTCGCCTTTTTATTAGTCCAGGCCACGGTTATTACTACCGAGAAATATTGAATTATAGTTTAAATTTTCGAATTTTTAAGTTAAACTTTATGTAAATATTTAAATTTTATTTTGATAAATTTATTAAAGATTTACAAGGCTTTAATTTATATTTTCAAGCATTCCTTTAAAAGAATTGAAATTAATCTTTTGACCACAATCAATGCACAAGTTATGATCAACGAATAAATAATTTCGCATCTATCTTTTTCTGAAAATATTAGATGTAAAAATAAAATATGAACAATTATGGTACATGTATTTTCAAGAATCAAACATTTGTATTCGATCTAAGAAAACGTGAATGGTATACATATAATCTCGATTTAAGTACACCAGCACAAAAACATGGGTTGACAGCATAATGGTGTGGAGTTGCATTTCTGCGTTTGGCGTTGGATAATTTTGTTTGTGCTAACATCGTATAAATAACGACTGCTTCACAGCTGTTAGATGAGTTGTTGAGGCCTCTTACTTTAAAATTATTAAATATGCATTACTAAAAAACAAAATATTTGTTAAATGTAATGAATAGATTAATTCTACCTCAATGACTTGCTTATAATTGAATGGATCTGATATTGCATGAATACTGCAATATTTTTGAAAAAATATATGTTCTACAAACTCGTTTAATTCGAAATTTCATGTTTGATTTTATTATTGTTAACTTCAAATTTTATTTTTAACAACGCTGTAATGATTAATTATAAAGCAATTAATTTTTATTTTGAAATATCCTTATCTTACAAAGAGAAAGTATCATTCAGGATGGATATGAATTGGAGCTACAAAAAGAATCGCAGATACAAAATTTTCTGGAACGTCTGTAGTAGATAAGAATTTATTAAAGTTAAATAAGCTACACTGAATAATAAAATTATTACGCCTACGATAGCTTTGAATGAATAATAATAATAATTTTCAATTTACGTAACAATAATTTTTTGAAAATTTTACAAAAATGATCAAATTTTGTAAATCTTTTAATCCACATGAATGCCGATATAATAACTTAACTTACCGTGGTATGTCCTTTCATAAAGTTCTGGACCTGAAACAGATATAAAAATTAAATGTCGAGAATCCTCAAGATAGTAACTTAATTATTAATTATTGGGTTGGCAACTAAGTACTTTCGGTTTTTACTGATAGAGAGCGTTGCTTTGTTTTTTGTATAACGGATGTTAGTGCCGTATTTTACCGTTTGTCGCGTGATACTAGTCACATTGACGTAACTTCAGAAGCAAGTAGTGCGTGATTTTTATTAAAGCTATTAGTTGTGGGTTAATTTTAAATGGAGTGCAGAAACGAACATTTTCGACATATTTTACTATTTTATTTCCGTAAAGGAAAGAAAGCTACTGCGGCTCACAAAAAGATATGTGAAGTTTATGGTGCTAATTGCTTAACAGAGCGCACGTGTCAGAATTGGTATAAAAAATTCCGTTCTGGAGATTTTTCCTTTAAAGATGAGCAAAGCTACATGCATCGCACACAATAATTGAAAAATATTTGAAATGCCTTGGGCTAGTTAAGAAGCTTGATATTTGGGTACCTCACGAATTGAAAGAAATTTATTTAACACAAAGAATCAACTTTTGCGGTATGCACCTTAGACGAAATGAAACCGACCCTTTCTTAAAAAGAATCATCACTGGTGATGAAAAATGGGTCATGTACAGTAACATAGTTCGAAAACGATCATGGAGCAAACACGATAAACCAGCTCAAACCACATCGAAAGCTGAATTGCATCCAAAAAAAGATTACGCTGTCAGTTTGGTGGGATTACAAAGGTGTTGTGTTTTTTGAGCTGCTTCGAAAGAACCAAACGATCAATTCTGATGTTTACTGTCAACAATTAATAAAACTGGATGAAGCAATCAAAGAAAAACGGTCAGAATTGTCAAATCGGAAAGGTGTAGTTTTCCACCACGATAATGCAAGGCCTCACACATCTTTGGCAACTCGTGGGAAACTATTGGAGTTTGGCTGGGAAGTGATGCCACATCGCCCATACAGCCCTGATCTAGCACCATCTGATTACCATTTATTTCGAAGTTTGCAGAATTCTTTGAATGGTAAAACTTTCACAAATGACGATGACCTTCACTCGCACCTGGTTCAGTTTTCTGCTGATAAGGACCAAAAATTTTATGAGCGCGGAATCATGAACCTGAAAGAAAGATGGCAAAAGGTCATTGAGCAAAATGGAAAATATATACTTGATTAAAAACTATTCTTTGTTTAAAAAAAAAGTGTTTTATTTTATACTACAAAACCGAAAGTACTTAGTTTCCAACCCAATATTAATGATTGTAATTAATAGTTATTAATTTTAATAATAAATTATTAAATTTCCTAAGATTTTGTGAAAGTTAACTCAAATGATATTTAGTTCAAATGTAGAGATATTATCAATTTCAATGATATTTATAACAACTTAATATCATAAAAAAATTTTTTTAAATAAATTGCATCATGCAGTATATACAAGCATCCCACAACGGGAATTTACAAATGCACATGCAAATATACCTGACAAGAAATGAAAAGAAAAAAGAAAATGTCAGATATTGCTTTTAAAAAGCAATAACGCAAAGCATTTAAAATGAATAAGTATTTTGGTAAGTATACGTCTATAAAAGAAATTATTATTTAAAAAATGCTTGTGTATTTGTAAATTTTACAATATTAAACAAAAAAATATATTTTTAACAAATATTATAAAATAAATAACTTGAAAAAGAGGGATCCGTCTTTCGAAACGTCGTTAATATAAATTTAATATTTTATTATCCCAGTGGTCGAAACTCCTAAAGAAAAATAGTTAAGATTATAATTAGAATAAAACGGCCAACATAATAAAAAAGAAAAGAATACAATGGAGGATTATTAATGGCCTAGTAAGAAATATATCAGATATTAATAATAATATTTAAATAATTTGTTTATGACTGCTCGTTCAGCTTGCTCAGAGACATTATAGTCAACAAAATAGTACATACACCTAGCATAAATAAATACGTTCATAATAATAGATTAATAATATAGATTGTACTATTTATAGTTACGTGTGCATGATTCTGGCATCTAGTAGCAATAGGCTAGACTAACATTACTCCACGTTTTAACATTATAGAAAACTGTAATTTTATGCACTACGAAATTCTAAGTGCATATAAAGTATATAAATACATTTTTCTAAGTAACGAGTCCCTGAACAACGATTAATTCCCACGCAATTTCATATATTAATGTGTGCGTAGCATGTGGTGCTCTCTAACGACCTTTAGTTGAATATAAAAAATTTAATTCCTGTTTTAAGATTTTAATATAAAAAGGTGAACTAGTAACAAAAAAGAAAACAAATCAAACGATGTATATTTCACTAAATAATATTCCAGAGCTAAAAATATTTCGAAAAGAGTCTCTTATCTCCTTCCTCTCACAAGCCTATACAACTTACTGCCTTCAAGGTTACATATAATTTTATTAAAAGTATATGAATGTATTCTTATATAACACGGGTTGATAATATATCAGTACTTACATATGATTTTGCATGTATACAATAAATAATCTAGTACAGTATTTAGGTAGAAGTAGATAAAAAGTATTTTAAAATGTAGCCTTAAGTCATAAATATTAGCATCTCACAAACTTCGTGTTAATAAAAACTAATCAAATAAAATTATAAATATATGGTTGAAAATAATTTATTGAAGTTATAGAGACGTCTTTCAAAAATTTGATTATATACAATAGTTATTAATTAATGTAATTATCGCTCTTAGTCTTTTAAACCTATCTTCTATTTTTTTATTTATTTATTTACTTTAGTTTATTAATTTGTCATCTTCAAGAACACTAGTTTCTTTTTAAATACAAGGTGTTTCAAAAGAATATACGTATTTCGAATGCATATACTTATTAAACTTTAAGACATACGAATATGATACTTTACACACATATTTACGAACCTCTCAAGTTTAGATTGCAGGTGTGCAATATGTCCACCATCAGCGACACGAACAATATCACATCAATACTCAAATTCCTCCCATACTCTGGCAATCATGTCCTTGGGAGTGGTGGTACATAAACGTTGCTTTAACGAAACCCCACAGGAAGAAGTCACAGGGTGTCAAATTCGGTGACCGTAAAGCCCAGCTGAGACATGATAAGCCGCCAACTCCTTGACGACCAATCCAACGGTTCGGTAGAGTTTCATTCGGATATTCACGCACTTAGCGACTCCAGTGAGGGTGTGCCCCGTCTTGTTCAAAAATGACACAATCAGTTTTGTAACATAGCGAGATACTGCTGACCGTTAACCGTGTTTCCGCCAAAGAAGAATGGGCCGTAAACAGATACGCTCAAAACACTTTGGTTTTAGGTGAATCTCGTACATGTTCAATGACTGCATGTGGGTTCTCTAGACCCCAAATTCGAACATTGTATTTGTTTACCAGACTACATACATGGAAAGTCGCTTCATCACTGAACACGATGCGTTGTGAGAAAGTTTTATCATTGTCAATAGCATCATGAATCTCGTTACAAAATGGCATACGTTTCCGTTTGTAATCTGGACGCAGAGCTTGTAACAACTGTAACTTGTACGGCTTCATAACCAACCGACGTCTCAAAACACGCCAAATTGTTGTTGTAGGCAGTTGTAACTCCCGACTGACACGACGAGTTGATTTTGAAGGATTACGTCGGAAAGAAGCTTGAATTCGTGCAACATTTTCTTCAGAAACACGAGGGCGGCCAGAAGTCTTTCCTTTACATACACATCCTGTATCTACAAACTGTCAATACCATCTGCGAATGTTCCACCCATTCGGTGGACCAATTTGGTAGCTCAACCTGAAACGTCTTTGCCCTGTAATCACGGAATTGCACTTCGCAAACTAGAGAACACAAAAGAAGGCAACTGACATTTAGCGGCTATTAAATAAACTAGACTATGTATTCGTTTCTCCAATAGCCGAGCCGAGACGCAGCGATTGATAGTTTGAAAAAAATAATACTTCGTAATACGTATATTATTATTGTAAGCGATAAAGAAGACATTTATACAGAAATAGGAGAAGAAAATAAATTAAATTAAACATACGAGGGTAGTTTGACAAGTAGTGAGAATGGAAAAGAAAAACGAATTTTTTAAATACAAAATAATTTTTATTTTTCAATATATTCTCCTAAAAGAGCAATATATTTATTCCAACGGTGTTCCAATGCCCTTATGCCATCTCTAAAATGCGATTCCGGAAGGCTTGCAAAATACTCATTTACGAAGATGATAAGCTCGTCGTTAGACAAAAATTTCTTTCCACCTAGTGCCGTTTTCAATTTTGGAAAAAGGTGGAAGTCGGAAGGGGCTAGATCCGGCGAATAAGGCGCATGCGGTACTAATTGGAAATGCAACTCGTAGATTTTGGACATCGCAACTGTGCTGGTATGCGAGGGAGCGTTGTCTTGGTGAAACAGAATCTTTTCCTTTGCCATTCCTGGCCGTTTAGCACGAATCTCAACATTTAGTTTTTGTAGAAGTTCTGCATAATATTGTCCGTTTATTGTGGCACCTTTCTGAAGGTAATCAATGAGCAAAATGCCCTTTGATAAAGTGGTTTTCGCTTTCTTTGGAGGTGCAGAACCATGTTCTAACCATTGTTTCGACTGTTGTTTAGTTTCTGGTGTACTGTAGTGTATCCAAGTTTCAGCGCAAGTAACAAATCGCCTACAAAAATCAACCGGATTCCGCTTATAAAGGTCCAAACACTCATTGGAAATGCGCAAACGAGCGAACTTTTGATCAGTCCTAAGCAATCCGGCACCCATCTTGTCGAAAGCTTGGGAAGGCCAAATTCTTTTGTTAAAATGTGGTGTACGCGTTCTGTTGAAATGTTTACCATGTTTGCTATCTCTCTCACTTTGAGTCGTCGATCTTGCGTAATAATATTATGGATTTTTACAATCATTTCCTTAGAAGTCACGATTTTGGGTGCTCCAGAGGGGGCTTCATCAACACAGCTTGTCCATTTACCCATCTACTTATTGTGGCGGATGATGGAGCAGATTCACCTAATGTTTCCCGTAACTCATCTTTTATTTCAGTAGCTTTCATACCCTTAATTACGAAGTATTTAATCACCGCACGATACTCTGCTTTTTCCATTTTAACAAAACGACGTGTGGCTTCTTTTTCAATCAGCTGTTAAAAATAAACTAATCAACCGATTTATCTAAATATCGGAATGTAAATATATAAATAGCCAACCTAAATTACAGTGCATTTGCTTTACCAATTAGAGCGCCACTTATGTGTCATTCTCACTACTTGTCAAACTATTCTCGTATATTTAAACAATTAGGAAATTAGTTAATATGAATTGTTATAGTTAAAATGATCGATGGATTTAATTTATTTTATTACTCAAACAAAAGAACATTAAAAAGATATTAAAGCTTACGTAAAAAATATTAAACATAGGTTATCACTAGAAGTTCAGAAGTAGCTGCCGGAAATTTTCTATTTCTCTTAAACTTCCATGGATATTGTTAAAAACAGTTCTGCGCAGTTCAGCCACTTTACGCGTGGTAAATCGCCGACGATATTCGTCAACGTCCATTTCCCAATCCATAAACAAAGTAAATATTAGCGTATTCTTCATTCGAAAAAATTAACATACTTTTAAGCGTATTTTAATGTAACACGAAAAGATAAACACATTATAGTAGCTTAACTGACGTTTACTGTCATAACGAATAATAATTGATGAATCACAGCCAACACTACTTTTTAATAACATCGAAATCAACAGCGGCACGTAATACCTGTAGTACATAGTAGAATTATCTAAAACTTCAAATGCTTGTAGTTCAGTTACGAAAGTTTTGAACATACGTTTATTATATACTTTTAGCTTGAAATTGATTCAGCAACACATCTCGAAGCTGTGGCAACCATGTCATGGGACGTTTGATTGATTGCCCGTTTCCTTCAATAACCTTTTGCCATCTTATAGTGAGCTTCATAATTAATTGTTTATTGAAGGAAATTTTACAAGATGTTGACTTACATCCACATCTGATTCAAGCATTATACCATGCAAGAAGTTTTGAAGAGAATAAAACTGGTGGAAGATGCCAGGACTGGCAAGTAAGGTGTGTGTCATCTCGTCCAATAACAGGCGATCAAACTGGTGTATGATCTCGCGATGTCACGATGAAATACTACAATTTTTATACTTAACAAGCTGATGTTTCTGGATGATGAATTTATTCAAACTCCAGTTATCGACAGTACACACTTGAATTACTTGTTTCGTTTCTTGATAGTTTCCCGAAAACACGATTATACTTTTAAAATCCAACAAAATTAAAAGTTTAACTTATTTCTGATGATACCTTTTATAGTGTTCGAATATTCAGATCGGAACCAAGACCGTTTTCGAAGCATATCGTTGTAAATAATTCATTTTATATCCACAGATATCAGTCGCTCTGAAAAAGGATCATTTTTTTTATGTTTAAGGTGTATATTGTAGTCGTTAAATATTTTGTTTATGGGAAACTAAAATATCGAGCCTGCTGACATATGCTAGGTTTTTCATGTGGTCGTGAACATTTGAATGACGAATGTTTAATGTTTTCGTCTTTCATTTTCAACTTTTTAGTAAATTTCAAGCCCCTAGTCAAATTGTGCATTTTTTTACAATCTTAAGCTATCATATAGCGTAGCTATCAAGATAAATGTGAATTACTCCGGCATTTTGAAAAATGAACTAGCACACTCTGCTGAAAAATATGTCTTGACAGCCCAATATTTTAAAATTATAGCCTTTAAAGAACGTCCCATGTATCATATGAGATGTACACTAAACCACTAATTTTATGAATATATTCAAAAGCATATAGCCAGAACTAGATAATTATTTTACACGCGGCTGGTGACCTAATAACCTGAATTTAAGTTCAATATTCTGTCAGTATGTATGAAAGCGCATACTTTGTTTATCAAATAGAAAATTAAATTTTGGAGATTTGTTTCCCATAAGTCATTTAGATGACGTTTGCAATATTGTTTATCCGCACAAATATAATTACATTACAAATGCAAAAAATATTAACTTGGTCATGAAAAACGGTAATTAAATGAATTAATAAGACCCCGAGGAATTTACCCGCTACACGGTTTGAATGTATATATTCGCGTTTCCTTCTTCGTCTTTGTTATTATTTAAAATAGGGAAAAATTGAGAACTAAACCAGTATTACGTTCTAAGATATTTTGATATACAAAGCGTCTTCTTTTACATATGCGAATTTAGACATTGGCCCTTTTAAAATAAACAACATATGTTATAACACAGTTTTCTGTGTAGTATCCTAACATACTGGATGCAGAACACGATATGAGACTTCAACTATTGTCAATAGATCGGCAACATAGATTTTCTACGTATGAATAAAAAACAGTTTCATGTTTACATTTATTTTTTATATCTAAAGATTTTAGTAGTTTAACATTTAGAATATTATTTTGTTTACTGCTCTGTATTTAGAATACTTTTTGTTGACTTTACTTTTCTGCGGAACAAAATGTTTGAGTTCGAAATTACTTGAATAAAAAAGATTGTCGAAATAAATAATAATACTAAATTTTGGCGTCTTATTACACTTTACACATATCTACCAAAAGTACCTTTCGAAGTGCCAAATATACGAGGTGTGACAATTCAATAACGAAACTGGTGTGAAAAATGTTATTTATTGCAAATAAACCCATATTTAACTTTTATCCCCTTCAACACACTCTCCTCCCTTATCTTTACACCGCTGTATACGTGTCTTACATTGTTTAAAACAATGCTGTAGTTCATCAGTTGTCAGCCTCTTCAACGATTCTGCTATTTTTGCTTTTACTTGACATTTACATACAATAGACTGAAAATGTGTTCCCTTTAAGGCACTTTTCACTTTTGGAAACACGTAGAAGTCACATGGTGCAATGCGCTTGTGCGCTGAAAGCTGTTTCACTGATAGAGCATTGTGAGTTGGTCCTCGTGCAAAATCCATGAGTCCTTCTTCCACAAATCCGGTCTTTTCTTCCTTATTCTTTCCCTCAGCTTGATTAGGACTTCTTTGTAGTATTTCTTATTAACAGTTTCAGCCTCAGGCACTCAGTCAGTCATAACACCCTTGATATCGAGAAAAACGATTAGCATTGTCTTTAATTTCGACTTGCTCATTCGTGCTTTTTTCTGTCTTGGCGATCTGACGGCCTTCCAGTGCATCGATTGACGCTTTGTTTCCGGGCCATACTGAATAATAAAAGTTTCATCAGATGTGATGATTTTTGTGAGCAAGTCTGCTTCTTCTGTAAGTAGTTCCATGACGTCAAAGCAAATGTCCATCCCATTGTCTTTTTGTTCCTGACTGAGGTTTTTCGACACTATTTTTGCACAAACTTTTGTCATGTTTAATTCATCATGCAAAACGTGTCTACTGTTCCTTTGTTAATGTTTACCATATCGGCAATCATCAAAATGCTCAAACATCGGTCTTTCCACACAATTTCATTAATTTTCTGAACGTTTTCTTCAGTTTTTGCAGTCGCAAGTTCATCATCTTCGACTTCTTCCCTACCTTCAGAAAACAGTTTGTGCCATTCAAAAACTCGCGCACATGACATGAAATTATCACCAAACGCCTCCTTTAATATTTGCAAACGTTCTTTTGGCGATTTTATTAACTTCACTAGGAATTTCAGGTTAATCAGCTGCTCTATTTCCACGTCAACCATTATCACGGCACTACTAAATTACAGTGTCCCCTACAATTAAAACTCGAAAGTAAACTAAAGCAGACGAAACTACAGGTTGTTCTTTGGGAAATATCAAGGTTCATTCCAATTATAGACTCGCCCGAAGCGGTTGCGCGATGAAAAAGCTCGTTATTTAATTGCCATACCTCGTATATGAGGCACTCATTTTAACATTGGTCATGTTCTACACAACTTACATTTACAAAAAAAGTATTCAACGTGAAAAAAAGTTTGAAAGACACTGGTCTATGGAAATATAGGAATGTGTATAGCAGATGTTTATTAATTTATTTTACGATATTAAACGCTATTTAGATCGGGATGAATTACTACAAATAGAAGTTGGCTAAAGCTAAATTTGCTTGAACAGATGATGATGTCAAGAGATGGTGGCGTTTATTAATCAATGTCAACATAAGAAATAACATTACTTTGGCTGTTTCTTTTTTCTTTGGTCAGCAAATATTTAATTATTAATTAAATAAATCAAATTTTTATCATTGAAAATAGGTGTACTATCTCTACCTATATACATATTTATTTCCTCGCGAAAAGATTACAGAAGAAGAAAGTCGTAGACGACGCAAAGATATTGGTTACATAATACCATAATGATTATCTCCGTCTCGGTCGGAAGCTTCGTCTCTACATTATTAAAAAAATTAAAGTAAAAACATATGTGTGATGATTATTTCATTGTTACACTTAGTCATTTATATGGTAATTCCATATGAATATGTGTATTGCATGTTTGTTTAGTTTATACACACACACACACACACATATGGCAGTGAATTAAATAGCGTCGCTTGATATGTTTATATATTTTTTTGTGAAATAAATTCACCTGTGATTTTAATTTTTTTATAAAAAAATTGACAAAGTCATATGTCCATGTACTGTTCCCTCAACTCGTGAACACGAAAAATTAATGTTACTAAATTAAACTTCAAATATAAATAAAAGCTCCATTAAATTCCTATAAAAAGCACAGAAATATTTATTCTTAAATTAATAATAATAATAATATTTTTTATTGCCCAACAGACAAATCTAATATAGCAAGTACAGTCTAAGCAGAAATAAAATAAAAAAAAAGGAAAAACTAAAAAAAATATTAATAAGACATACAAGCAAACTAAAACATACACAAGATACTCGAGACTCGATTAAAGGCATTATTTCTCAAAAAAGGTATCAGAACACATTCAGTTAGCGTTCCTGCACGTATGAGCTAGCGGTGCCGCCAGGAAAACATTAGTCCTAGCTCTCGGAGTGACGAGGGAATTGCGAAATCCAGTGGCATGAGATGGTACCTGTAAACAAACCTAAGTCAACGATGATGGGACATCCACATCACTATTAACCAAGTTAATAAGGAACTTGGCACTTGCAACATCCCTTTGGCAAGACAAGGAATGGAAGTTATGCCTCTCCAGTAAGCCCTCATAATCTACTCGCCGCAGCGGGTATGAACCATCAAGACGATAAGGTAAATACTTCAAAAATCTTTTATGTATTCTCTCCAGAAAGAGACGCTTATATATATTGCGAGGATACCAGACCACCGAGGCATACTCCAGCTTAGTGCGAACGAATGCATAATATATAGCCTTGACAGCATAAGCATTGTTGAACTGCTGACAGGAACGCACTAGGAAACCCAGAGCTAGAAATGCCAAAGCACATACCGCATTGATGTGATCCTAAACACCAATCTGGTGCCAAGCATGACCCCAAGATCCATAATCCCCAACTTTCTTAAGCTGGTAGTGTTGTTAGCGGTGTATTGTCGAATAATAGGCTTATTAATCTTAGTAAAAGTGACCACAGCACACTTATCAACATTAACAGTTATATCGTTCTGTACACACCAATCATTAATTACATCAAGATTATATTGCAGAATCTGCTAGTCGTCATTAGTGGATATATTATAGAAAATGTTTAAGCCATCGGCGTATACTAAGGCTTTACAAGTCAGACGTTGAGAGAGGTCATTTACGAAGATTAGGGATGTGAAGTACAGATCGTGTGCGGAATTTGTTTTCGTACGGGTATTTTTTGCTTTGTTTTCCAGGTGCGACACTATTTAATTATCTGCTGCTGATCATGACAACTTAGTTGTCGAAATACGTAAACAGAATACGAAAATTAATGTGGAAAGGGGTTATATATCAACCTTCAGTGACTAAGTTAATCAACCACAGGCTCTATCAAAATTACCTTCGAAGTAAAATATAAGGCAAACTCAAAATTCTCAGGAAAAGTATTCATCTTGTGCGCTGTTTCGGAGACAGGAAAAGCGATAACCGTCAGTTTATATGCCAGACTTAGATTCAAATCCTTGCGATCGAGAAACAACATAATAATTGGAAGTCCCTCAAGTCAACGTATTTATATATTTTGAGCTTCCTTATCGATTTATAATGTTTATGAAAATGGTTGGGAGGCTCAAAATAGAGAGCAGTTCATGAAAAAAAAATTTGAACTAAACGGAATAAATCCGATCTAAACGGAAAAAAATCAATTTAAAATTGACGCTGAATCTTGCTACCATTTTATATGAGACGCGCGAGCAAAATTGCTTCAAATTGAATAATTTGGACCATTAAGCCAACCATTAAAACTTGAATTAATATTTAAGAAGTTTAAACCTTGGTAATTACTTGGCAAAAAATTTATATAGTAAGTTTTTTAAAGAGCAAACTTTTGTTTTCGAGAAAATCCCAAAACTTTTGCTCTTCCCGTTAGTTTTGCTTTAACTTTCCACCAGAAATATTACAGATACAGAATACGTCCTTTTAAGCTTTACCAAGGAAGAATATACATATATGTAAGTACAAAAAATATCGAAAAATGCAAAAGAGAATCAAAGTGTATCGAATTACAAAGATATAGATATTTTATTGATTTAAAACTAAACAATACTTTTTTAGAATAAAACCGAAAATATAGGTGACGTAACAGCAGCAGTCTACGTCTTTACTCTTATGAAGTATTAGATAATTTTACTATCATTGTTTAATTAATAAATCCGTCTTAATGAAGTAAAATGCTGATTAAGAAAGTGCATTAAATAAATATTGATAGGATTATGTAGATTATTAAAACTCAACATGGATTTACGTTATCTGGGTGTTGTCTTTAGTCTGAAATCCTTACATATTTTGCTATTTTTGTGTGTACGTATTTTATTTATATTAAAAAAATTTAAAGACAAACTTGTATCTCTATAAAAGAAAAAGTGCATAGCTATTGTTTATAATAAGTTATATTAGAAGCCGAATAACATTAAAGATTATTTATATACCAATACTTCATGTGCGTTAACCTGTTAAATTGATTACGTAAGAAAAGTCTGGTTAATGTTGGTGAAATATCGGTTTAAACACGAAATATATAAATTTTAATTGAAAGTGTTCTTTCTAAATTTCGCCTATAAAGCGTATTTGAAAATTTCTAATTTACATAAAATTAGATATGATCTGCTAGCAACTGTAAACATACACATTTTTTTATACAATTGTAAAATGTTTTGTTATAAATAAATCTCAAAACAACAACAATACTTTTATATTGTCAACAAGGTACATACGTACTGTTTTTTGGCCAATACCACTCCTTTTCACAGAAGATCAAAGACAACAGCGTATTAGTATAGAGCTGGATTATTTCCAATTTGCAGATAAAATCCTGTTTTTTTTAAGAGAATTATCACAAACGATAAATCGTGGTGTTTCCAATATGACCTCATCATCAAAGGACAGACTGTTACATCAAAACAGAGTTAGATTTGATACTATTCAATGGTTGAAAACTGGTCTTTCCAATGTAAATGTTGTCATGTGAGTACGAAGGATAAACTCCGCAATGTACGACTAAAAGCGGCTGCTGCCCAGTACATTTCCCAATGTATTGTTGACATTAATGGTATAATTTTATCGGCCACATTTCTCTACCACAGAAGAAGGCTTCCACCCTCCAAATTGCTTAACCGATAAGAAATCTCCATCATGATTTGTCATTAATGTATTTAAGCTTCTTCGGCAACAGTGATCTGTGTACTCTAATGGAGTATACTATATAAGAATTCAGCAATTTACGACGATAGTTTGCCTAACTAACGTGTTCAATCCTGTGGTAAATTTATACATTATGAAATATTATATCAGTTTCGACAAAGGCAATCAATTATGAAATAATGAAAAGCTCTGGTTTACTCTATTATTAACATTTAAAATTCATTGTAATACATAAAATATTAATAAATGAGAAAACACTATGTATCCTTCATTATGGGAAATAATAAATCAAGGGGTCATTAATAAAATTATTTATTTCCTCATCTGAGAAAATCAAAATTAATTAAGTTTATTGTATTTTCAAAATGTTAATGTTATTAGACGAGAGTGTCAATACAGATTACAAATTAATGTTATATATACACCATTTTTCTAAGTAACAAGCCCCCTTTAAAATACACTTGCCCCATCGTTCCGATAGCTTCTATATTCCCGTCGAAAAGAATTTCTTTGGTTGATTGGTTGATTTTGCACCGGATCCTTAATTTCCTTATTAGAGACAAATAGCTTGCACCTCAACAGTTTTTTGTGTGACCCAATGAGATGGTAGTCGCTCTGGTCCAAGTTTCAAATGTATAGGGGATGAGACTTACTTCTCAATTCAATTTAGAGATATATTGTTCGTTATATGAGCTGTATGTGAGCGAGCATTATAGTCTAGGAGAATAACGCCTTTGCTTAACAGATCACATCTTTTTGTTCTCATAGCCAGCTTAACCATTCCAAGAAGCTCACTGTAATGAGCTAAATTAATCGTTTTTCTTTCTTCGAGAAAATCCTCGTAAATTTGTCCAACAGGGTCTCAGAATACAGTCGCCATCACTATTCCAGCCAATAGTTGTACTGACTTTTTTGGGCGGAGGTGAGTTTGAGTGATGGCTTCCCATGCTAACATTATTTCTTTCTGAGATGTAATGGTGTAGCCAAATCTCATCTATTGTTATAATACGTGACAAAAAATCAACGTCTTAATGGTCATAGCAAATCTGGAGTTTTCAGCAAACCTGAAGTCATTTCTGCTGTTGTTCCGCGAAAAGTTATTTTGGAACCCAACTGACGTTAACATTATTAAATATAAGTTCGCAGTGGACAATAGTGTGAACTCTACCAATATTAATGCTTGCAACCCTCGCAATTTCCTTTACAGATATTCGCCTACTTTTCCAGATCAGCACGGCAACCTTTTGAATGTTCAAGAATCATAGAGGACGCTGCACATGGCATGTTCCACACGCGTTTGCGATCATTCTAGAAGGATTTACACCACAAAACTATTCTAAAAAATACATACTCTTCTCCAAATTATTTATGGAGTCTCTGATGAATCTCATTCGCTTTTACACCTTCATTGAAAAGAAGATAACTGTACGTTGTTCAACAGAATTCGACACATTGTTGCACGACATTGTTAATATAACTGACAGTAATGACACAACCAAGTTTCAGTTGTTTATGGCATTAGCTAACATACCTATTTCGATTAATATAAAACAGTTTTTCAGTATATTTTCAATTATATTCAGAAAAAATAAACTGCAGTTCAAATTTGCATTGCTCTAAAGTAAATAAATTAATAAACAAGTCGTCTTCTGGGCTTCCGGGCTGGAACCGCCGTTTCGTTGTCGTATGGGACATCTTCAGGGCACAACTACTGCACTGAAACTGTTTCAGTGCATGATGGAGGAACCAGGTGTCCATTCTTGACTTTGGCCGCAGGTTCTTCATAGATCCAATGACTTTAAGCAGGCACTGTTCAGTATACCACTTAGCTGTGACTTCTGTGTCCAAAACGAAGGGTTCCACAATTCCACTCGATTTGAAAAATACAGCTATCGAGATTATTCCTTATTAAACTTTTTTAGCATCTCCCGGCACCAAGTCACACGTCGTGTCATCTGCTCTTGAGTCAGTCGGTGCGGCACCCAGAGCGAACAAAGTTTCCTCACGTGCAAAAATGATCATGCAGAATCGAACGAATTGCTTGTGCGTTTAGGCTTGAAGTAGCCTCTATCTATTGGTAGGTCACTCGCCTATCCTCGCCAAGCATTAATTTGCTGATGATGACAACTTAGTTGTCGAAATTATATGCAAAATATATGGTTCAAGGGTTTTATTTACTTTTTTTGATTATTTATATAGATGTAATATTTATTAACAAAATTTTACTTTTATAAAAATATTGTACGAACTACGTAAGCGAAAGTCTCTTCCAGTATACACGCAAATAAAGCACTTTTTCTGCTGGCTCGTTCGTATTTTAATGCACTCAATATGGAAAGTTGTCTTCGGGCTCTTAGCGTGTAAATAACAATTTCCAGAACTCGGATTCTTTGATCTACAATGGCTAATTTGTAGTATCATTGGAATAAGTCTGTTGAGCGAGCAAGAGACTATCTTCAACAATAAAATGCTTGCTTTGTCAAAAAATTAACGGTTTCTTTATTGGACCACGTAGTTATCGAAACATATTCGTATATAGTAATTAACATTTATTTAATTACCATATCTACCAAAAATGTACACTCTTCAATTTTAAGTAAACCGCCTGAATATCTAAGATATCTCAAGATATTTTTAGAATGACAATTATAGTAACAAGTTCAAGGTCATCAACAGCAACCATGAAACATTTGAAATATCGTCAATTTTATCTTTCTTTTATTCCATTTTATTTTCTTCTGTGATGATATGTTTGATACAATTTTTCCAACCTTAGAAACTACAAGATCTAATCCCTCAAGTAGCATTGATTTTACTTCGAACAACTTGAAAGTTATTATTAGCAGTTAAATGATGTTTTATTTGAACCCAAACAATTTTGAATGGGTTTAAGTTTCAATGATATAAAGATAATTTTAACATTTGCGACCATTATTTGTTACTATTTTATCAACCACATAACTCACCGGATTTTTATTTACATAAATTTTAAATATATCAAAAAATTCAAAATTTTAAATGTTAACCATTCAATTATTGCGTCTCTTCTCTAAGAATTAGTTTTTGCCAAAAATGCACACTTTTCAATTTTAAGTAAACCGCCTGAATATCTCAAGGTATTTTTAGAGTGACAATTATAGTAACAAGTTCAAGGCCATCAACAGCGACCATGAAACATTTTTAGTATCGTCAATTTTATCCTTTTTTTTATTCCATACCCTGTGTATTACATCTACTAACTGCATTAATTTTCTGAGCTATATTTATATGAATGGAACCTTCTATATAATTCATTTCTTACAGAATAATACTGCAGAATTAAAGGAGAATCTAAAAAATTTCAAACTTTGCAGTAACGATCCATTAATGCAATACTAAATTGCTCAAAAGATTAAAAAGATAAATAAATAAAGACAACACAGTCTCTTCAGCTTTTTTGTTTCATTCTTAGACTTTTAACCAATGAAAATTTATCATCATTAAATATCCTATTTTCGAAACTGTTTGTCTTCTCTTCGTGTTTGTAAGTGACTGAAAACTTTATCTGACATATAAGAAATAAAACCGCAATTTTTTGCAATTCTAAAATGGTTTTTGTTACTTAACTTTATCGGCCAACTGTACTACTTTTAATATTTTATTTGAAGCATACAATAACGTATTGGTTAAACATCCGATTAATAAATTACCAACCGAAGTAGAGTTTCATTAGAAAAGAAAGATTTTTAATAATAAGGCTACAATAATAAAGTAGTTATTAAATGCGAATATTTAATATTTACACTTATCATACTTTGTATATAAAATATAATCTTTAATTATCAATTTTATAAATTACTTTTTAGATCTAATTCTCATATCTAAGTAGTTATCTTTTATCTCTGCAGAAAATCATTAATTAAGCTTACGTCTATTCATTTTCAGTTAAATCACGGATATGTGCCAAGTAATGTAACATTAAATATTATATAAGTAAGTTTAATGAACAGTACCTTCAACAAAATCGTTCGAACTATTATAAACACATTCCCATTGTATCGGTTCTCCGTATTCATTACTGTCCCAACAAAATTGAGTGCGCTTCAAAATTATGTCATACTCTATAGGGTATAACGTTCCATCTTCTTGCAGGTAGGTAGTTGAATATATTTCATAACAGTTGGTAAAATTGGCATACACAAGATTAAAGTTTCGATTGCCAACTTCAGTTCGCGCATTATGTACAGTAAAATTATACGTGATCACATCGTCGCTCTTCACACAGTCAATATTATCTTTTATAATTTCACCGTAAGGGCAACATTTTAAAAGACAGAAATCGCTATCACATTTACACAAACCTTCGGGTGATCTTTTATATTCAATATAATATAGAAGCTTTCCAGATGTAGAGCTATTGTTTGGTGTATTCAACTCGTTATTTTCATCTTCGCTGTAATAAAGTTTACAAGAATAGTTCTCAGTTTGACAAGTTACAAACGATATTATCATCAATAAAAACAGAGCGAGAAACATCTTTGCGATTATGAATCGAACTTATTCTAGACAAACGCGCACTGAAACTGAATATTTCGGCTGAACACGTTCATAGCGAAACGTCTAGACATTAAATAAATACAGAGCCCGTCGATTTTGACAGGAATACGGGAACTCAGTTCTGTTATTGTGCGTATTAGGATGTGGCGTACTAATTGGTTTCTAAGGTGCAACAATTCGCTTTTTACTTCCGGGGATGATTTCTAAAAATAGACGTCGGCGTGTATTAAAATTAGGCGTCGCGCGAACGATTTCATAGAAACGCGGAACGATATTGATAAAGAAACTTTAAACCGAATTTTCTTGATATCTCAATTTGTGGTTTTTATCAATGTACAATATTTACGCAAGTCGGTCTCAAGATTCTGACAGTATGTGTAAAAATAACGGAGTAGAAAAGTTCTAGTGGAGTTTATGAAAAATCGTTTAGAATTTAGGTAAACTACAGAATTCTAAAAACAAATGTTTTTTAGATAAAACTTATGTACGTAGATAGTTCAAAGTTTGATTAATTTTAATTGACTTTATGTCAAGTATTTATTTTATTTATTGTTACTCCTTTCTTAATTTTTCACGTAATTATTAATTAGATAATAATTATATTATTAATTAACTTTTTTATACATCTATCATCATACAAATTTCCTTCTTTGTAAATATTCATGAATATTTTATTGTATTTTAAATTCTTTTCGAAGAAATATGTCTTACTTTCTTAAGTTTTACATTTAACTTTTATCATTAATACCGGCATTCTACTACATTTGATTTGATTAGTTTTGGATAATATATTTTGAATCAACAAAATTAACTTTTTGTCAAGAACTATGAATATTATGAATTCTTTTTCTTGAAAAAAAGTCAACCAAAGGCCGAAAAGCTTTAATTAGAGTTGGCACTGCAATCGTTCGTTCAATGCAGCGGGTAATAAATGTAAATAAACCAGTACCCTTTTAAGCAGCGTTTTTAATATGCGAATACGTAAAACAGATAAGATCGGTTAAATATTTGCAGCATTAACTATGTTTCAGCAGTTTTGTCATGTAATTGCGATTTCCGTAGAGAATAAAAGTTCTTATGTGCAAACTGTATTTGCCGTCAAGAATAAAAGTTCTTAACGTATGATCGTTCGCTATCTATATATAAAATACTTGCATATTAAAATATTCTTGTTAATACTTACAGATCGGTAGACCCACCATCGCCAAAAATTCGTCTTTATCTTGTAAAAATCTTAATTTTTCGTCAACACAATAGCAATAACATTAATGTTATTGCTAAAGTAGATAATGTGTTAACAAAAGAATCGGTTTTTACCTGGTAAAACAAATCTTTGGCGATATTAGGTACACATATCCATTAAGTATTATCAAAGATTATTTTATAATGCAAGTATTCCATCATTAGATGTGAAACGGTTATTCTCTGCATATTTAGTCCTCACAGCAGACACCGTTGCAAAAGAAACTGTTGAAACATACTTGATACTGCAAATATTTATATTACATTTAATTACCTGCTAAATCCCTTGCACTTCTCCGAAGATATTTCGAAGAAAACGTTTCAAATTTTAAAAAAAAATTAGAAATTTCGTATATATAATGTCACTAATATTATATATTCCAAAATGATATATATGAAATATTTTCATAAGTTCTTATTTAATTAATTTGACAGTATTTGCAATACAAATAACTAAAACAGGGGTTGAATTAAATGGCGATTATCAAGCGACATACATACAGGAATGAAAATTCAATGAGTACAAGGCAATGTTGACGCTTTTAAAATAATATAGTATATGCGAGTTATAATAATTTTAATGACACATAAATAAAAATAAAACGTATATACAAGAAAAGAAATATTATGTAAACCTGCACTCTCATATCTACCCTCTTCACAATTAAAAGGAGGCTTAAATGTAAATTTATATTTTCTACAATCATTTTCTAACGGTTCATGTACCTTTTCCTTTATAAATTTAAGCAAAAGTTTAAACTGTTCCACCATTTAGCGCCACAGTTCCAGTCTACTAATAACAAACTATATGATATTTTCAAAAATTGTAAACACCTCCACACAATATACACATATAATTGAATATCTTAATTTTAGTAAAAGAAAACTAAACGAAACATATAATTAGAATACATATACATGATGTATTCTTGAAAGAAGGTCGAGTTGATACATTTTATTTTCTTCTGTACTGATATGTTTGATGATAATTTTTCCAACCTTAGAAACCGCAAGATCTAATCCCTCAAGTAGTGATTTCACCTCAGGGAACTTGAAGATTGTTATTAGCAGTTAAATGATGTTTTACTTGAGCCCAAACAAATTTGAATGGGTTTAAGTTTTAATGATATAAAGATTACTTTAACATTTGCGACCATTATCTGTTACATCAATCACATAACTCACCGGATTTTTAATTACATATATTTTAAAAAAAGTTCAAGATTTTGAATGTTAACCATTTAATTATTGCGTCTCTTCTCTAAGAATTAATTGGAATTTTATCAATTTTGATTATTATGTGTGGTACGCACCGTGACAGCTCCAGATTCAAAGCCTGGTCATATACTTTTCATCGACTCAGTAAACACTTCGGTGTTCATGTCTTCATGGTAGTCGCCTGTCTTTTTTAGCACAAATACCAGAAGACCATTTCACTATGGACGTGAAGCACAATTAGACATTTACCTTTTCTAGTAGGATCATTAAAACTACGTGACGATCCATCAATAAATACTTGCTGATTGCTAGTTACAGCAGTATTTTTCCACACACTTGTTTTCGTGTGACCAGCGTTTACATACATATGTTTCATCTTAATATTAGATTTTCTTTCCCAATGCACAAATCCTTCTTATGCAATCAACATTCTTTTTCGGTTTTATTTCTTGTTAAAACTTGTCCACAATATCGCCTGCTTTATGATAAGTTAAGTACCATCTGCTTCAAAATTGTTACTTAGCCTAAGAATAATAAAAATGAATATGTACTTAATAATACCTTCACACAGTTAGGTACTTCATTAAACAAATTAAAAGAACATTTCTTGAAACTGTTAGAATTATGCGGAAACAATATTCTCAGGGTAAAATAAAATGTTGTGGAACAGATCCAGCGTTAGTATTATTGAAATTAAGATTACAGGATAATTGTATTATATGTTATGATAAATATATAAATACAGGCAAAAAATGATATAAAAATATTTGTTAGAAATTTCGAGATTTATCTTGCAAGTTTGAATAAAAATATTATCCCCTTGTACATGCGTGAATTTTTGTATGTACTGATAATAGTACAATACGCTGACATTTGTGGCTAAATTAAAAATTCACATTACGTTAATTATACATAAATACAACATACTAATTATAAGAAAATAAATTTAAACAATACTTTAAAAAAATAAAGAACGAAGCCAACTTTATTATTAATAAGTGCATTTTCTAAACGACTATACTTACTGTTTAATTAAAGATAAATCATTTATATATTATTATAGTATTAGTAGATGGATAGTAACACTAACAAAGGAATATATAACTTACCGACAAAACTTTTTGGCAATAGTTTTGATTAACTGCGCTTTATTTGGCAATTAGCCGCGTTTGTATGCTGTTTGCTTGGTCAATAGGCATAGTACTGAATGGCAATTAGAGCGATATAAGTGCTTTCGTTTCTATCTGAGAAATAGACTTGCAGTTCCGACACTACTTTATATATTCAATTATTACTTTGTCGGGTTGGATTGGGGGACTTTCTGCCTTGTACCATAGAAAATTTTGCACTAACAAAGTACAATATTACTTTATACCAATCTGCGCTGATTCAACATAAATATGTTGAAATAACAATGTTGGGTTTATTCAAAATACTTTTTTATTTGACTCCGAAGTATTAGTTCTTAAAGTACTCTTTCACTTTAACATTTTTTAAATGTTTGGTAAACACGCTCGGTGCATTGCTAATAGGTAACTAAAAACGGCAGTCCAATGAATGTATTTTGCATTTACTAAATGCATCATTTCTGCCGGGGCACATGCTGTTATAAATAAAAAAGAGTAAAATATTCCCAATAATATTATTATTCGATTTGTTAAGCTTTGTACTAATGCGATGAATGTAATTTTTTTTTCTGAGATAATAGTTTATCATACCATTGGAAGTCAGTACTTCCTTGTAAATATACATGCATGGATTTTTGTATTCGTCGATAATGATACTAATACGCCGACATTTGCGGTTAAATATTAGTAACTGATTGCTTTACAAAATAAATAAATTACAGAGAAATCGTATTTTATTAAGACCGAATTTTCATATTATTTAAAAATTTTATTAATGACACTAACTTAGCAAACATTATATGCAATCAAAGAGATGTGAAATTTCAGATATTTATAATGTTAATGCCCTCGAAGAGATAATCAGACCAAGGCTTTCTTTCTGTGTGTGATTCATAATTTTGTGGTCAATTATTCTCATCTACTTCTTAAAAGACAATGAATGGTTTATATTATTATATGTAGATAAGCAACTGCTTTTTGCCAAATTCATATCATTTGCGGTTAGTTATCTGTCTATAATTAAAATTGCTTATAATGACTAAATCTCTTTCATTTTGTTTTTATGATAAAAACAGATAGTTTTGAAAAGAAATTGATAAAATAGCTTCTCATTATTATAGGGTAAAGAATAATCATTGCCTCCCTTTCTCGCCCAACACAAAAATGTATTGAACGACAAAGCGAGAACGCGTCTATCTCGCATGTCGGCAACAAAGTTTCCAGAGCGTATATAGACAAACCCTTGCACCACGGCGATTTGCCGAATAAAAGAATGTTAAAAGAAATCATTCAATTGTTAATAACACCCTGTCTACTACATATGTTTCAGAGCGTTCAACACATGTTTGTGTTGGACGAGAGAGGGAGGCAATGATTATTCATTATCTTTCTGTATCGAAAAGATGCGATAAACTGTATGAAGGAATCGTTCGTTAATAGTACAAATCCGCCTAATGATGAGTGATTCTCTGAAACATATGTAGTAGACAGGGTGTTATTAACATTTGAATGATTCCTTTTAACATTGTTTTATTCGGCATGCTATATACGCTCTGAAAACTTTGTTGGCGACATGCAAGATAGACGCGTTTTCGTTTTGTCGTTCAATACATTTTTGTGTTGGACGAAAGAGGGAGGCAATGATTATTCATTATTTTTCTGTATCGAAAAGATGCGATAAACTCTACGAAGGTATCTTTCATTAATAGCACATGTCTGCCTGACGATGAGTGATTCTCTGAAACATATGTAGTAGACAGGGTGTTATTAACATTTGAATGATTTCTTTTGACATTCTATTATCATAGGGACTGATTAGAATTATTCAATACTAATCTATTGATCTTAACAAGTTCTATATTCGTTTACATCGGTGTTTCACTTATGATGAAGAAATTAATATAACTTCTGAAAAACGTTATTCAAATTTAAGTAGATCTAGCAAAGATATTCAAATGGTTCCATGCATTTATCTAGCTCTGTATTTGTCAATATGAATATGAAAACACATAGAAATGACAACACATGCAACTTGCTAGATGCAACAACATAAAAATATATATTATTATATCGTTACCAAATATATCTGTTTCGCATAAATCAACACACAGAGACATACTTTAATTTGAATTTTAAAACGTTTAAGTGGTTATAAATTTACAATTTTCAACAGAAAATATACGTATGTATCTGTAAATATTAGAAAGGTTCTTACACTTGTGTAAGTAGAAACACTAAAATAACTTAAAAAATTAGGAAAACATCCTTCGAAACGTCGTTTTAAATACGAATTAAATATTTTATTATCCCTAATCGTCAATAAAAAGCCCGAACATAAAGGATACACTTATAGTTTGTGTACATACTAACTTATACATAATATATACTATTATACGTTTGCCAAAAGCTCTTTCTATTTATCCAACATAAATGCCTGTACATACCAGGTATACCGGAAAGTCATTACGGGCTTTATCTTAAAAAAGAACTACCTAATTTTCAAGAAAATAAAAAAATGTATTTATTTAAAGTATTGGCCATTTGATTCCATACATATTGAACATCTTTCAGGCAATTATGTATGCCATCCAAAAAACACCATTTGTTCTTTGGATAAAACCATTTATCGAGCCATTTTCTAACTTCTTCAAAATTGGAGAATTGCTGCTCTGCAAGTGCGTGTCCCATTGATGCGAAAAGTCGGACGAGGCAAGATCTGGAGAGTACGGCAAGTGCAATATTATGCTCCATCCGAGTGCTTTCAACGCTTCCTTGACCGGTTTTGCTGTAAATTGATAATTTGTTGTCGCTAGCGATCAGTATTAACTGTTACATCAAGTTTGAACAATTCGTAATACACCACGCCACTCTGGTCCCACCAAACACAGAGCATTGCAACCAAAACGTTTTGGCATTGGAGTTGACGGGCCGGCTTCGTCACGTGATAACCATGATTTTTTGCGCTTAGGATTTTCGAAATAAATCCATTTTTTATCACCCGCCACTATTATATGCAGAAATGACTTACGATCATACCTTTGAAGCAGCATTTCACAGACGATTTTTCGATTTTCCATTTGCCTGTCATTCAATTGATGTGGCATCTATTTTTCCATCTTTTGGATTTTTTCCATTGCTCGTAATCGGTCGTTAATCGTTTCTTGGGCCACGTTTAACGCTTCTGCTAATTGTTTTTGAGTCTGGGTTGGATTTTCATCCAATAACTCCTGCAGTTCCGCGTCTTCAAACTTTTCGGTCTACGAGAACATTTTTTGTCTTACACATTAAAATCACCTGTTTCGAATTGTCGAAACCACGTGTTTATATGGTTGGAGCATACTCACCGTAACTTTCTACCAGCAAACGATGACTTTCAGCGACTTTTTTCTTTTGATTAAATAAGAAAAATAATGCGTGCTGCAAATGTACTTTTTCAGGTACGAAACTTGACATTTTCAAAGAGGTATAAATCTATGACAGTGTTGCTTTCGCAAAATATAACATGGCTTTGAAGCTTGACGTCAGTAGAATTAAGTGCCATATATATCAAGTTATAACATTATATACTTAAGCCTAGCGATGTCTGTTAGAAAATCCGGTAATGACTTCCCAGTACACCTGGCATACCACATATTAACAAACTCCTAATTTTCTGCTATTGTGGATTTTGTTTTTGTTGGTTTTAGTTAGTTTTAGCAAAATACTTTTTTTTTCGCGTAGACCAATTATGTATAGTTGCATCACTATATGCTTCTTTGCGGTAGATTGAAAATTCAAATTTATTATTAACTGTTTTAATAGCTAAGTTTAAAAATTTAAACTTCGATTTATTTCAAGTGTCTAGTGCGAATTTTATGTTAGAATATATTGCATTAGTATAGCTAAAAAATGTGTTTAATTATCTTTTTGTTGCTGTAAAGCATGCTATAATATCATTTGCATATCTAGGTCAAAAGAAAATGTTTACCTTTAATGAACTGTTTAGAATTCTTGATTCTAAATAGTCAAAAGGATTCCAACTAATAATGGATTTGCTACAATTAAAGCTTCCTTACTGTTATCAGTGTATAGTGATTAGCCATTGAATTAGGATCACTACAAGAATTTTAAGGTTCTGAGAATAATTTTCGAATGTACTGGTAAATACATTTATAATTTATTTCTAAGTGTGTACTTATTTTGTCATTATCTTATTTATAACTATCCTAATTTGTTATAATGGTACTTTAATGTTAGAATTACCAGTCGAGATATTTCTACTGCATTATTTTGTAGAAATATATCTGACTCTATACGAGTAATAACCACGTACCGTGCGTTGTTTTAAATGTATTTTAGTGTTTGGCTTTTGTGTTGCACTTTTACATTTTAAAGCAAGTGAGGTGCCACTAGACAAGAAACAAGAATCAGTGTCTTCTTGGAAACGAAAATGTATTTACAACGTGAAATAGCACGGAAAGAAAGTGTTTCTTATCAAACTGTAATAAGAGTTGCGAAAGAAAATATTCCCTGTACCAGGAAATCTTGGAAAAATTGTCACAAAAAAGAAAAACTGCAGCCCACAGTGATCGTCTGACTAACAAAACTGCAAGAGAGACCAGACAAATATCGCTTACGTCGATTCACCATAACCTGAAAAGGATTTAAACATGTCAAGACGAACTATTCAAGGATGTCTGTACGAGGCTAGACTAAAAAGTAGGTATTCGATAAAAAACTCCAAGGAAAACGATAAAGATGAAGAAAACGCTTTAAAGTTTTGCTGAATTATATAAAGATGACACAATATATGACTGGAAGCAGGTAGACATCAACACTACATTTTTTAACCCACGGTTACGTATTTATGAAAATTGTTGCAAAATTTCAGTATTTAAACGTTTTCATAGGTTATCTTTAGTGAAGAATCAAAAGTAAAGGCCCTAAGAACGTGCTTAATATGTGAGAAGATAACCATTTGAACGTTTCAAAGAAGGCTGTATCGTAAAAACAGTGAAACTTCACGTACTTGATGATTCGGTCACGCATCACAGCAGAGGGTTCAAAACCACTATACTTTGTCGAACATACGATGAAGCAAATTCATTATATAAAAAGGCATAAGTATACTTAACATATTACATTGATTTGAATGGAAGCAAAAGATCATACATCTTTAAGCACGACAATGCTCCATACAATAGAGCAAAATCTGTGATAGAACACTTGAACACAGAAAACTTATAGTTATTGGGTTGGCCTGGAAATTTCCCAATGAGAGTCCTACTGAAAATCTATGGAATTCATGAAAAATATCAATACATTACCGAATTTCACCAGAAAGCAAGATGATGATGAACCTTGAAAAAATTTGGCGAAATAGAGATCAAATTAAAAAGAGTATCATTGCAGCAACTGATATAATGCCATAAAGACTTAAAACAAAAGGAGACATATGAAATATGAACTAGAAATGAAGATACTTTATATATTTATGTTTTTTAATAAAATAGCTTGTATAAGAATATCCTTTTTTATTGCCATTATATATCACAACTAATAATTCCCTTATGATCCTAATTCAATGACGAACGACAGTATTAATAAAGCGATGTAATTTTGGTTTATGCACGTTTGTAAGAAATCGAGTTAATTTTTATTTACTATTATATTTGTACTATTTTAGATTAATGTAATATACAATGTTTTAAATTATAAATATATAAGAATGTTTAAAGAAAACAAAGGAGGATTAACTTAAAAATCAGAAAAATCAACTATGTACACGACTCACTCTTACTAAATTTTTGTGTACTAAAAAAAGTTTAACAACTTGAAGATCGGGCTTTTATCACTATTTTAACTTCTTATTTATGTCATTCGTTTATTATATATGTTATTATATAAAATAGAATATTTAACAGGTTTTGTACGTCAGGATTTACTTTACATCTAAAGAAGCCATTGTGTATTGAGGCTAATGTGAGGTAAACTAATCAAAAAATGAAATAGGCGAAAACTTTAGCAGTCGTCGTATTTATTAATATTAGTCATTAATCACATAATTTAACCTCTAAGTACCTTTAAACTTTTTATATAAAAACTAAGTCCTCATGTTTAAAAAAAATTTTTCATTTATAACAGCATATTAATTGGGAAAATATAATGTTTCTTCCTGTATAAAAGAATCAATTTCCTACGATGGCCAACCAAACCAAATATTTACCTTAATACAATTAAAAGAATCAAAACAATTTTGGGACTGCCCTGAGTTTAGAATGTAATTTTGGAACTCTATAGAGTGTGTACTGATGATTCATTTCTAAGTATAGAACTCAATCGAATTTCCAAATCCAATATTTGTTGAAAGAATGATTTCAATTTTTATGCCTGTAGATAGAGTAAGTCGATATTATATATAGTAATATATTCCTCGCCAATGGCCTTCTATAAAACAAAGAAGGGCTAATGAATAAATCTGTAAACTGTCGTATCTGTGCCGCAGATATAAAATGCCATGTGTCATGAATATACAACAAGATGTGCTATTAACTAATTGTGGGGAGTGCCTACTTTGAAGTGAGCGTTACGATTTTCGTTATTACATTAGGTGAAATACTAAACGTTTAACTTGCACATAATGTTTATTTTTACACGTATTAATTTATGAAAAAATAAAAATAGTGTACAAGCATGACATAGAGTAATGTAATATAAGAAACAATGTGCACACGTACATTAACATCAAAAATGATTTAAGTCTTAAAAATAGATTTTCTATTCAGAATAATGCTGCTTGCTTTAAAACTTTCTGTTTTTTTAGTTCGACAATAAAACTTTACAGTTATGGGCCATACTCGAATTCTGAGTTATTTTTATCCTTATTTCCTATGTGTTTAGTTATTTAATTTTATAGGGAAATCTACTGTACAAGTAGTATTACACACACTAATAATTATGAAGAATTCCACGGAAGTTTTTATAAAAATGTGTAAAAATGAAATTAGTTGATATATTGAGTCAATTGTCTCTCAAAGTACATATATATATTGTATAAATACGAGGGTAGTTTGACAAGTAGTGAGAATGGAAAAGAAAACCGAATTTTTTAAAAACAAAATAATTTTCATTTTTCAATATATTCTCCTAAAAGAGCAATACATTTATTCCAACGGTGCTGCAATGCCCTTATGCCATCTCTAAAATGCGATTCCGGAAGGCTTGCAAAATACTCATTTACGAAGATGATAAACTCGTCGCTAGACGAAAATTTCTTTCCACCTAATGCCGTTTTCAATTTTGGAAAAAGGTGGAAGTCGGAAGGGGCTAGATCCGGCGAATAAGGCGCATGCAGTACTAATTGTAAATGCAACTCGTGGATTTTGGACATCGCAACTGTGCTGGTATGCGAGGGAGCGTTGTGTTGGTGAAACAGAATCTTTTTCTTTGCCATTCCTGGCCGTTTAGCACAAATCTCAACATTTAATTGTTGTAGAGGTTCAGCATAATATTGTCCGTTTACTGTGGCACCTTTCTAAAGATAATCAATGAGCAAAATGCCCTTTGAATTCCAATAATTGGAAATACGCAAACGAGTGAACTTTTGATCAGTCGTAAGCAATCGCGGCACCCATCCTGCCGAAAGCTTGGAAAGGCCCAAATCTTTCATTAGAATGTGGTGTACGCGTTCTGTTGAAATGTTTACCATGTCTACTATCTCTCTCACTTTGAGTCGTCGATCTTGCGTAATAATATTATGGATTTTTATAATCATTGCCTTAGAAGTCACGATTTTGGGTGCTCCAGAGCGCCCGTTTAAATTCATTTACCCATCTACTTATTGTGGCGAATGATGGAGCAGATTCACCTAATGTTTCCCGTAACTCATCTTTTATTTCGGTAGCTTTCATACCCTTAATTACGAAGTATTTAATCACCGCACGGTACTCTGCTTTTTCCATTTTAACGAAACGTCGTGTTGCTTCTTTTTCAATCAGCTGTCCAAAATAAACTAATCAACCGATTTATCTAAATATCGGAATGTGAACATATAAATAGCCAACCTAAATTACAGTGCATTTTTTTACCAATTAGAGCGTCACCTATATGTTATTCTCACTACTTGTCAAACTATCCTGGTATATATTCTTTTGCAGGTGATCAAAATTGTTTTGGAGTCTTCTATTCAGAAGTGAATGTCTAATTGTTTCTACAGATCTTAAAAACGCGTTCCACTTATCATATTTCTATATACATAACTCCCTTTTTCGCCTTCAAGTATTCGACTGTTGTGTGAAAGATGACAAATCATGGTGAAAAATGACACAACGATTTATTTAAACTTAGATATAAATTAAATAAAAATTTTGTGAAGCTAACCGAGACCTAACTTTAAACATAGATGATGAATCTCTTATTAAATAAATCTTTGGTTCACATGGTTAATGGAAGATTCAGGTTTTATCATATTAAAATAAATTGTTAGTGATAGTGAGTCTACAGATCCGTTCAATATTAAAAGGATTATTTTAATTGCGCAAATATTTCATCATTAGATGTCTAACTGTCATTCGTTGCATATGGAACATTTATTCTTCGCGGCGAACACGGTTACATGAGGAAACCGTTGAAACATACCTCATGTTACAAATATTTAACTGATCTTATCAACTTTGTGCATCAGCGCATTGAAAATGCTGCATAAGAGGTAAGTGTTTATTTACATTTATTACCTACTATTACGTTGACCTAGTTTGGGTAACTTGTGCCCTAATCGTTATCAGAAAATGTATTTCATTACAGCAATTATTTTATTCTGAAAGAATAAAATATTATATTATCCGCTTTTAAATTATATTTGACTTTCTAAATAAAAGCCTTGTTATTTATTAAAATAAAAAAGAAATATTTGTATAGAACCAAACTTAAGAATTCGTCTATAAAATAAAATATAGTTCAATGTTTCTCGGTTTTAAGATATGGACTATACATATATATTTACACTATAACAGTTACCAATACCGTTTGCGTAATGGTTTGCGCTTGCATTCATATATTGGGTTGGCAACTAAGTACTTTCGGTTTTTACTGATAGAGAGCGTTGTTTTATTTTTTATATAACGTATGTTAGTGCTGTACTTTACCGTTTGTCACGTGATACTAGTCACATTGACGTAACTTCAGAACATTTTCGACATATTTTACTATTTTATTTCCGTAAAGGAAAGAAAGCTGCTGCGGCTCACAAAAAGATATGTGAAGTTTATGGTGCTAATTGCTTAACATATCGCACGTGTCAGAATTGTTATAAAAAATTCCGTTCTGGAGATTTTTCCCTCAAAGATGAGCAACGTTCTGGTCGGTCTACTAAAGTTGATGATGACCAAATCAAAGTCATAATTGAAGAGGATCGTCATATAACTGTTCGAGAGGTTGCGGAGAGGCTACATGTATCGCACACAACAATTGAAAAACATTTAAAATGTCTTGGGCTAGTTAAGAAGCTTGATATTTGGGTACCTCACGAATTGAAAGAAATTCATTCAACACAAAGAAAGAACTTTTGCGATATGCACCTTAGACGAAATGAAACCGTCCCTTTCTTAAAAAGAATCATCACTCGTGATGAAAAATGGGTTCTGTACAGTAACATAGTTCGAAAACGATCATGGAGCAAACACGATAACCCAGCTCAAACCACATCGAAAGCTGAATTGCATCCAAAAAAGATCATGCTGTCACTTTGGTGGGATTACAAAGGTGTCGTATTTTTTGAACTGTTTCCAAGGAACCAAACGATCAATTCTGATGTTTACTGTCGACAATTAATAAAACTGGATGAAGCAATCAAAGAAAAACGGCCAGAATTGTCAAATCGGAAAGTTGCAGTTTTCCACCAAGATAATGCAAGGCCTCACACATCTTTGGCAACTCGTGGGAAACTATTAGAACTTGGCTGGGAAGTGATGCCACATCCCCATACAGCCATGATCTAGCACCATCTAATTACCATTTATTTCGAAGTTGGCAGAATTCTTTGAATGGTAAAACTTTCACAAATGACGATGACCTTCACTCGCACCTGGTTCAGTTTTTTGCTGATAAGGACCAGAAATTTTATGAGCGGGGAATCATGCAGCTGAAAGAAAGATGGCAAAAGGTCATTGAGCAAAATAGAAAATATATAATTGATTAAAAACTATTCTTTGTTTTAAAAAAAAGTGTTTTATTTTATACTACAAAACCGAAAGTACTTAGTTGTTCTTAAGTTCTTAGATGTGTATAAATATACTGCTTATTTGCCAATAAATATTTTCGCCCAAAGAGAAGATTTTTAACGTGCTTATATGCGCTTTATATGGCCCCATTATAGTAGACGGTGTTTATTAAGAATATGTAGGTACCTGTCACTAAAACATACGTCTAACAAGGATACGTTTTCGATAAATTACGGATATTGAATCCTGTTCACATAATTCAGTCGAAGGGGCGTTGGATCATGAACGATTTGATAGGAAGCAAGTGGAAGGAAAGATCAATTCTAGCCTTACAAAAAAATGTTATTCGAATCACAACTCATCAAATCGCTCTTTCAAAAATACCAGTTCTATTTGCTTTCTATTAATGCTCTAACTGCAAACCTCTTGTATGTATAAGGAAAACTGTCTGCTGTCCGGAATAGTCACATGGTTACGTTAGTGCCAAATCTGTATGAACAATATCTATTAGTTCAGAATTGCATCAGTTAAATAAGTATGTATCGACGGCCACACATACGTTAACATTGCAAACCGCTGTCTCTAGAGACGCTATGGACCTATGGGCCGATTGAATATATGTTGACATTTTAGGTACAAATACATATGTACATGTACAATAAATGAATTAAATAAGCATACGTATATGTGAAATTAATAAACTAAATAATATAAATAATGAAAATATGTGCCCTTGCACTTCTTCAAAGCAAGCGCCGCTGACCCACCATGATAATGATGAAATTGTAATTTCAATGATGATGATTATAAAATGGGTATAATGGCATTTAAAAGTCATTTGTGTAATCATTGGTTGAAGTTATGTTCAAAAATGAAAAAAATTGTTGCCGTAATTCAAATGTTTCATTTTAAGTCAAATTACCCTTAGAATTTTTATGATATGCCTAAAATGTCAAAATCATCTTCGGTTGAAATTGATTATCTCCTAATTGACTTTTCCCTTGCCAATGTACGAGGGTTATTTTTTAAATGTCTGTTTTCAATAAGAAGTAAAGTACTGTAAAAATCATTGAAATGTATTTATTGACATACATATTGTACATATTTTCATCTACTTTTCTATATAATTTTCATTTTTGTTCGACAATTTTTTGAATTCCGACGTCAAAAAAATCTACCGCCTGTTAAGAAGCTCAATCCATGTCGTCATTGAACACCAAGGAACTTCTTTAGGTACCGAAACAGGTGAAAATCAATCAAATCGTAAGGTGGATAATACAATTGTTCCCATCCAAAAGACCTGATTAGTCCTTGCGTTTATGCAGAAACATGTGACGTTACATTATCATGGTGCAACATCACACCAGAAGACAGTAGGCCCCGCCGCAGTATACTGTCAAGTTTCTTGCACTCAAGAATCGAATTACAGATCATACCCTACAGTCGGCATGCGAATCAATTTTGTTAAACATTATAAACAACTACAGCTTAGTACACATGCCATGCTAGGAGCAGACGTGCATGCGCGCTGCGGCGTTCGCGGGTCATTCTCACTCTCATTCACAAACGGACCGAACCTTATTTAACAAATAACTCTGCTACTTATTTTCAAATTAAGTTATATTCTTGTTTCGATATTAAAGACAGAACTACAAAAACATACAAAAACCAAATATTAATAATTTGACACTAATATTTTAAAATGTAAATTAAATACTTATGTAGCTGTAAGAAGAGCCATTCTCAAAATGAAAATAACACTAATAACTGTGATGGTAAAATCAAACTATTTCCTGTCATTTAAAATTATGGTACACTGTATATGTAAACGCTGACGAAACGTATCCCATGAAATCAATTTCAAATTTAAAAATTCACTCTTCGTCAGTTATTTGTCTATAAATATTTATCTTTAGCATACTGTGCTTTTTTAAGATCTAAATTGCCGCATGCCCAATTGATCTAAAAATGTCGACGTTTACAATGAAATTTATATACACTGAATTTTAGTTTATTTCTAAGATTAAATAGCTTTTATTTAATAAGCACATTTTAGGAAGAAGATTAAAAATAACAACAATTATTTTTGAGTTCTCGCGTTTAAGTTACAAACATAGTGAATATAATTACTTAAATGAATAATAAAGTTTTCAGATATAATTTATTTATAACGAAGGTATATAATATATTTGAAATTAAGATTTCTAGATTTTTAAAACTTCGTTTAAAGGAAAACAAACCGAAAACGACAGATCATTCTCCACCATCACAATGCAAGCTCTCACAGGTCGGTTCAAACAATTGAATATTTGTCTGGGCAAAACATTGAATTGATGAGCCATCCACCGTACAGTCCTGATCTAGCACCCTGTCATTTCTTTTTTTCCCACACACGAAGAATAAACTTCGTGGTCAACGGTTTTCTACGCCGGAATAGGCAGTTAAGGCATTCAAAACTCATATTTTGGAGATACCGCCTTCACAGTGGCAGCAATACTTTTCGGATTGCTTAAACGAATGCAGAAGAGTATTGATTTTTAAGGAGAATATTTTGAAAAACAATAAAACTATTTTCAATAATAAATTTTTTTTTGTTTGCTATTCCCGAAATATAAACCGTTACCCTCGTACATATCTTTCTTTTTATCTAAATTGATCATCACCTCACTCTTAATCTTATCTAGTAAGAGACATTATTGCGTTGAATGTACAGAATTTGGCTATAAAAACCCGTATTAATGCTATAAAATCTTTATTACTTTTTTTTCGTAATTTTAACATTATCTCCATCAATATGCTCCTCTCCGCGATTCCTGCGTTGCTCCATCTGAATATTTCATTGGTCAAAGCAGTGCTGTAAATCGTTCTTTGAAAGCACGTTCATTTTCATCAAGATACAAAACTTGTACGTAAAGTTTCTGGAGAAAGTAATGTTGCCGCTGTCAGGCTACATGTCACTACTTCAATACTTCCTTCTAAATCGGATCCAAATGTTTCCGCCTACAAACATATAAGTATGAAGAGCTTGCATATTTTAAAGCAGAGAACTTTCGTATATTTTACATAAGAGTTCATAATAACTATTTACACTGTCTGCCGATGAATAGCGACAACATTCGTTTCCTCAGAAAAAAAATCGTTCGAAAACTTTTTAGTCATACCGCGTACATTTGTTAATCATTGCGTCACTATATTTCATGTAATCAGTGTAATTTTTTTAAATTGAATTATTATTTCCATGTTTATCGCTAGAAAATTAATAATTATCTAATTATTTTCCTGAACATTTTCAAATATATATAAGCAAAATAAACATAAAAATCCAGATATTCTGTGGGTGTAATTCACTGTATTGTCTATTTTGTTAGCAAGGTATGTATGTATTTGTATCTGAAAGAAAAAAGGTCATCTACAACATCGTTATGCTATTACCTAATTAAAGATAAAACTACCAACATTACACAGGATAGTCTGAATCTTATTTGGCATAATTTTTTATCAAATCAGTATAATTTATGGGCAATAAATCCGAAATTCAGGTATTTTGAATTAAAGCTAAATACTCACCATTTTTTCGTAATTTATTTTTAAAGAGAATGTTGTAAATTGTAGTCCGTTTCGATCTTTGAAAACAATATCGATTTTACAATAATAATTTCATATTTTTTTAATCACTAGAAGAACGAAAAAATTGTTCCATTCCTGTATCCTTTACATCTATTGTGATGGATTTTATTTAAATAATAATTTCTCCATCATTCATCAACTCTAAAAATTAGTCCATATGCACACTCAAATATACAAAAAGCAGTCATCATTCGATTAACATAATCTACAATAACCACGCCTATATGAGTGCACAAAACGTTATAAAACTTGTAGTACACCTTTTTGTGATGGATAATAGAAGAGCACGATATCAGCCGCGTATAGTCCGAGCTATAAACCCATACATATATGGTTGAGTGAAAAGTTTCCCAGCGTTAGACCGAGGAAGTGTGAGAAAAGTCTAAGCCATAATAACGTTTATTTAAATTTTTCATTTAGTTGCAATAAATAATAAATAAATAAAATAAAATATTTAAGTTAATATTTTGAAATTTTATCCACACTAAAATCATTTTACATATTTGCACGTTATTTAACCGAAGTATTTTGTATAAACAAATGAACGCATTATTTTCTATTTCAAGAAATAATATTCAGGTAAGAAATATAATGAGGGTGTGTTGGAGATTGTCCCTTACTCAGAATTGTTTATTGTATGGCTTATTACGGTTTTTTTAATAAGGTTTTTCGCCGACCAAACTGAAATGAATCCTTACGTTAATGACATTGGCCACCCCAAAGTCCGGATTGCAATCCGATAGAGCTGTTATGGGACTGTTTGGATCGTGAAATGCGTAAAATACCTCCTACTAGCAAAACAGATCTTTGGGGTAAGTTGCGGAATGCAAGTAACTCTATCGATGAAGAATATCTCAACCGACTAGTTGAACGAATGCCACGTGTCTGTGAAGCCGTGATCGCAGCTAGGGATAGTTACTTAAAATTTAAGCTAACTTATTATAATATTACTTAGATTAATAATGTCAGTTGCTTGAATTGTATATTAATATAGTATTTTATTTGAATTTGATCAATAAGGTTGATATATAACCCCTTTCCACATTAACTTTGTAAATTCTGTATACGCATTTCGACAACCAAGTTGTCATCATCAGCAGATAATTTCAAAGTGTCGCACCTGGCAAAACACGGCGAAAAACAACCGCACGAAAATCAAACTCCGTACGCGATCCACACCGTTCAAAACCAAGATGTACACAAAGTTGTGTTACAAAGTTAATGTGGAAAGGGGTTATATATCAACCTTATTGATCAAATATAGTATTTTATAAATAAATTTGCCATGAAAATAACCAGTCTCTTTAATATCATTGCGGAATTAAAATTATCTGTAGTGCGATTTTACTTATGGACGGTAGTGTATATATATATATATATATATATATATATATATATATATATATAATAAAAATAAATTGCTATTGGAAAGATGTAAAATTTATTTTATTTGTAAAGGAAAATTTAAATGCCCAACAACTTGGTTCCTATTGTAGCTCACATGACCTTCATGAATATTTGCTACTTGCTAATTGTCTACATCATTATCTATACGTAGAAAATCACGTATTTTACGCGTTAGAAATGATGTGACTATCCCTGACTAAGACGCTGCTCGTATCCGAGGTGCCAAGTTCAACTTGCAGCAATACATAATATGAAGCACTCGCCAAAGTCCGAGAATTTATAGAAATTCTAAAACATTCTAACCGTAATGACGGCTTACTTTCACACAACACCTGGCGAACCTTTAAGATGACCCGGAACGACTCGCATATAATCCTTTCCTGAACCTTTAACTTCAGTGGAAGAACTACAAGATCAACAGCAGATCTGAAGACTTTTAGTTGGGCAACAACGTCAAAGATGTGGTGCCAGCAGAAATCCTTGACAAGACTATGAGCAGCGACTATAAAATCTGCAACTCATAATGATCTTTATTTCAGAGAACGTCAATATAAAGATAATCACAAAACATTGTAAAGAATATTTGAAATAGTTTTATTCAGGCTTAGAACTTAAAAGCTCTCTAACCGACATTTATCCTTTTTGTCTGAGATTTTCGTCTTAATTTCACATGGGTGTAAAGCTAGGTTCGGATAGCGGATAGATGCTTCTAGCGATCTTGGCGAGGCCTTATCTACCTTAGTCCATGCTCACGTGAGAAAAGTCCCAACCCATCCCACGTGAGCCTCGACTCTTTCTTCCCTAATCCGAGAGGAACTCCTGTCCTAACCCATAAATCCCCTATGAATGAAAATAACGGGAAATCGCTTCCATTATATTTCCCCAAGAGAATCACATGGCTACATTCAATAGAGGAGCTAAGGAAATTGTGGTCAGAAATATCCATTATTGGATATTCATGAGAAAAAGAAGTAAAGTTAGATCCTCTTTCAAAATATTACGTATAAAATATCAATCGGAGGCGATAGACTTTCAGGCATAACGTTTTTTGGGTTTCCGATTAGGAAAACAACAAAATGTAGGATTTATTCAAAGTAACACTTTTCAAAAAGTGCTGTACAACAAAAATTAAAATTACGCTAATAAAATAACTATTTTTATTTTCTCAACTTAACACTCGTCTCATAAATACCAAATTCTTCGATCGAAATTCAAACATATATTTCAAAAAATGCTTTAGCTTTTATACAAATTTTATCCAATTATAAGTACTTTAACGTGATTTACAACGTTTAGGAACAATCTGTTGGTAAATATTCCGTGACTCTCGACTAAAGTTTGATTTAAATAACACCAATGTTGCAAAATCAAATAGAATAACAATCTTGTCTATTTATAAAGTTGCTTTATGTAGTTGCCATTGTAAACAAATTTGTTTAATATATAGAGTTCTCCTGCCGGATTCGTTAATTATAAATACGTTTTAATATAATCATACCAGATTCTCAATGCCAGTTCAAAGAACAGCAAAGTATTACAATTTATACTACGGAAGAAAAAATAACTTAGTTGAATATCTTTGTTATAATTTATTAAAACATGTAAAGAAAAATATTGAAGGCAACTTGAATTTACTTCGTTGAAATATTCCTCCGTAAGTAGTTCCCTATCTCACTTGTAACTATTCAAAGATGTACAGTATCTAGTAATTAAATCATCCTACAATTACGAACTAAACACATACTTAAAACTATAGGATAAATGTGTTTCAGTATTTAGTCAAACCTCCCCTAGCTTGAATGATTGCTTGAATCCGCTTCGATCTGCTTCAGCCTGTATTGAAGCATGCCGAAATGAACTCAACCAGCGCTCTACATCTTTCTGTTTTCTTTCCAGGCTTTTTCAATATTTTGTTTTAAAATGCTTAAATTAGAATTTGGATCAAGTAAACAATATACACTACCGGTCATATTTATTTGCCCACCCCAATTTTATGTGTTTCCTGAAATACGGATTATCTTTCGAAAAATCTGTATTATAATTATTCAACAATATTATTAGTGGAAGTAATTCCATATGAATTTCTTCGAAAATCTTAAATTGTTTATGATATATCGTAAAGGTGTCATAAATTGGAAAAATACTATAAATATTATATAGGCTAATCCCTACAGTATTAACAGTTTTACCTGCATTTCCGAAAGGTATTACCAATATTGTGTTCCTGTACTAACTAATTACAATATTAGGATGTGTTATTCAAAAAGGAAAATAAATTTTATGTCAGTCATCGTTCATCTTTTGTTGCGAAAACAGTGAAATAGAGAGTTATTGTGAATATTTTAATGCAATGCCGAAGACGAAGGAATTATCTGTTGAAGTGCGTGCTATGATAATTGCTTATCATCGTACGCGTAAAAGTAATCGCGAAATTGCAAAAGAATTACGGTTAAATCGCAGAACCGTTGATTATAACGTTAAAAAATTTGAAGAAAGTGATACATTTTCCAACAAAAGAAGATTTGGACGACATCTGCAGATGACCGGCATCTAATACGGATAAGTAGACGCGATAGATGAAAAACAGCACCAGAAATTACTGCTGAAATGAATAGAGCGCGTGCTAAACCAATTAGTGTGTCCACGGTACAGAGAAGGTTAAGGCAAACGGGTTTATACGGAAAAATTGCTCTGCGAAAACCACTACTACGAAAGCAAAACAAGACAAATCGACTAAATTGCGCTAAAGAACATAAGAATTGGACGATTGATCAGTGGAATAATGTGTTATGGACAGACGAATCGAAGTTTGAACTTTTCGGTAGTAAAAGGCGAATATTCGTAAGAAGATCCGCATGAGAAAGAGTACTGCCAGAATGTAATGCGCCTACCGTAAAACATGGAGGAGGTTCAGTAATGATTTGGGGGTGTTTTGGTGGAAGATCTGTAAGCGATCTCGTCAAAATTGAGAGAATCCTAAGAAAAGAAGGCTACAAGGAAATTTTAGAAAATAACGCTGTTCCTTCAGGACTGAGGATTCTTGACGAAAACTTTTTATTTCAACAGGACAACGATCCGAAACACACTTCTAGATTGTGTGGTGGTATGGCCAGCTCAAAGTCCTGATCTGAACCCAATAGAGCTTCTTTGGAAAGAATTGGACCGGAAGGTTCGAGAACGTGCTCTATCATCCACCACTGTACTGTGGGAACAACTTCAAGAAGCCTGGGCACAAATTACAGAAGATACACTACAAAAATTAATTGAAAGGATGCCGCCGTTATGTGCCGCAATTATCAAAAATAAAGGTGAGCACATTGATGAGAGCAAAATTTAATAATAATTAATCATAAAGTTTTTATATAAGAAAAATATAACTATTTTATGTTTATTTTACACTATTGTATTGGTACAATAAATAAATTTTCAGTACACATTTGATAGTTTAATAATTTTGGCTAAAACTAAGGGTGGGTAATTAAATATGACCGGTAGTGTATCTAGTAAGACTCCAAGTATTCTTGACAGGATTGAGGTCCGGTGGATTTTCAGCCCAAGTCGCTGATGGAGGACATATTCAACATTTGTGATCTGAACTTGAGAGGTTCGCAAATACGTATGTGTGTAAAGTTTCATATTCGTATGTCTTGAAGTTTAATAAATATATGCATTCGAAATACGTATATTCTTTTTGAAACAGCCTGTATATTAATGCTAATAATAATGCGAAATATAAAGCAAGAATAGTAACAATAGTTCAAAGTAAATAAATAAAATTAAATACGCAATATACAGCTAAATAAACTTATTATAATGTCGACCGGTGATAATATTAATTGTGTGGAGAGACGAAAAATTGATATCACAATCTCCAGATACGTTGTTAAAATGTTGACATATAAAATAAATAGGTCACTTGATAATAAAGTTTGTAGGAGAATTCGGTAAATAAAAAGTATTTAGATGGCATGTTCTAGAAATTAATTTGTCGAAGACTTTGACGAATTGGCATTATTGTGGAGAAATTTGTATATCACATAAAAGTAATATTGCAACAGACATCCCTAAACTGCAACGAGGATAGATTGCAGTAGAAAGGAAGATTATGATAGTCAATATACTTTCAGAATAAATACGATTGAATTAAAAAAAAATTTGGCAAATTTTCGGTTAAGCCATATCCAGTTAATGTTTATGAGTTTGATGATATAGTTGTCATATTATAGAACGTAACAAGATTTGTCAGTTTACATATTACTAAATATCCTACAGTTTAAATAAATTCCAAACAACATGGAAAGAAAATGCAAAATATATACTTGATCTCTTCTAACCAAAATAATATTGAAGATAAAGTATTGAGTCTGGCACCACAGACCGAAGTTTGATAGCTTACACATTAAATAATAGCCTAAATCCTTTACTTATAACTCCATTGCTTGAACAATCTTAACTAAATAAGATTAGCTACAGATAAAGTATTACAACTGGCACCATAAAGTGAAGAATAAGCCAGCAAGTTGTCACTTAAATTAATTATACGACAAAATTTCTTCAAAGTCGTTAGGGAGTAGGGACGTAAAACTTTGCAATATCTTCGAAAACAAGCGTTTGAAAAGTGTCGTCTTATATAGTGATGAAGTACATAAATCGCCTAACTTCTAACAGACGTTTTTGATCAATAGGACGAGAATAAACTATGTGAAGTTTAACTGTACTTCCAAAGCCAGTATACATAAAAATTCTCTGGATGTAGCATAATTAACTTCACTAAGAGATATGAGAAGAAATCATCATATGTCTAATCACATAATTACCCTAAAAAGGAAGCGTTGCAATACCTTAAAAATCAACATTTAATGAAATAAGATTATTGAAAAATAATAATAATTGTTTCGCAAGCGCTGTGGCTTCTTCAGATTAAATGGTAAATCTAACACAAACGGAATATATTCTCATAAACTAAACTATTTTCAGGGTGGGGGTGATATACAATTACAAGGAAATAAGTTTAACAGTGGCGAATTATTCAAATCTACTTGGTCATTTAATAAATTTTGACATTTTTATGTTTGTTTATTTCTATAGTTTCAAGTAATGATAATATGTATTATCCCTTTATTTTTTTGAATGTAGAATGGCTGTCAGAAAACCGAACTTTTTTAAAATAAAAACAAAAGCTTACTATTTTGGTAAAATTCATTTATTTTATTCAAAGTTTTGCAAAGTCAATTAACATGTCGAATGAATTTTTAAGTTCATCTTTAGGGATGCCCTTCAAGATCGCTGTCGACGCCTGTTTAATGGCTTTGACGTCGGCATAACGCTGTCCTTTCATCGGTAAATGTAGTTTGGAGAATAGATAGAAGTCACAGGAGGCCAAATCCGGTGAATACGGTGAATGGTTGATAGTTAAAATATCATTTTTAGTTAGAAAATCAGTGATAAGCGTCGAGCGATGAGATGGTGCATTATTATGTAACAAACGATATTGAGGGCGCACAGGACGAATATGCGCCAAAAGACGCTTCATACCACCAAGATAATATACAGCATTGACTATTAGACTGGTTGGTACAAACTTTTTGTACACTATGCCTTCCAAATCATAAAAACAAATCATCATTGTCTTCACTTTTGGCTTTTCCAAACGGGTTTTTTTCAGTCTTTCTTGGCTTGGATGCTTTCGATCAGAGCTTTGACGCTTGGACTCTGAACTGTATTGAAAACATCACGTCTCATCGCCAGTTACAACCGAATACCTGAAGTTTATATCCTTTTTTGTCTTCAATCAACTCTGTATAATGTTGAATTCAGTTAGCTTGTGTGGTACAAACCCTGCACAAAATGCGATGAATTGAATCTTTGGAAATATTTAATTCCATATCCACGTATCGCAATGAGAAAGTTCGATGTTACTTTCCGTAACCACAGATTTTTTTACAGTAGGATGTTCGTCGTCATTTATGCCCGTACGATCGTCTTTAAATCGTTGACATTCTGACATAACATTGGTGAAAGATCTACCTTACCGACGCATATTTTTTTAAATAGATGGTGACACTAAGAATTATTATTTTAAAAAAGTTCGGTTTTCTCTGTAACAGACTGTGTAAATGTACAAATCATTTTTGTTATGATTAAAACCTTTTTTGTGTCCTAATATACTTGTTTCCATAGATTTTCCAGTTCGACCGCTATATATCTTAGAGCATTCACCACAAAAAAGGTTATAGACTCACGATTTGTTGAATTTATTTATTTTATCAATGTTATTTTTAGTTAATTTTTCTAGGGTATTGTTAGCTTGAAAAGCAATATCTACATTATGTTTATTAGGTAGCTTATTTATTTAGATTATGAGCCTATGTAACTTAACAGATTATACTTGTTTGGTTTTTGTGTAGTCGGAATATATCATTCGTAAGGTTTTTTTATATTGTGGTTCTCTTACAAAGCTGTCAATTAAATCGCTCTTATAACTGTTATTAAGCGCAATTTATTTTATGATATTTAATTCTTTCTGAAAATTGCAAGTAGTTAGGGGAATGGTTAACAATCTGTGTGTCATACTTATATACGCTGCTGTTTTTATGATTAAATGGGTGAGACGAAAAATTATGTATGTTAGTATGTATATGTAAGCAGCTTATGATAAATTGGACATTCTAAACGATTATTATTTTTAGATATTGTTAAATCTAGAAAGTTTGATGTATCATTAACTTCCATTTCCGTTGCAAACTTTATATTTGTGTGTAAACTGTTAATAAAAGTGAGAAAACTATTTAACTGCCTTTTAGAATCTATGAAACAGGCGAGTATACCGTCTGTATATCTGTACCAGCATTGGAAATTCCTAGACAACGGATAATTATGAATTTTAGTTTCTAAATAATGCATAAAAATCTCTGCTAAAAGCGGGCTAATGAGGTTACCCATAATTAAACCTTTGTTGAAAGAATAAATATTATTATTAAATTGAAAAAATTTTTGAAAGAGACAAACCGATAATGCGTTTAAAATTATTGTTTAAATACAGGATTTACTTTATTTGCAATTAAAGGATCATCAATATTAATATCTTCAGACGGAATGCCAGGAAATAAGTTTCGAACGTCAAGAGAAATTAATGTATTCTTGCTATTTAATTTGAGGCTTTTTTAATTTTTATACTAGTTGTAGCGAATTTTTCACACTGTAGGTGGGAGTAAAATTACAATAGTTAGTAATTACATCAGTCGGAAATTTTGAAATTTTAAATGACGGGACTGGATTTTCAAATCATAGTCCTTCGAGTTTATATGAAGCAAGTTAGCATACAGTGTAATTGAGCGCAGATTGAAAATGATTTATCACTTTTTTTCTGTATCCCTTTGATTCCACGTGCTGTTTGCAATCCCATTCTTTGTAAACCATTAAGTTTACATTGCAAGCATCACATTTTAGGGAACTACCACGGTATTATAAATCGACGTACCGACGTATAAATTTAATAATTTGATCTATTTCTTGTAACCTGAGTTTTCGTTTATGTAACATTTTTACTCACCTATATACGATTCGTTGAACCAGTGATACATACACTTCAAGCAACTCGAGTGAACTAATATACAATTACGGCATATAGCTATAAATAAAGTCATCCTGCCTAACGCCAGCTGAATTCGTATTAGGCGCGCTATTGTCCGCCGATAAAACCTACCATTTCTATTGACCAATTGCTTAGATTTAACAAATTTTTCAATAAAAGCAGGTGATGTCTATATTTATCTTCGTAAAATGAGGTTATTGCATTAAAATTCAAATATGTCTAGAGTTACCTTAACAAAAATACGAGGGTGGTCCCATAAGCACCCAGCCTGACCTAGAGATGGCGGTAGTTGTTTTAAAAATATTACTGTATTAGAAAGTACACAATCTATAGAGCATATGTATATTGCTGGGTGAGCCTGCTCCTTCGTTTACAACAGTGAAATATTAGGTAGCAGAGTTTAAACGATGAACATCGAAGTGGTCGACCAAATGAGGTGACAACTCCAGAAGCAACAGCTCACAAATCCGTTATTGCAATGACTATAATTAATGAATTAAAGTTTGAATTGCTACCTCATGCACCCTATTCGCGAGATTTAGCTTTCTTGAATTATTTTCTGTTCCCAAACTTGAAAAAATTACTCAGTGGGCAAAGATTTTCCAACAATAAAGAATGTCGGCAGTTAATGGCTATTTTGAGGAGCAAGATAGTTGTTATTATAAAAAGGGTATCGAACTTATTGAACATCGCTGGGAAAAGTGTGTAGGGCTGAAAGGAGATTATGTTGAAAAATAAATATATTCCTTTCCAAAATTTTTGTATTTTCTTTGTTGGGTCAGGTACTTCTGGGACTGCTCTTGGACAAGAATGCGAAGAAAAAAATAGAAAAACATAGAATCCTATAAAAACTAAAACAAATTTTCATGCTTGCACTTTGGAAGAAGTAGATATAATAATTATTAGTACTTTTCTCATATTTTAAAAATATGTTCCAAATTTGTAGTGTACAAATATCCTTCTTTTTGCAAGTGTTCCTTCATCAATAAAATGTATTTGCAGATGTACTACACTACAATGCTGCGGCGTAAATTAAGTTGCCTACATCCAAAAACAATATAGTAGTATATGTATGTAAATTACAGATTGATTAATAAAAGAGAAACGCGCATATACTTATGTAAGTACGTATATAAAGGAGTGTAAGATTAACAATGGTTATATATATATTTTTTTGAATATATTAAGGAAAATAGCATTTATAGAAAAACATCTGTTGATCAAGACATTTATACATTCACGTAATTTCTCAATTACATATGTAGATACTACCTTTGATTATGAAAACTAATAACTACTTGAAATAATTAAAATAATACATACATACTTATAGGTATGTAAGTAATCTTTGTAAAGTATAAATATTTATGTTAACAGTAACTAAAATGTTTTATTAATATTATTGTATTGCAATTTTAATTGTAAATTGCAGGCAATGTTACGTATTATATAAAATTATATAGATTACTTTTTTATTCATTAAGAGTTCAATAAATATTTACACATTTTCTACATCTAATTCATCTTACTCAATTATATCTGAATAATATTATTTTGTGTCATTTTGTGATATATGGAAGGTTTGTTGTACTTTCATTAAACTAATATAAAACTTTAACCTTAGGCGAGCGTAAAGGATAATTGAATTGAATTAATATGTGAGTTTATTTCAATTTCGACGTAATTCTTATTGCGGATATAGTCTGATGAACAAAATCCCGCCTTATATACTACTATCAATACTTCCAATTACTGTTACGAACTTTATGTTTTTCAAAAATCCTTGCATTGCTGTCAAAAACTGCGTTTATGTTTTTATTTGTTTTTGTATCTATAATTTCTCTTCTCTCATTTTGTAACCCTTTTTGACTTAGCAAGACTTCAGATCGATAAGCCATATAGTTAAAGATATATTCATGTCACTTTGAGATATTATAATTTGAACGTTACTCTTTTAAAAGCTACGCTTTTTCTAATTAAAAATTGCTGTATTCTTTTGAACACAAAAAGTTCATATCGGAATCCTATTTCCCAAGCAATGAACTTTTACCAGGACTTTACCAGAAAATTGGAAATATTGATGGAGGCTGTGGTTGATTAACTTAATCATTGAATACTATCTTCCTCCGGGTTTCCGGGCTGGAACCACGTCACTGATATGACTATCGACGTTTTGTACCCACTCGTATGGGACATCTTCAGGGCTCAACTACTGCTATTGTCTGTCGTACTGAAACTGGTGTAAGTCGATAGTGGCCGGGTTTATATATGGGTAATGGGTCATGGGTCAATGGAGCGTTCGTTCGTAACGCGAACAGACAGTAGCAGTAGTTGAGTCCTGAAGATGTCCCATACGAGTGGGTACGAAACATCGGCAGTTATACCAGTGACGCGGGTTCAGCCCGGAAGCCCAGAAGAAAATAGTACGGAACACGACCGCGAAAGTCTACGTACCAGATTAATTACTTAAGGTTGATATATAACCCCTTTCCGCATTAATTTTCGTATTCTGTATGTATTTCGACAAAATTGTCATCATCAGCGGATAACTAAATAGTGTTGCTTCTGGAAATACTCGTACGAAACAAATTCCGCACACGATCCGTACCGTTGAAAATCAATACGCACAGTGTACACAGTGTGCGTTTTTCCAACAATGAAATATTGGGTAGCAAAGTTTAAACGAGACCCTACGAGCTGCCAAGACGAGCATCGCAGTGGTCAATCAAATGAGGTGACGACTCTAGCAATGGTGCAGGAAATCAACAAAGCGGTACTGGATGATTGTCGACTGAAAGTGCGTGAGCTAGCAGACATAGTAGACATTTCAAAAAGTGCGGTACATCGCATATTATCTATAAATTTGGACATGAGAAAGCTGTATGCAAGATGGATGCCGCGTTTGCTCACACTCGTGTAAAAACAGTGTCGTAAAGATGTTTCAATTGAGTGTCTAGCGAATTTTCACAGCAGCAAAGGAGAACTTTTGCGCCGTTTCATAACCATGGATGAAACATGGGTCCATCACTTCACATGGACAATGGACGCAAAAGGGAAAACCGGCTTCAAAGAAGGCGAAGACCGTTTCATCTACAAGGCAAGGTCATGATATCAGTTTTTTTTGGGATGCGCGTGGAAAAATTTTGATTGACTATCTTGAAAAAGGAAAAACTTTCAACGGCCGCATTTGGCTAAAACGAAAGTGTTGTTTCATCAAGACAATGCACCAGCTCACAAATCCGTTATCGCAATGGCCAAAATTAATGAATTAAAGTTTGAATTGCTACCTCATGCACCCTAGTATCCACCTCTGATTATTTTTTGTTTCCAAACTTGAAACAAATAGCTCAGTGGTCAAAGATTTTTCCAACGATGAAGAAGTGATGTCAGCAGTTAATGGCTATTTTGAGGAGCGAGACAGTTTTTATTATAAAAACGGTATCGAACTTATTGACCATCGATGGGAAAAGTGTATAGAGGTGAAAGGATATTATGTTTAAAAATAAATATACTTCTCTCCAAAATTTTTGAGTTTTCTTTGTTGTGTCGGGTACTTCTGGGACCACCCTCGTACAGTTCATCCAATAAATTTTTTTACATACATTATTTGTTGTAAAAATAATAATCAGACGTTGTTTTCATCTATCTCATATAATTTTAGTCCAGCAGACCAAGATAAAACATACGTAAAACTACGAACATTTGTCTGCATTAAGTTTAATTTAATTAATAGAAACACGTAGCCGCCGCTACTGTGAATAAATTGGAAAAAGAAAAAAATATTGGAACATTTTTAAATGTCAATAAACGCATTGAATACTGTAATTAGTTTAATTAATATTTAAGAAATAATAATCTGTTACATCACATTTTCTTTTCTGACGGAGCTTGGCTAGCGTCAATTATTAGAAATAAAATTTGATCTGTCAAAAATCCACATAAATTTCACGAAACACAACTTCATATACATAAAGAATACAATAGAATGTGGATAGCAATGTCTAGGAGATTAATAATAGGTTCAATTTTATTTGAAGAAACTGTAAACAGTAATTATATAGAAATTTTACAATCACTTGTTTATGTATGACAATGAACAAGAGTATGATACTCAGCATAACAATGTAAATCTTCACGCAGCTTGTGAGCACAATAACAGTTCATATATCACGACAGTTTCTAGTAACTGGTAATGGTATTAGTTTCAAAAACAGTGCAAAGTGTAACACAGAAACGATTAGTAAATATTTTCGAAAGCATGAAAAAACTCTTAATGCCTATACAAATAGTATTGAATTTTTTTTTATAAAAGAGAATAAACAACTATAATTTTCTTGGAACATTATTATTATCTAAATAATGATAATTAACGTCTAATACTTACATTTTTTTGTAATTACATATAAGTATATAGTAGATGTTAATTTGTGTATTTTATCATAATGTAACGGTACGTGTAATTTTTTGTATAGAATATTTTTACTTTTAATTTCATTTAAATAAAAATATTACTGGTATTTCCAAATGTAAATGTATTATGATAATTCTCAAAAGGGAGGTCTTATATTAATTTAGTTCAAGTTATGCGTATTTCCCTTAAATATATTATTAATGAAATTCTTAGAAAGAATCTAATTATACAAGGGATATAAACGCATTACATTATAGAAATGAATTTATATTTCTGTTATAGGTTTAATTTAAAAAAAGAGTAATAAATGTTAATCATTTAAATCCAGCACATATTTAAAGACAGTTATTGTGCCTATTAAGTATCAAATATATACATAACTATATATATTAGGTGCGCAACTAAGTTCTCGTTTTTGATGAAAATGCAACTTTAATGTGAAAAAATGTTTACAAATGAGTCATTCAAAATATTGCCCATCGCTAGCGACAACTTTTTCCCATCTTTCTGGCAGAGCTCGAATACCGTCACGGTAGAAGTGTTCGTCTTTTGAGACTATCCACGAATCATGCCATTTTGAGATGTCTTCATATGAACGGAACTGCTGATTAACCAGAGCATGTGCCCTCGATCGGAACAAGTAATAATCGGACGGCGCAATATCTGGCGAATATGGCGGATGGGGTAGGACCTCCCATTTGAGCGTTTCTAAATAGTTTTTAACGGGTTTGCCAACGTGAGGCCGAGCGTTGTCATGCTGTAGAATCACTTTTTCGTGCCTCTGCTAGTATTGTGGCCGCTTTTCGCGCAGTGCTCTTCTCAATCGCATTAACTGAGTTCGATACCGTTCCCCAGTGATGGTTTCGTTCGGTTTCAACAGCTCATAATAAATAACACTGTCCTGGTCCCACCAAATGCACAGCAAAACCTTCGCAGCGTGAATATTCGGCCGAACGGACGACCTAGAAGCATGACCGGGCAGTCCCCATGATTTTGTTCTCTTTGGGTTGCTGTAATTAATCCATTTTTCATCACCCGTAACGATGCGATGAAGAAAACCCTTCCTTTTTTGCCGCTGGAGCACAGACGAAAAAACGACGCTCAACGTCTCTTGGCTTCAAATCATAAGGAACCCAAGTTCCTTGTTTTTGAATCATTCCCAACGCATGCAATCGCTGGGAAATGGCTTGACGGGTAACTCTTAATGCTGAAGCAAGCTCTTTTTTCGTTTGGCACGGATCCTCATCGAACAATGCCTCCAATTCAGCGTCTTCGAAGGTTTTTAGTCTTCCTTCACGCGAGCGGTCGTCAACATCGTAATCACCGTCTTTGAAGCGACGGAACCAATCACGGCACGTTGTTTCACTTAGTGCAGCATTTCCGTAAACTTTTTGGAGTTCTCGATGTTCTTCGGCCGCCGTTTTCTTCGAATGAAAGAAGAAAAGCAACACTTTCCGCAAATGACGATTATTTGGCACAAAATCAGACATTTTCACACAACCAAAAGTATATGACGCAAAAACAAAATCACTAATGTGTCAAAACGGTTTGTTTACCATATGTCTAAGCTTCGTTCATGACGTTTTGGTTATGTCACAATCGACCAGCACTTACTACTGGAGCCATCTCTTGAAAAACAGCGAGAACTTAGTTGCGCACCTAATATTTTATTTTCCTGAATGTAAACCGGAAAGGTTTTATTGATATATTTATGATCGTAGTATGTTCTATTTTGTAATTGTTGTTCTATTTGAAAAATAATTTAATCTACATAATCCTGTACTTTTTATTGTAAGTTATTAAATCTATTCTAATTAAGATATTCCAAGAAAGGTTTTAATTTTATAATTTAGTTATTGAATGTATTATGTATATTGTCAAGGCTTCGATATGCACTTAGAAATAATAACCCAGGTGATCAGAAGAAGATACTCCCTTTGTGTTTAGAGTACGTCACAGAAATTGGTAGTTTTATAAATAATTGGAAAATTTTAACACAAGGAAACGTGGCTTCAGAGTTTACAAGAGAACGTGTAGCTTCAGAGCTAGTCGACTTCATAGTTCACAAGGAAAGTAGGGCTTCAAAGCTCACAAGAGAGAGTTGGGCCTCAGAACTTCAGAAGAAAAGTGGCGGCTATGTCTGGATAGTAGATCATTCTACCCAGAGTGTGTGGTGTGTCTGATACTAGGCGTATCAGTCGCATCTCAAAAAGTATTAATGCAAGTATTGTAATTATATATATATATATATATATATATATATATATATATATCTGTCCCTACAAGTGAATAATCATCTTATAAAATTATTCAAGAGCGAATAATTAGGAGAAAAGCACGTCCGGAGCGGAGACAACTTTTAGTTGAACAAGGTAAAAATTTGTATGTGTTCTCTTGAAGTATGATTTGTACGTCCAAGAAATGCATTAACATTTTATATCTGTAATTATACTTACGTTGAAATTGTTTATTATTATTTATTGAATGACTTCAATTGAAGCAAAACAATTTTCTTTGTTCGCCAAATGCATATTGCTATCATAAAGTTGTGACCCTCGTATATCAATAAGCTATATACAATACGTTCAGCAGCACAATATTCTTAATTCGAGACTTATTTAAAATCTTTCTTTTGTTGGGTTGAGTATGGGTTCTTTTGATTAACTAGTACAAAGTATACATCATTTTTTGACAATTCTTATATAAAGGAACTTAATAAAATAATCACAAGTCTCTGTTACTCAGTTCGCGACGACCTTCTGTGTATCTGTGTAACGTGATCATCAAATAAGTTCTATAAACGAGAAATTGAAACTTCGAAACGTGCAAAACAAAAACGCGCATAGGGAGCGTCTAATCTATCATCCGCGTCGTTCACCTTTCTAAACTAGTTCCTGTGTTTTAAATTCAACTAAATGAATTACCCGAAAATCATAAGAAATCAGAAAAGATAAAATAAATTAAAATTTTAAAATTAAAAACAGAAATTTAAGTGAATAAAATAATAATTTAAGCAATATCTGTATTTAGATGAATCGTAAAGAGTCTCGAAATCTTTTTCATACAAAAATAATATTCTTTTAATGAGATAATATCAAACTGAAAATTATAAATAGTGGGTCGTGGATCACGAAGTTGATATTGAAATAAATCCGCTTTTTTGGCCATGGAAATCGCTTTTGATAATTATTTTCTAATACATATTGTCCTTCACTAAGAATACGGTTTCACTTTTCTGAACGAAATATCTGCGGCCTTTGCAATTTTTTCTTTAATGTAATATCATTATTTTTCTTGTGTTTTAAATACGTATACATATTAAAAACAATTTCTCGTACCTGTTCATGAATTATTTTGTTATTGTCAACATTTTAATTTAAAATTGTTAATAACATTAATTGATTAGAAGTACTCACTTGTGCACACTGTTACTGATACAAACGTTAAATAATAATGAGAAAACTGCCCTGTCTAATAAGTTGTTTTAATAAGCGTAGTCACTCCATTAGTAGATGTCTACTAAGTACGGCGCATCTTTTTCATCACCAAGTTAAAACGCCCGAGCAATATATGGGCAGATGTAATATTATTATTTGTCGAATGGAATATGCCATTTAAATAGTATTTTCACTTCGGTAACAACCCTGAGCACAGTACTAGAGACGACAAAGTTTGGCTAATTGAGCAAAGATTTAATATTATATTCTTCGACCAAGTCAATTTCCTAATCACAATCCTATTGGGAATTTATGGACAACCGTAAACTGAAGAAAAAAAACGTTGAATTTTTAGAAGCATTATTAAGAGGGTAGCAACAAATTGATTAACAAATTCTTCACAATTCTCTATTTATGCCTCAACGGTGTGCAAGCGTTATGCCATAAAATACTTATATTTATATATTGGGTTGGCAACTAAGTACTTTGGGTTTTGTAGTATAAAATAAAACACTTTTTTCTAAACCAAGAATAGTTTTTAATCAATTATATATTTTCCATTTTACTCAATGACTTTTTGCCATCTTTCTTTCAGCTGCATGATTCCGCGCTCATAAAATTTCTGGTCCTTATCAGCAAAAAACTGAACCAGGTGCGAGTGAATTTCATCGTCATTTGTGAAAGTTTTACCATTCAAAGAATTCTGCAAACTTCGAAATAAATGGGAATCAGATGGTGCTAGATCAGGGCTATATGGGGATGTGGCATCACTTCCCAGCCAAGCTCCAATAGTTTCCCACGAGTTGCCAAAGATGTGTGAGGCCTTGCATTATCTTGGTGGAAAACTACACCTTTCCGGTTTGACAATTCTGGCCGTTTTTCTTTGACTGCTTCATCCAATTTTATTAACTGTTGACAGTAAACGTCAGAATTGATCGTTTGGTTCCTTGGAAGCAGCTCAAAAAGCACAACACCTTTGTAATCCCACCAAACTGACAGCATGATCTTTTTTGGATGCAATTCAGCTTTCGATGTGGTTTGAGCTGGTTTATCGTGTTTGCTCCATGATTGTTTTCGAACTATGTTACTGTACAGGACCCATTTTTCATCACCAGTGATGATTCTTTTTAAGAAAGGGTCGGTTTCATTTCATCTAAGGTGCATATCGCAAAAGTTGATTCTTTGTGTTGAATGAATTTCTTTCAATTCGTGAGGTACCCAAATATCAAGCTTCTTAACTAGCCCAAGACATTTTAAATGTTTTTCAATTGTTGTGTGCGATACATTTAGCCTCTCCGCAACCTCTCGAACAGTTATATGACGATCCTCTTTAATTATGACTTTGATTTGGTCATCATCAACTTCAGTAGGCCGACCAGAACGTTGCTCATCTTTGAGGGAAAAATCTCCAGAACGGAATTTTTTATACCAATTCTGACACGTGCGCTCTGTTAAGCAATTAACACCATAAACTTCACATATCTTTTTGTGAGCCGCAGTAGCTTTCTTTCCCTTACGGAAATAAAATAGTAAAATATGTCGAAAATGTTCGTTTCTGCACTCCATTTAAAATTAACCCACAACTAATAGCTTTAATAAAAATCACGCACTACTTGCTTCTGAAGTTACGTCAATGTGACTAGTATCACGCGACAAACGGTAAAGTACAGCACTAGCATACGTTATACAAAAAATAAAGCAACGCTCTCTATCAGTAAAAACCGAAAGTACTTAGTTGCCAACCCAATAGATAAATTCAAAATTTTATTTTTATTAGAAATAAATAATGAGATGATTAGTATTTATTGTTATTATTATTACTATTATTTACTACTGTAAAGTCTACATTCTTAAGATTAAAATAATACATTAAATATAAATACTTTCTTACTTGCAAGACTTACTAAAATAGATAGTAAAGCCTTCATACTCATTTCCAAAATTTTTCCGTGGGTACTACATATAGTAGACCTTATAAGTTGATCAATTATTATCCACTGCTTTATTGAGTGTTACAAACGTCGATAGTCTATCCAATACTATAGTTATTATTGTTATTATTCTGAGGATAGCTAATTTACTGATGATACGTGAAAGTAGCGACCTTCACAATGCCACGTGTCGAACGTCCTTCTCACGCTGTATTTATATTCAAACTATGTGATTTACATATTAAAATCGCTTAGTAAACATTTAAACAAATTACGCTCAGCTACGCTTAAATAACAGACCTACATTCTATCGTTCTACATTCACATTTTCAGTGCACTTATTCGACAGTAAACGTTTCATACTTTGATGGTTACTTTAATAAACTCTTTACACCTATTTGAATATAGGTGAGGCACTGTGTACAAATAATAAATTCCGTTAGTTAGTAATTCGTGCACATCTTGCACGCTTATAACCTATAAGAGGATCTTCTTCATCATTGCGCAGTCACTTGAATGACACAATAATATACACATTGTGTGGATTATTGACTCATGTGGATATTTATGTCTTTACGTAAGCAGCTACACGTATAAATTTTATTTTCAATCTTATTATGAAACAGTGTTAAGGTATGTTCCAGTGAAGATACAGAAGTTTTAATAAATAATAGCTAGTGATTTATAGCTTCGTAAGTGTCTGATATATGTAGATACTAAAAAATATTAAATTAACGTTTTATACATTTTTGAATTTAGCATATATCTGTTATTAGTAACTAATATTTTAAGATACGAGCCCTGACAACTATGCAGTCTATTGCAGAGAAAACCGAACTTTTCTAAATATTTGTGGCGCCATCTATTAAAAAAATATGCGTCGGTAAGGTAGATCTTTCACCAATGCTATGTCCAAATATCATGACATTTGCTTCATTAGAAGCAAGAGAGGTTGCGCATTAGTCGAAAAATGAATTGTGAACAAAAAGTAAATATCAAGTTCTGTTTTAAACTCGTTTACTAAAACGTTTAATTTGATGAAACAAGTATATGGTGACGTGTGTTTATCACGTACGAGTGTATATGAGTAGTACAAACGAATTAAAGACTGTCATGCAAAAGAATCTGTGGTTTCGGTAAGTAACATCGAAGTAGTGCATGAACTTGTCAAAAATGAGCCAAATTCCTCATTGTGATACGTGGGAATGGAAATGAATATTTCCAAAGACTCAATCCATCACATTTTGACACAAGACTGAGAAAGATTTGAACAAGGTTTGTACCACACAAGCTAACTGAATTCAACATTGTACATACTTAATTAGACTCAAAATAATATTATAATAAGACTTAAAAAAGGATGAAAACTTCAGGTATTCTATTATAACTGGCGATGAGACGTGATGTTTTCAATACGGTCCAGAGACCATCCAAATACCGAAAAAAAGCCGTTTGGAGAAGTCAAAAGTGAAGACAATGTTGTTTTATTTTTACGATTCGAAAGGCATTAGTGCACAAAAAGTTTATACCTACTAGTCAAACAGTCAATACTATAAATTATCTTGGTGTTATGAACTGTCTTTTTGCCCCTATTCGCCGTGTGCGCCCTAAATGTCGTGAAAATTGTAACTGACAGTTATGCCGACGTCGAAGCTATTAAAAAGACGTCGACAGCAATCTTGAAGGACATCCCTGAAGATGAACTTAAAAATTCATTCGACATGTTAATTGACCGTGCAAAACGTTGTATTGAAGCCGAAGGCGACTACTTTGAATAAAATAAATGAAGTTTACCAAAATAGTAAGCTTTTGTTCTTATTTTAAAAACGTTTCGTTTTCTTTGAGACAGACTGTATTTACCTTTATTTAACAACTGTAAACTCTAAAATGTTCGAAAACAATATGAAAACTGTTGTTATATTCAACTGCAAAAGAATCTACTAAATATTCTAACGTCGAATGTCAAAAATTTTCGTACATTTCATTGTTGCTCTAACGTAAGTCACAAATTTAGAAGGAACTTGGTAAATCCTCATAGTATCACGTATTGAAAAATAAGCATTTGATGCTTTTACAAATATGCGTTGTAAAAATAGACACATGTCTGGTATTGTGTGCGAGTTAACAATTCATTTATTTTATTGAAAGTAGTTGCTTTGAATAAAATAAATCAATTTTACCAAAATAGTAAGATTTTGTTTTTATTTTAGAAAAGTTCAGTTTTCTCTGCAACAGATTGTATATATATATATATGTATATGATAAACGACGCCAACCTCGCTTAAGGAACGGTGAAGGAGGTGTATGGCAAGAAACATATTCTGGATCGAGAAGTAAAAGGCACGCGTTCCTGTGCCTAATACGGGGGAAGCGAGATAGTCTAATAGATTCGATATAAAAAAACAGAGCGACAAGAAATGCTTTTCTCGGCTTTAGGAACACATAAAAGCTATTGAAACACAAGAAATAACACCTAAACTAAATGCAATATTTACGAATACTTAAATAAACTATCACGACAAACGATGAAAAGAACATTAAAATAATACCTTACAGTAAGACTAAGTAAATTTTCACATGTAGCCATACATATTATATAGGATTTTCGAAGATGATAAAAATGAAAATATACATGGTAAAATTCAACCGTAATATTACATATGTATACTTTGATGTTGCTGTTTTCCGACAAGGTTATATTTTATTTGAATAGCACTGTTAGTCGTCATAACTGTCGATATTGGTAAATAGATAGCCCTCATTGATTGCAAGAAGTGCATACACAATATCCACGGAAATTAAGCGTTCACTCTGGTATTTTCAGGAACCGTATTATTGGTCAATCTTTCATTTATCGTGCACTAACTGGATAGAGATATTTAGAGGTTTTACGTGATAAAGTTGTTCCTAATATTAAAGAAGATCGCGAAATACATGTAAGTGTTTTGTTCCAACAAGATGGAACACCTCCTCGATATGCTCGTATTTTTTGAAGGAAACATTCCCAAATCAGTGGATTGGGTGTAGAAGATTCATTGAAGGGTCTGCATGATCTCCATATTCAATTCCTCTAAATATTATCTTTTAAGATCATTTAATTTGTGGTTATACTAGACAACATTGAGAAATTTCATTTAAGAATTTCTTCACAAACTTACGCACTTTCTAGAAGTGAACAGTCATCATTTCGAAAACTCAACTGATTTTGTTTTGTTTCTATTTTTTGTATTTATTTTTTTCTTTTTCAATAACATTTTTTAAAGTTAAAATTAATTAAATATCTTGTTGAAAGAAAGGATGCTAAACCATATGTTTACTGAGCTCAGAAAGCAGAGTTCTATTGAAGCCCTCAAAAATATACAAGCTGTTTCATGTATATTAAAAATTCCGGCAAATCGTAATTGTATAATTATACACATTGAATCCCCAGTTGCATTTACTTAAATGCGGTAAATTTTATTAAAATCTAAATAGACGTATTAATCCTGTATAGTAATTAGTGGTTTATAATTTACGATTAATTTATTCTTAAAAATCAAGTCACATTTACATTTTCCGTAACAATTCACATTCTTTTATTATAAGATTAACAAGAATTAGCGGAATTATTTATTAGATAGCTTGATTACTTATTAGATAGCTAACTGATCTATCACAATCATCGCATGTTTCGTTTATTTTTTATTTCCACTTGTACGATTTTTCATTTTCTAGAAGTAATTGTGTTTAACTACAGCAGTCAATCATAGAAATTAATTGCTTTTATAATTGAACCAAAATAAATAGTCGTAGTAAAATCGAACTATAACATTTAACATCGTTCGCGGTGGTAGTTTTATAGTTCAAATAAATTTTGTGTCCAAATAGCTTACGAAAGTTGTAAATTTCTGTATTCAGCAAGTGACATACAAATGAAAGTAAGACAAAATATTTAATAGCAAGTGCACTTATAACGAGGGCAGAAAAACTCTGACATATCTATGTATACATGTAGACATACAGTACGTACCGAAAGAACTAATAATTATTAGTAAATAATATATTTTATGTTACCATTGTTAAACATTTACCTTCGAGGCAAATATTAATAATCTGTATTAGCCAGAAATAACATCTAGATCATAGCATAACGCCCACATTCTTTCCGGTAAATGATGTTCGTCGAGGTATAAAAATGTAGAGAGAGAATAACCGTTCAGTTTTTAGTGGTGTAATAGTCGGGTAATTAAAATGATCTGTGAATTGAGTTAATGGATCTTTCTCCATCATTTAAAGTACATAGCAATGCTTACGTTTCATACACTATTTTCAATTGATTCCTAAGGTAAGTGAAGTATTTTCTAACTTCTCTAAGGCATTCACTGCTACTGTTTAATTCATATGAATAGTTTCTAAATTTATTTTAACTTGAGTACTATGTAATTTCAACTGGCTTTCTGTGATGGATACTGATTGTTTAGGGTTGAAGAGTAATATTAAGTATTTTTTTGTGTTAAAATTCTGATTATAATAAGAAACTGCTTATAATCATTAAACCCAGCGAATCAGAATAGGTTGGGAAGATTCTGTAATGTCAGAACAGTATATGTGAAATTCCCGTATTTTTTAGTAAATTTGAGAAAAACATTTTTAGCATTCGTTATGAAACCATCTACATCTGGATAATTTTTGCGAATAATTACCAGATATAATGCACGTCACAGACACCACATATGTTATAAAGTAGAACACTCTTCTCCAAGATAACGTCCTGCATAAGGCATCGACGACATCATTTATTAGTTTGCAAGCAGTCGAAATTTTTGTCGTACACGCAATATTTAAAGAGGCCAATGTTGTGCTGCACGTCGAGCATAGATATGGAATGCGACGCCAATGTTCTCGATTCTCATCTATGATTTACTCGCCAGCTGGAATAAATGTGTCAGGCGGGGATGTGCAGACTTCTACACGCACTGTTCTACGTTGTATATAATAATATCGCAGCCACGTGGTTCGAGAAAACGCATTGTCAGACACAGTAAATATGTTTATTAAAGATTTATCTGATTTAATTTTCGATGGTTCAGAAATAAATAATAATAATTTGTAATATATTTCTAATATGCTAGATGTAAAGTCTGTAAAGGACACGTGAAGTATAATTATAAGTGTGAAGTGCAATTATTATACGATCCGTACGATCGAACGAGCAGTTTCTATTCGACGTGTGTAACACCTTATTTTGTGTAATTTACAGTTTACTCTATGACTCAATGAATCATTTGTCTCATTCTGGAATAAATACGCGAACTGTATATTACGTAATTGGAAAACGTTCTCGTGAATGTATTGGAAACAGAATTAAATCAGAATTGAAAAATAAGAAACTGTGTCTATGTGTGGACAAAACAACTGTAAAAAATTCTGTTGTTCATTTTATAGTACACACCATGGAACCACATTAACCCTCATCTTCAGTCTTGCTAGCGTGCATAAGAATACGTGTAATATCCATGTTTTATATTTCGTAGTAGAAACTATTCGAAAATTTTATCCAGAGATAAAATGCATTAATTGCAAATACAAGGTCAGTGTTTCTTTACTAAACATAAAAAGTATATTTTCACTACGTGAAATGGTATGTTACGAGCCGTCTACATAAAAACGAAATTTAACACAAATTAGTTCTAAAGTATGTGTCACATTTTCAATGTTTACGTTTTCGACAGTGTCTAAAACAGTTCCTTTTATTCCAACTGGTAAACTGTATATCACACACTAATCAAATTACTCTAACACAATTATATTTTGGGTCTGGAAATAGTGATAAATTTATTTACTCGGTCCACGAACAGTAGCTTTTTACTATTCCGTTTTGCCTTATAAATTACCCTGGAATGTAATATCAAATACTAACTATTAGAAAATTACAAGCCATCGCATCGAAAGAAATACAAGTGTTGTCTTCTATTCATACTGATTCTCAAAGAGCCCTGCACGATTCCAGAACCTCCAAACTGTGCGACCTCAAAAATTCACAAACCCTTGTACGTCCCATAGTACTAATTATTAGACGAGAGTATAAACAGTCCCATCAATAAACTATCTAAATGCCTCTCTAATATTCTTAAACTAGCAAAAATGACTCTTTTATCCAAAACTCCAAATATTTTTTCCAAAGAGCGAATGATCTGACGGTAGATTCTCAGTATCTACAAGTTAGTTTTGATGTCGAGTCGTTATCTTCCAAAGTTCCTATATCTGACACCGTACAAGTAATCTAACAAATCTGGCAAAAACTCGCTTAACCTCTACCTATTACTAGTTCCATGGCAGTTATTTCGTACCTGTATCGGGTGCAGTCATGGACTCTCCTCTCTCTCCTGTTGTCGCCGACATATTTATGCAGATATTTGAACAACAAATCCTCTACTCCTACAATCTAAAGCCTGGATTCGTTATTTGCCAACATGGTCTGAACTCCTTGAATATCTTCCTATTTTTCCTAAATTCCCAGCACAATTGCATAAGGATTTTACAATGGAGGCTGAATTAGAAGGTTCCCTTCCTTTCCTAAATGGCATCATCTTGATCCACTAAGACATTCAGTTTACCGCAAACCTACACATCCTGACCAATATCTAAAAGCCCTTCCCCATCACTATTACGTGCAAAAAGACTGTCATCAACTTCTTCGTTCAAAGAACTGTCAATATATCTGACCATTATTCTCTACCACAGAAACTAATCATACCATCAACACTACTCTAACAAACAACAATTCTTTCAAACATTCAGAGCTCCATAGCCCAATACTTAACTTGCCTCCCTCTCTCTTTCTAAATCCTATTTACCACATATGTATATATATACAAAGCACCCCTGACCGCAGTAGAATATTTCTTAAAAACAACCTCAAAACCATCGTTAAATCCCATTTTAAACTTTCACACTTCTTTTGAGTAGAAGACCATAATTCTTTAAAAGCTCCTGGTATGTACAGGATTCCTAGCTTGTACGTCAGTGTGATATATTGGCGAAACATAGAGATCTATCGGCACTTGTATTTGAGAGCATGAGTGTTGCAATACGTTACTGTGCGTGGCTAGTTTTGCACTTAGTGAGCAAAGACAATTGAAGTAGATATGGTGCCTTGTACCATATCTAATTCAATTCTACTAAAATTCTGTCCCGAAGTCTTTACAATGGCCGACAAATCCGTAAATCAATCCAAATTTCAAAAGACCTCATTAACCTACCGACTGACGACTACCCCTTACACAAAGCCTGGTGATCGTTTACCTCCAAACAACTACACCGTTACCGTAACGCTCCAACAGCCCTTTATAAACCAATCCGCACCAAACTTACACCAGTTAGACGGCAGCAACGACAGTGGTAGAAGCAGTTAAGCCCTGAAGATGCAAGTGAAGACAAAATATGACCAGCGAACGCGGTTCCAACCCGGACGATGAAGTAATCATTGATATTGCTCTCTTGTTAGGAAAATATAATTAAAGAGATAATTCATTGCATGGCATATGGAAAATGGCACAATGCCGAATATGCCAAAATTTACTTAAAAATAAAAAAATATTTTTGTAAGTAGTTTCCAAGTTTTACATTTCGACCATGAGCAGTATTTTCTCATACTGTGAAAAATTTCATTGTAATACATGTCATGCTTTAGTGTCCACTTTAGGGAATAACTATTTTAGTTAGGGAAGCTAGTCTTCTAGTTTGGGTTATTGTAAGAGTTTTCTTTTTTGTTTGATGTGCGCCGATTTTTTGTATAAACTATCAATGCTGTGTTTTAATACCTACCACTTAAAACTATGCTGAAAATTTTCTATTTATTTAGAGAAAATAAAAGTGGTCCAATTTAGGCATGTTCTCCCTTATTCTGTTATCTAAAGCAAAATTAGATTTTAAGATTTGAATATGTCAGTGTTCCAATCTAATTGTCTCAAAATCAAAGTTATGAAGCGCGCAAATGTCCTTGCCAAGCGCGTAAATTTTAGGTCACCAACATAAATTATCCAATTGTCTTAGCCATCGAGCATTATTGAAGCATAAGCGCAATCAACTAATATGAATATGTTATACTTTCTTCAACTCGCTGAACGCATGCATATGTATATAAACACAGGTATTTATTAAGAGATTATTACAAATTCTTTCAGGTGAATTAATATTGTTGAACAGCGTATATCCCCGCTTACCTTGCTTTTTACCTTTCACCTTACCCAACCCATCAGAATAATACAAGAACAGAATAGTTTTGTCAGTCTTCAAAGAACCACCGACTGTTAGACCGTGACACACAATATTTCCGATACGTTACGGCGTCAATATTGACGAAAAGTTAAGAAAAGAAGAAATTGACCAGTTACTGTATTATTTCGAAGAACAAGAGAGTTCCACTAAAACGAATATCCAGTTAAAAGTCTCGGTTGTGATTTGCATATTAAGAAGCACTCGGACTGCGCTGGGGTATTGAAGTGAATTGTAAATAAGTAACATTGTGCATAGAAAAGCACTGGGAAAAGAATAATATACCGTCTTATATTTTTCCTTCTACCGTGATATGAGTGCAAGTCGCTAAGTTTTCCGTGATTTTTGTTTATTTATAGGATAGGACAGTGCACCATGTCGGTAAGTTTCTAATTTGCCCTACTCTCTTAACTCTTAAGTCGTTCCTCGAAGTTTTAAAGGAAACTGAGGCGCTCGATATCGTTTAATTGGTGAAATCTACTGATGTACATGCGTAGATTTGACAACAACATGTTTATGACGATCATTTTTAGAAAATATAAGCTCCATTTATGTGTAGATATAATTGAATAATAAAGAAATCTTCAAATGCGAGAGTGTATATCATAAAATTATGATTACGTGATTTTTAAATTAAAAAAAAAATAAATGCTTTTACTGGAGATGCTAGTGATGCAACGTTTGATCAGTAACAATAAACGGTAAGCATAAATTATCTATTTCACCATCTTAAAGAAATAATAAAGATTGTAGTCAAGCATTAGTTATTTTTGTAATTCAAATATAATAAAAACCTACGTTCTTTACTGCTGCGCTAAAACTATTGTTACAAGTAGGAGACTAGATTAGTCATATTCCATACTGTACTAAAAAAATCGACGACTAAAAAATACATTCAAATTACGAATTCTTAAAGTGAAGGAGAAGTATAAATAACAATTATACAAAATAAAAAAGGAATACCCAACAAGCACTATTAATTGAAAAAAAAAGAAAGATGTTTATTCAGTTAGCAGGTATAACAGATTTTGATAATTTTGTTTGGTAATAATTGCACAAACAAATGTTTAATATCGCTTTACCAAAATGATGGCTTTTGGTCTAATTTTTAAATAAGCCACTTTGCAATTTTTCCAGTGGCATCTTAAATTATTATATAATACCAAAATATATTTAATATTATCACATAATACAAAAAACGCTATTTATTGCAAGTTACTTCTCTTGAAGTTGCTTCAAAAATATAGACTATTTATCGTAATTTATAATAAATTTTGGCCCAGTCTGCACAAACATAAATTAGTTCTTCTTTATATTTTTATAAGCATTATGAAGTTATTCTTCTCTGTAATTGCTTAAATCTTATATCGAAGGGCTTGTATAAAATAGTCAACTTTTATTCGACCAAATCAATAATAGTCTGAAAGTGGTAAATCTGGTGATCCGAAAGTGACAAACCTTGGCTCATAATGCAATCGCCACAAAATTCGTCTAGAAATTCTGCCTGAATAATATGAGCTAGTGCATTGTCTATCCTGGAATTCTTACAAAATAATTGTACAATTATCTTTCTCAAGCAATTATTCATGGAAAAATATAGGATCTTCGTCATAATAGCCATACACACATACCAATTCTACGTGGATGAAACTTACTTTCAAAAAATCTAGAATTCATAAGTGAATAAGGTTAAAGTTAATACTGCGATAGCATCTAAATGATTACACAGGCCTGCAAAAAATATACTTTTTAAAAATTGTTTTAATTTTAGTCACTTTTTTTTGTTTTTCAATGCTGTATGCAAAAACGAAAAGCGTTTTCTTCTATTACGTAGGGTTTTCTCACAAAAAATAGATGTATTTTAGGAATAGTAAGCCAAATACAAAAAATTAATTATTTTATGTATATTTTAGTTTACAATATTATTAAAATTATAAGTAACGAAACATTTTTCATAAATACAACACGAAATTAGTAAAAGTGAATGATACATGGCATACCGCAAATTATACCACTTTTTCCCTCCTGTAAAAGTGCAACTCTCCCAGTTTTCTGTAGCCTTTCTCATGATTTTTCATTCTCCATATACATTAGAGAATATAAAAAAATTTAACTTTGTTTGACTCCTTTTTGAAGGATAAAAGCTTTAGATAGCTATGCATCCATTCCCATTTTGTCGTTGTTATTCGCAAATGTAGTTTTTGTTAACTTACACAACCAAAAACCTTGCTATAATTAAGAAAGAAGAACTATGCCGTGGACGCGCTTGTTACGATTACTAAGTCCCTCGTTAAAATTTAAGTTTAATTTGATATCAAAACTTCGTTGCTATGTTGTTTTCTTTTTAAATGGTCACGAAATCTTGAATTATTAAATGAAACTTAAATTACGATGAGTAACAACGTAATCGTAACATCCACTTTTCGATGAGCTATCGCATATTCAATATATGCTCCCTTGTTCCATTTCCTGACATGAATCTAGCCCGCTCATCTGAGGTCATAGAAAAAATTTAAACTCATCCCATTCCAGAATAATCCGTGGTAATGGAACATTTTTCAAAAATACAACACGAAATTAGTAAAACGGAATGATCCTCTTGTTTAATAGTCCTTGTAGTATCGTTTTCACTTCCCATCCAAACTTCGTTTTGTGCTTCTTCTGCTGTAGGATCGCTAGGGATCGAACAAAGATTTGACAGCTACTCAGTGTTACCACCCGACCAAATTAACTTTTCCTACGGCCAGTTTAAGCCCAATTTTAATTATTAAGATTAAACACTGTAATGCTTACTTACCTAAAATTATTTGCCTTGAAAATTTCAAGTGAAATTTGTTACTAAACTATTAGTGATGGAATTTCTTTATTTTTTCCATAATCAGCTTACAAAAAACTATAAAAATTGCTAATTATATTTTAAATAATTTTTGCATCGCACGCCTGTGTTATTCAATCAATTACTGTAAATTATTCTTGCTTCAACATTATACAAATTAGTTTTGGTACAGTAGAAGGTTTGTATGGGTGTATTTGATATCTTTTTTGCTTAAAAAATAATCAAATGTACTTGAAGACTGAGTAATATACTTCGTTTTGTTAAAACTATCTGCTTGTGTAATCAATTTTCGCAAAAAATTATTCGCCGTTTGTATGAACAAATACATCTCGCTGAATATTTACATATATTCACAAGTGAATAAAATTAAATTTAAAACTCGTTTTCATGTAAATGATTATTAAATCTATTACTGAAAACTATTTTTGGTTCAACATTATGAAAATTAGTTTTGATGCAACGGAAACCTTGTAAGACCATATATGAAGGTTTTCTTTCTTAAGTACTCTTGATCACAAATAATCCTGTAATTAATCAAATGTACTTAAAGACTCGAAAATAGTTTTATCTACGTGTGTACGCAATTTTCATAAAAAAATTTTTGGGCATTGTTCAACTTGAGTTTAGATATTAATAGCATTAGGATAGACATACATAAGGTACATATTTGGAAACATCAACAGTGTTTAAATACTTATTATGTTATAGATTGTGAAATATTACAATTACATTAGCTAGACTTTATATTTTATTTAATACATATTAATATGAAATTAAAATTGTGAGAGGCGTTCAATATACAATATCGATTTTTTAAACTAATTACTCGTATTTATCAGAAGAAAAAAAAGATTTTATTGAAACAGTTAAGCTTTTCAGCAAATGTAAATTCAATGGTTACATGAATGAATTTTACTATTAAATTTTAAAGAGAACACTATCCATTCCTTTCCTAAACTTTTATAGCAAATATTTAACAGTTTTCGACTACTTACTTCAGTTATTTTGCAAGCAAAATTTCTAAGATGTAATTCGGACTTACGTTGTTAAAATCTGTCGTCACACTTTGTTTTATATCAAATATCGATCCAATAATTATGTAACAACATCAAAATATGTTTAGAATTTGAATTTAAAATAAAAGTTCTTTCATATAATGAAACGATGACTTCCCGCTAAAGCAAATATATTAACAATTACTTGTGCGAGAAATTATCATTTCATTATGTTAATTAGTAATACGTATATTTACTACTACTTGCCATAGATGTCATAGTAAAGTAGAAAATATAATTCATTTCTGATTTCTTCTTGCTTTTACGAGCATACTCCTATTTTAGTCTTCTAATGGCTCAGTGGTAAATCAGTGTTTTATTACGTCGAGGCTCTCGAGTTCGAGTCCGATGGCCGGGCGTCCGAAATTATTTTTCGTAGTTTTCTTTCCAATTTAAGCGAATGCTGACAGACAAAGATTAAGTCGCACGACGTGCGCGAGCGTGACAATAACGCATGGTCCATTAAAACACTAAAACACCCTCTAATTGGCGATAAGTTATCAGGAGATGTGAAGGCATGGATATTTATTATTATGGCGTAGATTTCACTTACTTTCTTAGCCTAACTCCGAAAAACTTTTCACTCGACAAACATATCTATGGGTTTGAACTCGAACTGTACGCGGCTGATACTATGGTGCTACTATACAACACATAATGGTAAATCAATACAAACTTTGTGGTACTTTACATCTTAGGAGTATTATTATTAGTATCTTTGTATTTAAATGCAAATTAAATTAAGCTATCGCTGATTGTGTATTTAGAAATCTTCTGAGGATTGAGCAAGTACTTAAAATAATAGATTTTTTGCAATGCAATGAACTGTTTCTAATATCACAGTTGCTGTATTTCTACTGGTAAAGGAATATATTTTTTGAGTTTCTCTGTATATTTTTGGTGAAATATCAGATATAGAAACGTCAATTAGGTATTTCCCTTTAGTTTCCTATGAGTTAATGTGGTCTATTGTGCGTCACAGTCCGACGGGGGAAAATTTTTCTGTTCTAGTATAATTATTATTATTATTATTATTATTATTATTAATGTCTAACAATAAATAACTGGTTTTTCTTTAAATTATTTAATTACAATATTTAAGTATTGTTAAAGATTACTTACAAAGCGAAATTTTCCTCAAATCGATGCTGTTTGTTGAAAAGGTATCGCAAATTATTTATTTCTAAAGCACAAGTGCATACGCAGAGAAGGTATCACCATTCCTAAATAATTTGGTAATAATCTTCTGTAGTACCTTTAGCACTATTTCGAAAATACATACGAGGGAGCGTTTTTATATTCGCGGAATGAGCGGGTTGTAGAGGGGTGAGTAGGCGCATTGGGGGCGTGGCCTGTGCAGCGACTCATGATTAGTATAAATACGAAGTTTCATTGTTATTAGACAGTTAGTCTTTGAGCTATCGTCAACCAAGTAACATAATCAGGAGTGAAAAGTGAAATATGGAAAAAATCGAATATCGTGCCGTTATAAAGTTCCTTACCAGGCAAGGAAAATCAGTCGCGACCATAATGAATGAGATGTCATTGGTTTACGGCGACTCTTGTCCAGGAAAAACCGTGGTGTACAAGTGGCATAGTTTATTTAAACAAGGAAGGGAATCCCTTGAAGACGACCCGAGGCCGGGCAGGAGCATTGAGGTGACCACGCCAGCACTTATCCAAAAAGTTGAACAAATTGTACTCGAAGATGCTCGACTAAAGAAGAAACAACTCGCAGAAATGGTTGGAGTATCCGATACAACAATTTTTAAAATCCTACACGATCATCTCGGCATGTCTAAGGTCAGCGCAAGATGGGTGCCGAGAATGCTCACGCCGCCGCAAAAACAACAGCGCGTAGAGTGTTCGCGTGCATTTCTGGACCTCTGTAATGAAGACAAGGATGGTGTATTGAGTGGAATTGTTACTGGAGACGAAACTTGGGTTCATCATTATGAACCTGAGTCCAAACAAGACTCCATGCAGTGGCATAAAAAGGGCACAGCACCTCCCAAGAAATTTAAAGTGTCACAATCAGCTGGGAAACTCATGGCAACGGTATTTTGGGACTCGGAAGGAATATTGTTGATTGATTATAAAGATAAAGGTGTTTCTATAACCGGAGAATATCACGCTTCAATATTAGAGCGACTAAAAGAAGCCATTAAAGAGAAAAGACGGGGAAAATTGACAAAAGGTGTTCTGCTTTTGCACGACAACGCGCCCGTCCACAAGAGCCGCGTTGCGTTAGCTGCCCTGCATAAGGTGGGCTTCGAAATTGTGAATCACCCACCCTACAGCCCAGACCTGGCCCCGAGTGATTATTACCTGTTTCCGTAAATGAAAAAAGAGCTGCGGGGTAAAAAATTTACTGCCGATGATGAAGTCAAGGAGGCAGTTTCGGCGTATTTTGCAGATAAAGAGAAATCATTTTTTTATGAGGGTATAAATAAATTAATTGAAAGATGTGAAAAATGTATCCGTCTTGCAGGTGAATATATTGAAAAAGAAAAATAATTTGGTTTTTTTATTTCCACCCCTTGTCCCCCATTCCGCGAATATAAAAACGCTCCCTCGTATTTATCGCATCGCGCCTTCTTGTATCATCAAATCGATTGCTACAATATTCTCCACTTGTCCTTCTTTTTTCCGTCGCTCTCAATCATTGTATTGTACAAGTGTTGTTTTTGTAATATGATATGCATATTGTGTGGGTAATCTTCCTCTTCTCCTGGTACAATTAAACCTAACTTGCATCATTAGTTAGCTATTCTCCTTAAATTGTGTCCAAAGTATTTAACTATTTACTGCTTTATTATTATACTTAGCTTCTCTAATATTTTGAATTCTTTAAGAATAAATAAACTGTTCTACTACTTTTACATTATATCTGAGTTGCAGTTGGTTCTTCTTTGTTCTGTTCACAATCACTATTTTTGTTCCACATTTATTAGCTTTTAGCGCCACCTCTTGACTCCTTTTGGAAGGATAAAAGGTTTAGATAGCTATGCATCAATTCCCAGTTTGTCGTTGTTATTCGCAAATGGAGTTTTTGTTAACCTATACAACCAAAAACCTTGCTGTAACTAAGAAAGAAGAAATATGCCGTAACGTGAACGCGCTTGTTACGATTACTAAGTTCCCTTTAAAATTTAAGTTTAATTTGACATCAAAACTTCGTTTTATTATATGAAACATAAATTACGATGAGTAGCAACGTAATCGTAACACCCATTTCTCGATGAGCTATCGCATATTCAATACATGCTCCCTTGTTCCATTTCCTGACATGAATCTAGCCTGCTCATCTGAGGTCACAGATAAAAGATGAACTTACTCCCATTCCAAAATGATCCGTAGTATTATTTTAGTAACAAGCTAGATAAGAAATGTTCTGTATTTTTAGCATAGACCTTTGTGTATTTTTTTTATGTAAAGGGCACACCGAAGATCATCAATCATTTGACCATTCACACGCTTCACGTTTCTCAAAAGACTTCATCTTTTCTATGACGATGGACTTTTCCGACGACTCTATTAGCTTTTATTGTTTTCCTTGTTCTAGTATACGCTTAAAGTTAAAAGAGTTAAAAGATTCGTGTACGTATCTTTGTGTATGCACATGTGTCGAAATCTATGTAAATACTATAATTGCGATTACCACAGACCAAAGTAATTACTGTTATTGTATTTGCTACATGCATACACATTCATAGAATTCTTCCTTCTTCGTAATATTTAATTTATTACTAGATTGTGACACGCTCTAGTAAAGATGAGAGGACAGAAAGTATTCATTCACTTTTGAGATGTTACGTAACAAAACTGAGATTAATTTTTTTTCAATGAAACCGGAAACGTATTCGTTAAAATTAGACCATGCGGTATTGTATGCTTGCAAGACACATTTATCACTCTTACCTATCGCTTTATATAATGAAAATAATTCCATATAATTTAATACTTCTATACACTTGAAATTATATCCAAAGACAAAATATTATACTTTATATTACATTACGTATTATAGTGATTTATTTCACAATATTCTTTATTTTTAAATTGGTGTAGTTTGTAGGCCGAAATCCTATTACTTATTGGATATTTATATTTGCTGTATTATTGACGGTGTAAATATTGTCAGATGGAACAAGACCTAATCCATGTTTTGTATCCGCCCATAGATATTGCATGTTTTACGAAAAATTCCGCTCATAAATAAGATTCAAAATTCTAAGTGTTATTTAATGTCTATTGATTTTTAGATTTCTTAAGTAAATGTAAAAAACAGCATTATTTGAGCGCGAACTCACGGCCATTGTGCATTGTAGATGATTATATGCGCTTTCGATGCTTCACCGATCATCCATTACAGGCTGTATAAAAGTTAAAAGCCGTTGATATTTCAATGAAACGAGTAAGTCACAACAAAACTTTATTCCACTAAAATCTACATACAAAATACTTATGCACTGTATAATTAATAAAGAATCCAATCTCCAGTTCTATTTATCTATCACAGCGTTTCTTCATGCTGGCAACTAAATTTTCTGCGTGCTTACTAGCAATTGTCTCCATATCTTCCTTATATGGTGATAAAGTTGCCTTGTGTTGAACTACGTTTACTGTGAAACTTCTGCTTTATGACACGCTTTCTATTGGGTTCGCATTAGGACTTTGCGAAGGCCATACTATTGAATGAATACGGTGTGCATCTTTTCATTCAACACACAATCTACTGCTGTGCTTCGGATCGTAGTCCTTCTGCAAATACTATTATAACGAACCGCTGCCAAACCACTTTTGCACTGAAGACAGACTATGTAGAGTCACAAACTTACTTTTATATTCTTCTTCTATAATCCTGCTTGTCGACTACGCAATATTAATTCAGGCTTTTCTTAAACAAAGTGATAATGACCTCCTCTTGTCTTGTTGTAGTTACTTGTAATCTCCTTCGAACTGGAATATTATCTACTGGTTTTGTTGTTTTATATTAATTAATCCACAATTTTACGAGCTTCATGAACTTGTGTAAATTTCTTACAGCGGCAGTTATGGACATTTTTTGACCTTTTGGGTGCGTGTGCAAAAATACTGCTCAAAGAGCTTCGTATGCGAAGTGTGAGGCTTCGTTCTTCTGTGAGGCAGACGTTCTTGTTTGTTAAAATAAGGAGAACATTTACCTCACAGAAGACTCAAGAAGCATCATACTAGGGGATATGATCCCTCAACCTATTCGTATCCATCTCCTCTCTCCCATCTTTCTACTAAGACGTAATTAGCAGCTTGTAATTTTTATACAGATTGTATATATATATATATATATATCCGTACCTGTGTTGCTCCAGAAAACTCAAAAAACTACTTCTGTTCTGGCGGCGTGTCATCGTCGCTGTATATGTTTGTTTTTCGACTCTGTTGGGCAAAATATAAAATATAAATAAATAAATGGTAATGAATCAATATTTTGACATTTTCATAGTCAACGCAATGTTCTTCATCTAGTCCATGCCATTAAACTCATATTGAATTGTAACAAACCGCTCTTAATACGTCATTTACATTTCATGGTAAAGTTAAAAATTGTGTGTTGCAACATGTTTTGAGCGAAAATAAAAGGAATCAGTCTGTCATTATTTGTGCCAGTCGCCATCGTATAGCTTGTCAAATATAACTACCGTTTTTGCCCCACATTATCACTGGTGGTGTAAAATTGTGCCTTTATGATAACATCAAAAAGCATGAAGAATGGGTTAGCCCTAACAGAAAGGCAGCTGGCACAAAGAGGGGAAAAACTATTGGAAAAACATCATTGAGACAGTTTGCAATGCAATATCGGTTGTCCTTATACTGTTAGCATTACAAGCAAGGCTATTCAAGAACTCGGGTGTGTTCAATTCCCAACTTTCGGAGAGTCTCTTCGTTGTTCAAAATTGGCTTGACGACTTCTTCACTTCCAAATTACTAGATTTTTTCAGGCGTAAAATCCAAAAATTGTCTAAATAATTAGGAGGCATATATAAATAATGAAGAAAAACATATTCCTAATTAGTTCATGAATTTTTCCTGTTAAAAATTAATAAATTTTGAGTTCAATAAATGCGCTGCCAACTTAGGCATCAATCTGATATCTATCCAATTTTTCATATTAATTACTGAAACATTTCTATAACGTATTATCATGTAACATATATAATCCCAACAATTATTTTTAGTTGCTGTACTTTCTTATTTGGTTCCCTTAATTCCAAATCTGTTACATCTTATCAAGTAATATAAACATAATTGGTTTTCGAACATCACCTCTGAGGAACATTATTTCACCCGATTTTGTCATACTAAAAACTTTGTCTATTACAGTTACATACACGTTTCCATAAATTCTGACTTTTCTATGGAATTTATTAAAATTTGTCTTTTGTTTACTAGGAATATTAGAATTTAATCTATATATATATAAACGAATGTTTGTCTGTATGTCCTTTATAGAATCGTAAACTATGCATTTGATTATGTGATGACCTTTAGCAAAGTTATTGTGCATGAGCCCACGAAGGTTTCTAAGTTGGTACGACCAATTTTCGACAGATGGCACCACTGCCATTCCAAATGGAAGTTTTGCAAAACAATTAATGGATATTGGAAATGGGCGAATGCAAATTGATGAATCTACGCAATATATCATCTTGCCAGCAAACTTCCGTAAGATCACAGAAAGCATAGACGAATTGGTGCAAAAAGTTTTGCCAAACATTGCACAGAACTACAAAAATCATCAGTGTCTCAGTACGCGAGCTATATTAGCGGCCAAAAACATCGATGTCAATACCATCAACTTCACCATTCAGAATTGAATACCCGGCGTAACGACAACATATAAGTCGATCGACACTGTGGTGAATCAAGACGAAGTTGTCAACTATACAACCGAATTCTTGAACTCGTTTGATTTGTCAGGCTTGCCACCGCACGTTCTTACATTGAAAATTGGCGTACCATCATTATTCTTCGAAACATAAATCCACCACGACTTTGCAACAGAACCAGACTCTCAGTTAAGAAAATGATGAACAATGTTATCGAGGCAACAATTTTGACTGGAAAATTCAAAGGTGAAGACATCTGTTACCACGTATCCCAATGATCCCGACAGATATACCATTCGAATTCAAACGTTTACAGTTTCCGGTACGACTCGCTTTCGCAATGACTATCAGCAAAGCACAAGGACAATCGTTGCAAGTGTGTAGATTAAATTTTGAGAATCCATGCTTCTCACATGGGCAGCTCTATGCGGCCTACTCACACGTCGGAAAACTGATTTATACGTTTATGCACCAGATTGAAAACAAGAAATATTGTGTATCCCACAGCACTTCAATAAATATCGAATTGAAACGAAACGCTACAAAGTCACAGTTTTTTCATAATGAACAAAATCAATAAAATGAATTGAATATTTGTGTAATGTCTTTCCTTCAAATTTATTTTAGTTGGTGGCGCAGCAACGCGCCCAGGGTACAGCTAGTTATTTATAAAAATAAAAATCTCCAAACAAGAACATGAACACTAATTATTCTAGTCATAACAGCGTTAAATTTTATTTACAACAAACATTTGTCAAAATCTACCAGAACAATGTATTGGAAAGTCTTCATAATCAGATGAAGCATTTGTTATTCCCGAATAAATAACACATTTGAATATTTTGAATAAATATAATTTCACAATATGTAAAACAATGTTATAAATAAAATTATAATGCCTTATTCCATTTTAGTCTTTCTCGATAAACATTTTGATCTTCAAGATTTATGATTCAACTCTGTATAAATTAAATTCTACTTAAAAGAAGTCTCATCGTCGGTTTCGCTTCTTTGTAGCTCTTCATTTTCTCCTCGTCGCTTATTTTTTATGTGACAGTTTGATTGCTTTGCTAATATTAACCTTTGTTATTTACAGCCAGCCATTTTAAACGAATTGGAAGAGCAGGTTTAGACCGCAAAATATTATTTCGCCGAAAAGAACATCCACTCACTTTCAACTAACTTTGTCCTGCAAAAATTCCACAGGTTTTAATGCCCTTCGCCGAAAACATGTTCTTGTTGAACCCACCTTATCTTTGCCAGACAGACCAAATCGCGTTTCGCATCTTTTATTCGATTTTTTCCTCCGATTCTTTTATACAAACGTTAGTTTTTTTCATGTGTTTTTCTTATTCTTTTGCCATTACTGCCATCAATAATGGCACCACACCCCTTTGAACGTTACTGAGCATATACGTGCAAACCTTACGGAACTTGTATAAGCGAAAAAAGGAGAGCAATTGTATAAATTATGAGGGAGTGGCGATGTGGAATGTGCTGTAATAACTCAACACGGTGGAATTCCACGTTGACATTAAATCAATTCTAATTTTCATGTTAAAACAATGATGATTGAAGAATAAAATTTATTTAAATGCAACATTGTTGAAAATTGCATCAATCGTATGATACAGTGTGTGACAAAAAATATATACGATTAATTTCTTTAGCTAAATATGGACTATAACAATTTTTCGTGGTTATTATATTCCTTTTAACATTCAATAAATTGCTGTACCTTGTTAGAAAATGTACAGGGTTACTTTAAAAGAATAAACTGATATCATGACATAATGTTTAGATTTTCAGATACAACGTAGAATGGTCACTGACCATTTGAAAGAGGCAATTTCTAATGCTGCCATATGGGCACTATAGGTGCTTGCTGACATAGCACCTGTCAGTTGTTTGTTTACACTCGCAATAGCAAGTCGGCTTTTACGAATTCGCGAAAACGAACTCAGTTGTTGCGATGCAATGTTCTTTTCGAAGGCAATTCGACACGCTTTGCCTATGGACACGGTTTATGACTGATTTTGTATATCTTCATAATCTATATTTAGCTTTATTACTCGAAACTTCTTATATGCATATTTTCCTATGTTTATTTTAATGATTTATTGTAATTAACATATCTGAAATTTTAATGATGCATTTAAAGGAACAGGTCTATACCGTCTCTGCATAACTCCATAGTTTACAACGTTAGTCCTACATGTGCCCCTTGGTATATATTTTACCGATGCGAACATGTAATATCCATCGTTGCTGTTTAGTTAAATTTGACACTAACACAACCATATGATTGTTTTAGGCTGCATATATCGTATTTTGCCTTTTGCACCACAATGTATAAGATCGCTTTATAGAAAAGTTCTACAGCTTAGAGCGTTAAAAGAAGGCAAATCGAGCCGCAATTTTAAAAGAACGATTTGGGGGACCGTAAGTCGAGGGAGTATCTTGCATGACGAAGATTGATCTTTACTTGCTGCTTTCACTCCATCCATACATTTATGCTTTAATCGCCTATTCATTCTCAATCAGCCCTGTCTACCATAATCGGACGTACTTTGGCGGCGGCTTAAGCAGATCTCTATTAAGGATTAGAATACATATATGTATGTTGAGTTGCAAACCGTTACGTAGACGCTATTGGCTCTATTTCTATGTAAATATATGTACAGTCCATGCAAATGTTTATTGAACTGTATTTTATTTTTAGAGAAGAATTTTAAATCGTTTATATAAATAGTTTTATTTTATTTTTGTTAATGTATTAAAGAATTACAAGGCTTTTATTTATAAATACAAGCGTACCTTTAAAACAAACGAACAATATAATATTTTACTTGTTACAAGTAAACGATGTGTGCTAATAAAAGTAATATTCTAACCAAGGTTAATCAAACTAGATTAACATAACATAAACCAAGGTTATGTTCTTGAAACTAACATAAAATTAAGGAAAAACGTCCAAACAGAGTTTTTAATAATTGCTATTGCTAATACATATAATCTCTTCTGCAAAGTTTCGTCATTCATGTGAAATTTCGTAATTTTAAGCTTAAACGATAGCGAACGACTGCATTAATGTCAACGATGTCCTTACCTAAATTTATATTCCTTACAAAATACGTTTACAAAATACACTATAATAAATATTCAAAACAAATCCAGGCAAAAATCGCTAAATTACAAAAAATGAAAAATATTACGAAGCAAGGCTAGAAAAGAAATCAAAAGACGTATGTTAAAAGTCATAATTGATTGCAAAATGGAAACTCCAGTAAACTTTTCTTTCACTAAAATGCAAAGTGAATAGGAAAAAAACATTAAATAAGAAAATAATGATGTAGGTTCTATTAAAAGAATAGTAAAGATCCTCAGACTTGCATGAACATTTTATTATATAAGAAAATGTTTAGATAATATGTGCATGTATCCACTATAGTATAATTTACAGTTAGTGTCCAACGTCCTTCGCAAAGGATGATTCGATTACATTCCAGAGTGGGTAACAATAACATTTACTGGTTGAACAGATGGTTTGCATAAATAAGGAAATTTTACCGTAATAACTATCGGTAACAGTTACATGTATTATGTCATCCAGATATAAGAAAAACAAATTTAATGCAAGGAGCAAAATATGTTTTGTAACACTATTTAATCTAGTAAACAACCTTACCTAATCGAACGTAATCATCAATATGCTACTCTATATCTCCATGGTTACTTCTAGAAAATTATTAGTTTAATGAAAATGAACATTTACGTATCAACGTAATGTGTGGCAACAATTATGTAAACTCCGGAAGGTATTCGAATAAATTTTCAAGAAACTTGAAACACAGATACAAGATATTTTAATTACGTAAATAAATTTATTTAAGATTCCAATTTCTGTCTTATTTATAAATGTATGTGAAAATGGTATCTTGTTCCTAATACACTTACTGGATAAAAAGTAGTTATGGAAAAGACTTTAAATAAGTGGATTATATATAAAATATAATATAACGAATTTAAAAAATGATGCTTTATTTTAAAAAATTTAATTATAAAAAGAAGCTTTCCGACTAATTGAAAATCCACACTTGCACTGTTCCTCTACCTCCACCCTATTATTTTCTTTCAATGGTTGCTTTTCGGAGTCTAGAAGACAATTATTAGTGATCAAGAAATCGTATCTACATATGTAAGTAAAGCCACAATTCGTAGTTGGGCCAACATCCTGGATGAAGTTAATCAATAAATTCCACACTTATAATCTTTCAAGGGCTAAGAAATTCACCATAATTTCTCCATAGTACAGTAATTACTTATGTGCTGATGATACTATTTTGCTTTCTTTTGCTAGTGGACTATTAGGTTAATGACATTTCTTAAAGTACAATTCCTCTTCTATAGTGTAATGGCGTTTTTTATATTTCGTCTGTATAAACGATTCATACCAGAAAATCATCTCTATACTATAAATGCAGAAAATGTTCTTTTCTAAATCCCTACTCGTTTCTAGCTTTATTTAACGCTAACCGTTCGCCGACAATAACACACGTCTACAAAGACAAATCGTCACAAAAAACTTTAAACGGACTATTTTTATGATTCCACTTACAAATCTCATCTCCCTTTTTTCTAGTACGTAACATTTCTCACTCGTGTCCGTAGACGTGTGAAAATTATTTTCCAATTCCAATTACCCTTGAAACATTATTAAAAAGATCGAATAAAGTCAAGCAATAATAAGTAAAGAAGTTTATTTCTTTCATAAAGATTGAACGATATTGCACAAGTATTACATCACTCCAGAAAGTCCCTATACAAGAGTGGTGCTATAAGTACCCGGCCTGACTTAGGGATGGCGGTAGTTGCTTGAAAAATATCGCTGTATTAAAAAGTACACAATCTATAAGGCATATGTTTCAATTTTCAAGACGCCACGTTGTTTAGTATTTGTTTGGCAGCCATCAATAGCGAACGTTTTCAGTGAATTTGTAAAAATAGATAAAATTGGTCACATGATACATGTTACATGATACAATACTTTTATTTGAAAGGCCTCAGCCCAACCGATATAAAAGCTGAACTGGATTCTACTCTGGGTGAGTCTGCTCCTTCGTTCACAACAGTCTTTATTGAGAAAAGAAACTTAGAGAATTAACAATAATTATCTTTGTTCACAACATTTCAATCTTGTGAACAAAGCTATCTATCTAAATCTAAACTAATCTTATCTAGAGCTAGCAGAGAAATATTATTTACAATTCCGCCGGAAGTAGTCCGCTACTTATAAATCTCATTCACTTCCCGGTGGAATCTCTCCGCCGCCTCTCCTCCTTTTGGAATTTTGGGCCCCTGTAACAACAGCTTCGTTCACAACAGTGAAATATTGGGTAGCAGAGTTTAAACGAGGCCACACAAGCTCCAGAAATCGCAGCGGTCGAAAAAAATGGTGAAGAAAATCCACAAAGCGGTACTGGATGATCGTCGACTGAAAGTGCGCGAGCTAGCAGACATAGTAGTCATTCCAAAAAGTGCGATACATAGCATTTATCTGAAAATTTGGACATGAGAAAGCTATGTGCAAGATGGGTGCAGCGTTTGCTCACACTCGAGCAAAAACAGTGTCATGAAGATATTTCAATTGAGTGTTTATCAAAGTTTCACAATAACAAAGCAGAATTTTTGCACCGTTTCATAGCCATGTATGAAACATGGGTCCATCACTTCACACCCGAGACAAAAGAACAATCAAAACAATGGATTCAAAGGGGAGAACCGGCTCCAAAGAAGGCGAAGACCGTTTCATCGGTAGGCAGGGTTATGGCATCGGTTTTTTGGGATGCGTGTGGAATAGTTTTCATTGACTATCTTGAAAAAGGAAAAACTATCAACGGAAAGAAACGGCTTGATTTGGCTATGAAGAAAGTCTTGTATCATCAAGACAATGCACCAGCTCACAAATCCGTTATTGCAATACCCAAAATTAATGAATTAAAGTTTGAATTCCTACCTCATGCACCCTATTCACCAGATCTAACCCCCTCGTATTATTTTCTTTTTTTCCAAACTTGAAAAAATGGCTCAGTAGTGAAAGAGTTTCCAACGATGAAGAAGTGATGTCGGCAGTTAATGGCTATTTTGAGGAGCAAAACAATTATTATAAAAAGAGAATCGAACTTATTGAATATTGCTGGGAAAAGTGTATAGAGCTGAAAGGAGGTTATGTTGAAAAATAAATATATTTCTTTCCAAAATTTTTGTGTTTTTTTGTTGGGTCGGGAATATTTTATTCATCACCCTCGTATAAGCTTATCCCAAAATTTTAGCACAAATAAATAAATTAGTTAAAAAGATTTCAATACACCTTGTAAATGAATTTGTTACAGTTATTAATCTCTTGTAAGATAATTTAAAAGAATAAGGAATTCGACTCTTGTTTGATTTCATTGTTTCACATTTCCGAGGAAAAAACCGAAGCAGTAATATAAATTGGTAATTTGTTACTTGCTGACGCATCAGCAGATTTGAAATTTTTTGCACCATAAAATAACTTAAGCGGTATTGCTTTCTTTTGCAAACCGTTTTTTATTTATTTAATTATTTCACTTTTTTCACACAATTGCGCAATTTATTAATAATAATAACAGTTATTATAATCACTGATATTACGAAAATATTTAATTCAAATAAAACATGAAACCTCATGCTTATCCCAAAATTGTCGGAAAAAATAAATAAAGTAATGCTTCCAATACGATTTCAATCAATCACCTTGTACATGCACTAATATTTATATATAATACATTAACATTATAGGCTTTGGCTCTGAGTTTTTTCTTTGCTTTTCTTTGTCCTTTCCTTTCTTCTTCAATCTACCGAAGATTTTTCGTAACCTCTTCTTTTCCTACCTCCCTATCTTCCAATAGAACTTTTGTGACACATCTATTTTCAGGTGTCTTATCCCAGCTCTTTGCACTCTCACATTTTAGATAATACTGCGTTTTTTTAAGTCCCTTTAATTCTTTGTTTGTCCTTCAAAATTCCCCATTTACTTTAATTACAATACAAATTTTTCTTAAAATTCTTCTTATTACTGTTTGGTAAATTTTTACCCTTGCAGGTTTTGACGTGTTCTTCGCTTATAAGATTTTATAACTCTAAACGGCATTGCTTTCTTTTGCAAACCGTTTTTTATTCATTTAACTATTTCATTTGTTAGCGTTACACACAATTGCGCAATTTATTACTAAATCTTCTTCTCTAACAGTACTTAAAGATAAAAATATATCAATAAAGAAACAGTAAAGAGTTTAAAGAACTTATATTGAAAACCAAACAAATTAAAATCACTTTCTCTCGTGTTCTTCTATCTAATCACATAAACAAGCAGTAGTATATTAAAACAAATTTAATGTCAGACTTCGTATGGAATTTGTCGAGAGGCAAACTTGTAGATTTGTACAACAATTTACATACGCAAAATTCCTATTAAAGTATGTTTATTACCTTATTCCAATAATATCTCTTAATTTTGCAATCGGGTTGGAAAAATTAATAATTCATGTGCATATTTGTGTTGATTAATAGGTGACATACAAACATTTTACAATAGAAATTCCATCGAAGTTCACCAACATAAATGCAATAGCTATAAAATTAACATTTAATTGTGCCCGTTTCACAAAAACGTATATATGTAGAATTTTTATGCATAAAAACTTGTATATATTTCACATATTTAACATTTAACAATTACCGAACATATTTTGCGTACGAGTCTTTCGAGATATAATTATTTCACCATAATCTTGACTATGAATTTGACATTGCTTCTTGTAGAAAATTTACATTCACATCTCCGTTAAATTATCCCACGTCAGTTCGTTTATAATTCAAATTTTCGCTGACGTAAATTAATTTTATCTCGTTAATAAAGATACTCTATATATCTTTTGAATGCCGTGTGAAATCTTGCTCAACAACAATAATCTTCAGAAAACTTCAATGCAAAGTTATTCATTAAATAAAATTAGCTATTATAATATGCATCTAAAAAATTGTATCAGAAAGTAGAAAATAATATACACTGGTTTCTTCAAAAATACAGAAGTTGTGAAAGTTGTAAGCTAGAAGAGGAGAAGACCATCATAATATTACATATCTAAAGTTTTTCAAAGCAGTGAAATAAGGGATTGAATGATATATTATAACAATGCCGCTCCTGATATCGCAATAACTTTAAATAATTCTTTCGAGTCAATTGGTATACACTTAGATTAGGGGTTCCCAAAGTATGCGCCGCAAAGAGTCTCCAGGGGCGCCGCGACGGCCTCGCCAAAACGAAAAAAAACATAATTTTATAAAAATGTAATTATTATGAAAATTTTTGAATTTGTTGCTTGTACCCAATTACGTTTAAAATGATTCTTTGTTTTGTATTAATTAGTTACTATATCTGTTCTTAAAATAAATGTGATTTTCTTTTTTTTGGATTTATTTACGTTTTCCTTCTCCTCCTTACTACAATTACTAAAAAAAACAAATTTACCAACAACTATTCAGAAAGTATTTAAACAAAATTAAAGTCTTATAAAAATCTAAAAGTTAAATTTAGAGATCATAGCATAGAACTTATTTAAATTTAAGATTTTAGACTTAAAATTATCAGGTCTCCAGTTTTCCTTCATATAAAGAGCGCTGGTTGAAATAATCTGAACATTAAGGGCGCCATGGCTTTAAAAAGTTTGGGAAACTATGACTTAGACTCTTGAATAGAGTAACATAGTAAATCACTTTATTCATTAGTTATAAGATATACCAGTCCTTCTTTTATATCTTATATTCGAATTCAAGTTTGTTTACAGGATGAACTGTAATCTAAAAAACGTTAAACAGAAACGTTAAAATTCTGTATCCAAGCCTTTCAGTAAGAAAGTGATTATTAAAGTTATGTTATTAAATTCTAGTTAATTGTGTTATTATAGGTTACGATTCAGGGTTGCTGATATATTCGTAAAAGTTACGACGTGAAATGGTTGCATCATTTCTAATGAAGTGCAATGGAAAAAAACTTCTTTTTTATATTTTTGCATGTAATTAGCAAAAGAGTTAATTGCTGAAGAAAGTAACACGGCTGCAGTTTGTATTATTATATATAATACGCGCACAGAGCACACAGTACACGCACACACACACACACACAAATATATATATATATATATATATATATATATATATATATATATATATATATATATATACATTCTAGTGGTTGTAAGTATGAGTAATATTAGATTCTTGGGCTCTCCGCGATGTTGGACAGAAATTCTCGAAAGAATCGGCGGCTCGACGTTTCTATGACATCTCAATCATCTTTTTCAGGAGTTATTTCGTAGTGAAGCGTCAACCTGAAACTGACTGTGACTGCTCCTCTCGCTTCTTTATATACTCCTCGAAATTTTTCGGATTACATCGGTATAATGGAATTTTAATGAGTGTTTAAAGTGTGTTTAAAGAGTGTTTAAAAACTCATTGAAATCCCATTATAGCGAAGCCAAAACCAATGTAACCCGAAGAGTAAGGAGGAGCCAGTATATAAAGCAGCGGGAGGAGCAGGCAGTTTCAGGTTGACGTTTCACTACAAAACGACTCCTGAAGAAGATGATTGAGATATCATCGAAACATTGAGTCGCCGATTCTTTCGAGAATTTCTGTCAAAGATCGCGGAGAGCCCGAGAATCTAATATTACCTAAGTATATATATATATATATATATATATTCGTATATGCACGTTTATCTTATTGGTTTATATATATCTAAAAGACTCACAGATTTCCACCCTAATGGATAAAGTTATTCATATGTATTCTGTTTTAAACTGGTAAATATTATTTCCTTTAAAATAGGGATAATAAATTTTACTTTGTAAATTATACAAAAAAAGTAGTATAAAATAGGAACCAAGTTTCGCCTAAAAAATCTGTAAGTGGTCTTCATTGTGTATTAACCGTCAAATACATCCGCTGCACTTACCTCCAGCAGTGTTGCCTTATTGTGCGAAGATACTTACGCAACTAAAGCAAAGCAAACTGAAATGAAACCATTCGACACTGCTATGTATCGTTTCTTAATATTCATAAGTTATCAGCAAAGTATAAAATTTTAAGCAGAAGATATATTAACTTTTTATTTCTTTAAACAATCACGTAGAATAACAAATATATCAAAAAATTTCCATATATTTGTCAAAAAAGAAGTGGCGAGAGAGAAAATGCAGAACTATTGAAGCTTTTGGATATCAGGTCGATGTAAACAAACTCTTGCCTTATTTAAATTACATATAAAGCACACCATTGTTCCTTTGTTTCTTTCAATGAAACATACAAAAGCTCTTTCCAATTTGATATCGTTACGGTTTGACCTAAAAATATCGAGCAAAAATTGATATTTAGATCGCAAATCTTCTTGTGGTTATGATTGTACATAGCGCAGACAATATTGGTGGAAAAAAGACCAATTATATTTAAATAATAATAAATCCTTCCCCCTCTGATTAATATAATTTGTAATTTTCTGCCACCAATATTGTATGTAACCGGATTCCATGTGTTACAGTTTTAAGTTTCATAATTTTCTTTTCTGTTCACTTGGAGAAGCTATTATAGGGTGAAACAATTGTTGTCATTTACAATATAAGTTCTGAAACTCAGGTGTAACTTATTTATTGTTATGTAATTACATCCAAAAGAATTAGATAAATTGCATTCAGCTTTTAATAACAGTCTCTATTTCATACTGACCAATACGAGTATAATAAAATTCATTGTAATCGTATATTTCGACATTGTAAATCACGTCACCATTAGCTACATATGTGATTCTGGAGAAAACACTTTCAGTAATTATTTTCAACATATTCATTGATGAAGTTTTGAAAAATTGCAAAAGCACATTAAAAAAATTAAATATAGGATACAGGTACTTGGAGCCGATAGACATCTCTGAATGCGTATATGCGGATGACTTGGTAGTTATAGCAAGTGAACAAAGCCTTCAAAATAATCTTGATATATGTAACAACTCATTGAGGGAGTATGGAATGAAAATAAACAAACAGAAAACGAGAGTAATGGTAACATCGCAAAAAACTGAAGAGACACTAAACATATATTTTGAAAACAAAAGAATAGAGCAGGTTTCACAATTTAAGTATCTATCAATCGATAGAAATGGTAATCAAGATATTGACATAACAGAGAGAATTGACAAAGCATCTAAACTCTACTATTCATTGAGAACTACTGTAATTTGGAAGAAAGCCAAGATGACTATTACAAAACGCCACTTCTTACTTACGGAAGTGAAACAAGGATACTTACAAATAGCTTGAAGATCAAAGGGCATTAGAAATGAAATTCCTCAGAGGCAGTAAAAGGATAACACGGAAAGATAGAAAAAGAAACACAGATGTAAGAGAGGAGCTACATATAGGTTCTATAATGGAATATATTGAGGAAAAGCAACTGAGCTGGTGGGGCCATTACAACGTACGGAAGATAAGATACCAGCAAGGAGGATTTTTGAAGCTAGAATAAAAACAAAACGGGGACCAGGAAGACCAAAAGAAACATGGGAAAAATTAATAGCAAAGGCCATACACAAAAGAAGACAATCAATGTCTGTTGCAAGAGAGATAGCCAAGGATAGGAAGTTGTGGAGAGGCTTTGTACATAAGACATAATGTATATTGTAATGTGAACCCCTACACAGAAAGGTATTATTATCATATTCTGTTTCACCACCAAAGCTACAACAATAATTTCAAAAACCATTTAAAAAACATAAATAATTATTACGAAAAATGACATTGTTTCAGTCGATTAAAATAATCTAATACTGTGTACTATGAAATTCTAAGTGTTTTCATTATAGAGTTTATACAATATTATCGCTTTAATGTTTAAAGGTTAAATTTGCAAAACCTGTAGTGCTATGCGACTGTCGCAATCGAATAGTTGCAGTAAACGTGCATATTTCCAGACAATCTATTTAAAAACAGTACACTCCCACGTGAGCATATTAGACCTAATAACAATTACGTTCTCTACACGTGATAATATTGTATATAAATCTACTACTCATTAACTATTTAGAAAATAAGAAAGACTATTCCCAAATAATTGTCGTATAAACATCACAAAGCAAAAGAACTATTAAATTAAATTTTGTGAGTTGCCTACATTAATTTTAGTATTTTATTATATGCTTATTATGCGCTGGTAAATATAGGCTTTGTACTAATACTTGATGCTAATACTATTACTAACAAGGGAACATAGGCAAGTGTCCCTCATCGATTTAAATGAAACTTGGTGGATTTACAGACTGATGTAGTGTAAGAACAGTGGTAACCTTTTTAGCTGCCCAATCGCTCGTTTTCGTAGGGTGGGGTGCTCTATCGGCAACACAGCCCTTCGCTATTTGCTTTAATATCTCCAAAACGGTAACACATATCAGAAAAAAGTTAAGATAAATATTTCACTGGGTTAATAGTACTAAAGGATAGTGTAGATTTCACTCATTCTTTTTATAAATATCTATGGGAAAGGTTCTAGTGCATAAATGATCTACAAGATTAGAGATATTATTGTATTTAGATACGCAAATTGCATTAGAATTTTTTAACATAGGTGACAATAAGTATCTATTTTTGTTATTTCATCCGGTCTTCGATCTCTTTTTCAAATACAGTCCTGTTATATACTAGCGAGTATGATTTTGTATCACTGGTATTGTACATACACAGAAATAATTTTAGAAAACGTTAAGCAATCAGGATAAATTCCTGTAACAAAGGATTTACTAGTTAGATGGGACAGAACTGGTGCTACACAATCAAATATATCCTTCAGTAGAACAATATTCAACCCATAAATATCTTTACAGCCTTTGAGTTTTAAAGTCTTCGTTACTTCAATTATTTCATATTCACAAATTGGAACAGAAAACAATATAAGACCTTATCCTTAATAGATCGTAAGAAGTAAGAGTCTCGTAATCAAGATTTTTATAGAGTTCGCCAACAATATTTGCAAAATAGTGATTGAAATCGTCTGGCGACAAATTCGTGTTAAAGGTCTCGGTTCTAGAACGTCTATTCAATTCTATATTTATTATTTTCTAAGTTTCTCTAGTTTTCTGTGGACTTGTATTGTTGCGAAGAAGGAGTACTTTTTTGAAGTAAACCTCAACATTTTTTGTCATCAGCCATACATAATATTAATATATTACCGAAGGTAACTGCTGCTATTGTACTCCCCTTTAACACGTATTCAACAAGAATAACTCCGGCTTGGTTCCAAAGGACACTGGACATGAGTTTTGCAACCGAAGCCTTTTTTCGAGGCAAAGAACTCTTATGGACCCATTAGATGAACTCTAAAATGTTTTTGTTTCATTGTTAAGTAAAAAAGTTTTCTAATATCCCTCTTACTTTCTGTAATGCTATAAATACTTTACAAAGAAGAAAATATATTTAAAACATAATAATGAACATAAAGTACTTTTAGCTTCACACGTTCATGACATTTAAAATGAAAAATATATAAAATGCTCCCGAAGGCATTGTTTTTATAAACTTATATAATCATCAACTTTAGTTAAACTTTGTAAACAAGTACTTAAAAAAGTGTTATTCTAGTCATTTTTTAAATAAAGATTAGGAAATGGTAGAATAAGCATCTATATTTAGATAAAATGCCTTAATTCGAAATATGCGAAGATTCTTGATATCCTTGATTTTTACTTACTTTTTAAGGCCGCTTGCAAGGCGCATTCAAACATTAAAAACGTAACTTGTTCTTCAAAAGACATTGTCGACCGGTTATCGTTCTGTTTAAATTGTACTTGTTTTCATGTCATAAACGAAAATATATTTGAGCATACACATATATATGTACGTGTATTACTATGTTTGCTGTGATGTATTTAAAAATCACAGAAAATAACTACATTCCGCACTTTTCCGATGACACAAATTTCATGTTAAATAAATACAATGTAGAAATTCTTGTAAACCTGTTCTTTATTGCGAGTTTACCAAATTTTAATTTTACAATACTCCTTGTGTTAACAAAAAGAATATTAATTATATTTTATATTTCTATTATTTTATTTATTTACTATCAGACAAAACATATAAGCCTGTATTTCGAATTTTCAACCTAAGGAGATTATTGATTAATTTACAATTCCTAGAAAAAGTAGTTATTGCCTAAAGAACTACATACTGACATTTTTGTTAATTATATTGTAAATTATACATATATGTCATAATATAAAATAAAATATTTCAACATGAAATTTCTTGATGGAATTTATTCGTCATTTTAAGGATTGCAGTTATACTGAAGATTTTTCCAATGATTCACTAATAGTCAAAAAATTCGCCGAAGAGAAATTATATGTCAGAGTATTTTGTAAGAAATTTTTAAGACGCAGTTATTTTCTGTGTTGAAATATGTACATTTAGAGGTAACAAATATATAATAATAAAATAGATAATCCAATACTTTAAGGGTCATTTAAGTATAACTCTACAAATTGAAATGTAAAATAAATTGAATTAAATGCTATTAAATTTAATGTCATTAAAAAAATATGCGAACGTAACTGTGTGTATGTGTGTGTGTGTGTGTGTGTGTGTGTGTGTGTGTGTGTGTGTGTGTGTGTGTGTGTGTGTGTATTTGTGTGAGTATGTATAAATGTAAGTGTAGTTTGACTTTTAAAAATATCCTTTGAACCCCAATATGCAGGTTCCTGCTCAAAAAGTTTTGCCTTCGAAAATATGTGTAACAATACCTTGTCTCAGAATAAGGAATGATTCAAATATCCCACTAAAATGTGGAACACATAGATTAAAAATGTTGTGAATACGAGGATAGCTTGACAAGCAGTGAGAATGACACATAGGTGGCGCTCTAATTGGTAAAACAAATGCACTGTAATTTAGGTTGCCTATTTATATGTTTACTTTCCGATATTTAGATAAATCGGTTGATTAGTTTATTTTTGACAACTAATTGAAAAAGAAGCAACACGTCGTTTTGTTAAAATGGAAAAAGCAGAGTATCGTAGGGTGATTAAATACTTCATAATTAAGGGTATGAAAGTTACCGAAATAAAAGATGAGTTACGGGAAACATTAGGTGAATGGTAAACATTTCAACAGAACGCGTACACCACATTTTAACGAAAGAATTGGGCCTTTCCAAGCTTTCGGCAAGATGGGTGCCGCGATTGCTTACCACTGATCAAAAGTTCACTCGTTTGCGCATTTCCAATGAGTGTTTGGACCTTTATAAGCGGAATCCGGTTGATTTTTGTAGGCGATTTGTTACTTGCGATGAAACTTTGATACACTACAGTACACCCGAAACTAAACAACAGTCTAAATAATGGTTAGAACTTGGTTCTGCACCTCCAAAGAAAGCGAAAACCACTTTATCGACAAACAAGATGATGGCATCAATTTTTTGGAATTCAAAGGGCACTTTGCTCATTGATTACCTTCAGAAAGGTGCCACAATAAACGGACAATATTATGCAGAACTTCTACAAAAATTAAATGTTGAGATTCGTGCTAAACGGCCAGGAATGGCAAAGAAAAAGATTCTGTTTCACTAAGACAACGCTCCCTCGTATACCAGCACAGTTGCGATGTCCAAAATCCAAGAGTTGCATTTCCAATTAGTACCGCATGCACCTTATTCGCCGGATCTAGCCCCTTCCGACTTCCACCTTTTTCCAAAATTGAAAACGGCACTAGGTGGAAAGAAATTTTCGTCTAACGACGAGCTTATCGTCTTCGTAAATGAGTATTTTGCAAGCCTTCCGGAATCGTATTTTAGAGATAGCTTAAGGGCATTGGAGCACCATTGGAATAAATGTATTGCTCTTTTAGGAGAATATATTGAAAAATAAAAATTATTTTGTATTTAAAAAATTCGTTTTTCTTTTCCATTCTCACTACTTGTCAAACTACCCTCGTATAGTATAATAGTTTGTTAGCAATATTAATCTTTTTCTTTATTATATAAAAATAAATGAAAAAAAATTCATTTTAATGGATTGTACAAACGTTATTTTTTGGATTAATGTGTAATTGTTTTCAATTCTAAAGATCAGATTTTAATAGAAAAAAAGCAATGAATACAGTTAACAAATTTGAACGCCACTTAGTCGTATAGAAATTCTTTTGATATGGATATATTTCAAAGATATATTATTACAATCACATTCAATTGACGTATTTGGTCAATCAAATCATTTTATTTATGCCTCTTTTGAAAACTTATCAGGGTCTCCATACATAATGATTAGAAAAGTATAATCCAATCAAAAATGCCGGCTGATAAGTAACTCACTGACTTATCACGCTTGGGGCTTGCTATCTGAAGTCGTGGATTATTATGGAAGTGTCTTAGTAAACATAAGTTTGAAAACAAGTCAATCGTAGTATTATTAATGAGCAGGTGTTTAATAAGTTGTCAAATGTCCTTTTAACCCTAGCTATCAGGTTGTTCAATAAGTGTATCGTTCGATAAGAAAAACGTGATCTTCTAATTTATGGATTCCATCCCGGAAGTGAGGATTTGGAAGACAGTCGAAATACGCTTCCATGGTTGCTATTACCTCTTCGTTCGACGAAAATCGTTTTCCGCGCATGAATTGTTTGAGATGTGAGAACAACCAGAAATCAGAAGGAGCTACGTTTGGCGAATAGTTTGAATGTTGCAACAATTCGTACTTTAATTCACTGATTTTTGCGATGGTTTTTCGAGTTGTGCAAGAGGGTGCGTTGTCTTGACAAAAAATGATTTTTTTCTACTGTAAACCAGGTTTTTTTCACGAATTTTTACATCCAGCTGGTCCAAAAAGTTACAATAATAACCCGCGTTTATTGTTGATGGTAATTCACGAATAAAATCCTTTTGCATTCTGATGCTAACAGAATTTTATAATGGTACAGCAGGTGGAGATCTAATCCACCAAATATATCTAATATTTGACCAAATGTGTTCGGTAAAGTCATGCAGCATGCGAATCGGTGGCAAATATGCGTTTTCTATAGTACACTCCGCGCAACATGAATAGGACCACCCGACTTGTTGCAAGCTTTCGGTGGTTTGAAAAACAATTCATTTACTAAAAATACAATGCAAGTTTGTAATTGTATGATATGGCAAATAATACGCATTATTGCGCAATAGTGCCTAACGTTATGCATTGGGTGACGTAAGTACCACATACATATAAAATGCACCGCGCCGGTTGGATACGACCAGTATTTAATAGTAAGCTACCGGATGAGTGTCGAGTTACAACGTGTATCCGGATAAACAAACATCTGTAATTAAGGGTATTGTGCAACGATGGGACGACAGAAGTGCTTAAGTATGGAAGAAATTGGAAAAATTAAAGCGTTCCTTCAAGAAGGGTATTCCTCAAGGGCTACTGCAAAGAAAATAAGTCGATCACACCAGGTTGTGAACAATTTTATTAGGGATCCCGAGAATTATGGAAAACGTTTTAAAGGGCGAACAACATCCGTTACAACTAAGAGAGAACGTCGAGCCATATTACGCGAAGCATCGAATTCGGCATTAACGGCAAGACAAATCGCGAATAACGTTGGAACGAATGCATCGGTAAGAACTGTACAGAAGTTACTGAAGACCTGTCCGCATTTAAAACGTTTGAAAATTAAACGACGGCCTCCTTTAAGGGAATTTCAGCGCACTGCACGTCTTCAGTTTGCTCAAGCAAAAATGGGGTGGACAAGAGAATGGCAAACTGTTATTTTCAGTGACGAGAAGAAGTTTAATTTAGATGGCCCGGATGGGTTTTCTTATTATTTCCACGATTTACGTAAAGATGAAGTGATTCAGTCACGAAGGCAAGCCGATGTTGGTTCAGTCATGGTATGGGGAGCTGTTTCCTATAACGGACCTGTTGATTTAGTAATAGTGAAGGGCAGACAGAATTCGGAAAAGTACGTCCAACTGCTGCAACAGGTGAAAGACAAATTTTCCAACGTTATGGCAGGTGGGCCATTTATTTTCCAACAGGATAATGCCAGTATTCACACCGCGCGCATTGTTCGAAATTGGTTTCAAGAACAAGGCATGGAGGTTCTCGATTGGCCATCGCTCTCCCCCGACCTGAACATCATAGAAAATGTTTGGGGATGGTTGTCGCGTAAATTGTACTCCAATGCTACCCAATTCAGTTGCGCTGACGAGCTAGAGCAGGCGCTGAAACGAAGTTGGGCGGAACTTCCCGTTGATTACTTGAGAACCCTGTATAATTCCATTCCATCCCGACTATTTGAGGTTATAAGAAATAATGGCAAAAGTACTCATTATTGAACAATAAAGTATTTTGTTATTGCAAACGAATCTTTTATTTTGTAGATTGGTCGTATTCAAGTGGCGTTTAATTACTCTACTTATTGTCATTAGTAACGTACATTTGCACTGACTTTTACAAAAATTATATTTGGTACCTACATACATCTTTTTATCAACCCTCTTATTTTCGAAAATAACAATTCCAGCGCGCTACCATGGTTATACCAACTACAAATGTCATATATGCAGTTGGTCCTATTCATGTTGCGCGGAGTGTATGTTAAATATAGCATATATCAATAGGTATATTATACAATATATTGCCACAATGCTTCCACATTAGAAGATAAGCCAGTTCGTCGTCGAGATTTTATAAAAAAAATGCATTTACAATTTGTAGAGCCCTAGGTGAAGTCACGACTGCAAATTCCTACAACGCCCACACACGTGAAAAATAAAACAAGTGCAAATTTATGTGTGCCGACTGTCAAGGTCAAAGTGAAAGTCAGTTAACCTCCGTGAATGACACCGGGTCAAACAATTCACAAAATATAAAAAAGAGAAAAAAGCATGTGGAATATGTTCCTATAAAAAAGACGTATGACGAAGACTGTTTGCTGAAAATGTAACACTACGATTTATGGTGAAGAAAAAGTTGATTGTTGTTCAAATTTCGCTTCCAAAAACTATTTTGAATTTTTTTTTTTATTATTTATGATTTCACTATTTTGTTTTGCCAAAGGTTAAAAGCTGTCTTAAGTTAATATTATTTTTTATTTTTAAGAATGATGTACCAACTCTTTTTGATAACTTAAAATTAGTTTCCAACTCGAATTGTTATAAACTAATACATTTTCCAATTAATCTAAATTAAGTTGTTTCATTCAAAAATACAAACCCTGCTATGCATTTTTTAATAAAAAAACAAAAACATCTGATTCTTAAAATAAATAAAAAACATGTTATAGAAAATGTTCGTCGAAACGACGAATGGTTAGGTTTGAAGTGTAGATGAAGGTTAGACCCTAGACACCGTCAATAGGAAATAATACACCAGATACTAAGAAAAGTAAATATATGAAAAGTCCTATTTTAAAACATTTGAAGTGCCGAAAAATATTGAACTGACTTGAACGAAGACGCCTGGAAACTGGTGAATTGTCTTGTTCATTTTCTTACAGCTTGGAATAAACTAATGAATTTAAGTAAGTCCAGGCAAAAAACTTTAAAGATGATCTCGATAACCAAGCAATTGATCACGCTGATCCTATACTTCTATCGTTATTTTCATTATTTAAAATCATACATGAATCAGGAGTGTAACCTATCACTTATTCTAATACTGATAAAAGTGTTTTGTAAAATGTCCGTTTATGTAGAAAGTAGGGACCAGCCGAATAATCACGAAAAATATCAATCCTATCAACTGATTATCTGGTATATCAAGATAAACATTTACAGAAAAACGATTCTGACTGCGTAATGAACAACAATTTTTATCCGTGTAAACATGATTAATTAAACCTAAAATTAATAAAATTGTCTTTAGTGAATGTAGTTAGGAGCGATAAATGCTTGCACTGTTTCATTCTGATAGGGTTAATGTGTAGATTAAGTATCTTAAATGATAATAAATTTTAAATTTTTTTATAACTTTATTTAAAGTATTTATATACGATGATGTAAATTATTTTCAGAAAATAAAATAGCAAGGACTGGGTACACCATACCCCTATTTTTTTATAACTTTTTCTCTATCAATCAAAACTAAGGTAGGTTTTACGTAGGAAATGAAGCTGTATAACAATTTTCGGCAGTCATATATTATTATAACTTTACTTGCCATTGTTTAGTGGACATAGATAATTGCCAATGTATTTAAATATCAATAAAATGTATAAAACAATTATTCACTATTTCGATAATAGTTCAATAATATATAATCTGATGAATGTGGAGACTAGTTGTAAGTACTCACATACAAATATACTGTATATATGAACTGACAAAAACTGAAAATATCTACATGTGGTTATATAACATATTACACCAGAAGTACATACCGTCGTAATTAAACAACATATAAGTATGTTCGATTTGTCACGTAGTACATCCTCGTAAAGCATATATTTACGAGGGAATACCCAAAAGCAACAGGAATTCCTCTATAAAAACCTGTACTTTATTTTTCTTTATACAAAATAACCTTAACATCTTCAATATACTCTCCATTTAGATTGGCGTGAACTTCACGACGACTCATGTCACCCCCAATTCTCCCGACAAAATTCGCTTCATCGAACTCCAAATTACTCCAGATAACTCCGAAATTGCTCCAATGGTTCGTCGTCAGTCTTCAAAAAAAATTTCATGAACTTTCTCGACATTGCCATGCGTTTTGGAAATTGATAGACGTTCAGAACAAGGTTTGTCATCAATTGACATTTCACCTTTTTTCAAACGAGAAAACTATTCATAGACTTGAGTTTTTTTCCTACAGCGTTAACATTGTAAGCTGTTTGCGACATCAAAACTGTTTCTATATCATTTTTTCTGAGAGAGAAAATTTCACAGCCGTACCCTGTTCGGTTAAGTCCTACATTGCAAAAAAATGGCGAGCAAACGAAAATGTTTTTAAAAAATGCACTGCAACAAGACACAACCTTATTCGGCGAAAGAACCGACAGCACCAGAACAAGTTGCGCACGCGCACCTAGCGGCAGGAATGTGTCCAACCAACAGCGCTGCCATTCTGTTTATTTATGGGTACCCCCCGCACTAGGTGATCGCTTCGATTAATATAATAGAAATGTTTTTCGTACAGTGTAAATTTGTTTTTTGGCACAACGGCAGTAATTAATATAGCAACATCTTGTTTGCAGCGCTTCAAGTAGCCAATGTTGCAGACATCTCATGTTGTTGACATCTCACAATAAAGTAACTTAATATCTTGAAAGATATTACTTTAAGTAGTCAACAAGAAAGCATGTTCTCTTTTCAATATGTTACCGATTTGGTGTTTGAACGATTAGAAGGAATATGTACATGAAGCGCAATTTGTTGAAGATGTAACAGAAGATGAAGAAGATAATTCTGAAGATATAGCATAGAAAAAGGTATCGGCGTTACAAGTACGAATTACAAAATTGAAGCTGTAGAATACTAGAAAACATTGTACGCTTTGTAAGACTTCTTTGTTTGTTTAAATAAAAACTAAGTAAGTGGGCGAAAGCTGAAAACCTTTTAATGCATTTTATATTTAAACTATTTCTTCTAAAAATAAATCACAATTGATATTCCGTCAACATTTAATCCCACTCTCTTCTACTTGGATCCTAAAAACTTAGTGCTGCAATTCGATCTTTGTTTACGTAGAGTTTCAACTTATTATATTCTAGTAAAATATGAAGAGCGCTTCAATAGAAGGTCAAAAATAATTATTATATAAAATGTTACTTGTAATAATGAAAATAGAAAAACCAATTGGTATTCTACGTATGTATTCTTAACGTGAAATCAGCTTTTTTTTGCCTACGATATTTTACACTGTTGAATGTGCAACTCATGAACTAAAACGTCGATATTTGTCGATAATGAGAACACTGCAAAGATATTTTCTATTGGAACGTTTGTTTCACCTGAACAATAACGAACGTCAGCGGCCTTGTACCACTGTCTCGTTTTTACTTTCGAAGAGGCTGTTATCGACTAAGGAATTTTCAATTTTTTTATTCAATCGTGGCAGTCTTGTGAATGGTGCGCACATTTTTAATGCGACTTTAAAGTAATACGAAAAAAACATTATTAATGCGAGCGCTATTTCTAATGGATAGCGTCAACAGGATAATGTCCTATTAAACATTCAATTTTATTATTTTAATTAGAATAATGGTATTTGCTTTATGTTTTTGTTTTTTTTTAATATTTTAATGTATTTTGTAAATAAGTGAATCTTATATAAGTGGATTAAAAACAATCAATATTAATTTTCATAATAGCTCAAATTAAACAAGTTATTAAAAAAAAAATTGAGCAGTAATTTCATCGGTTTATATTTATTCGTCGTAAAAATAACTCTCTTATTCGAAAGGAATGATTTATTTTTAATTATACATTGGCTACTAATTTTTATTAAACAATTTAGAGATTTTGTCATCACTGTAAACAAACTGTTCAAAACAATTAACGGATTTTCTACGTAATTGATAAAAAACGTAATGCCAGTCAATATAACACCTACAAATATTTCTATAAACTAGTTTCAACGTTTTTGAACAAAACTTTTGGACAAGAAAACTTCGTAAAGTGAATATTAGCAATTTTGAGTGTAGTCTGAAATTGAAACACATTACGACCTGTCAGATAGATGGAACCTTGAGAAAAAATGGAAAACCACAACAAAGTGTTGCTGAAGTGTTTGAAACGAGACAAAGCATAATTTTTAGACTTCGGAATCACTTTTTAGAAACTGAAAGTACTCGACGAAAGTAACAGCAAGGTCGGTCAACATCAATAATACCAAAAAGCGATTGATACCTATCGCAATTAGTACGCGTTCATAATACAATTAAGATTCGAAATAAGATTACTGCTGCCACTAAAAGATTCAACGCAAACAGTAAGAAATCGCTTGCACACGTATAGCATATATGGTAAGACCGTTGGTTCATATTTCTTCTATTGCAGACAATGAAGGCTTCTCTATTCCCTGCAACTTTACAAAAGAACAGAAGGCAGATGAATGATCATATCAACAGGAGTTATAATGAATGTGTGCGAATATTATTCAGAAACAAATCCAGATTTGCGTTGCAGTCAGATAATAGACGTATTCTGATATTGTCGAATTCGACACAGCAATAATCCACTACTTGTTCAGGAAAACTCTTAATATGAAGGCAGTGCCCTTGTAATATTGACTGGGATAATTACAATAGAGCACACTCGTCTCTATTTCATATAAAATTAAGCTCTCATTGCCAGAGATATCTTGACGAAATTCTACGAAGCATTGCTTCTCCGAACGCTGCAACAGTAAGAGAAGAATTTATTTATGGATGATAATGCTCGTCCCTGTTGACTAACCATTGTGTCCAGCCATTACCTAGATGATAATCCAGTATAACACTCTCCGGATGTTGAAAGAAATTCGTGTTTATGTACGAATTATGTCATCAAGAACACTTCGACAATTAATTGCTCTCAGTGAGTAATTGGACATCCAATCCATGCGATTAGGATGCTAAACGTTTTTAAATATTCGTGGAGATCATATGTACATATTATTATTTACTTCTTTTTTTATTAAGAATGATTACAATAAAACTTCTATAAAATGGAATATTTCTCTATTTTTCCTGCATTAAAAATACATACATTTTATACTCACCCAACAAAGTCATATTGTCCAAATAAGTTAAAATAAAACAATTTGCCAACAAAGCTATGCTTGCGACGCGTTTCCCCCAATTCCGAGACGCTTCAGAATCTGAACTTTGTTAATAATAATAAACACATTGTAGATTCTCGTTTTTCTATTCCACCTTATGGTTCAGTATCTAACAAAATCATAGTAACAAACCTATCTTTACGAGAAAAAATGTATAATAACCCGTTTTTTGATTCTGTTGGATTGTTTGTCGTAAATATTCTCGAAAGCAGTTTTAATGTGTGTCATTTTTTAAAATATGCGTTAGTTAAAATATATAGCGCAAATCATGAATTTTATTATAAAATAAAATTAACTGGATTCCTCTACATAAACAAAACTAATCAGACCGTAAAATTTATGTTTGTAGCCATGAGTAATAGTGAAATTCGAAAGAGAGAAATTACATGTGCATATATAATAATATACCTATAATACTTATGTACATTTTCCTATCGTAAACGTTTGATAATTTTCTAAACTTTCTTTTCTATTTTTTTTTCCAATTGAAAATCTAATATTAATATGTCAACCTATGATGAATTAGACCAACTAAGGTTTCGCAATTAAAAAATCTAAACCAAAGTTAATTATGGATTTCGATTAGTGATTAATAAAGTTTTGAAACGATCAATTCTCCTGACAAGCATCCAGAATTGTTCTTATCACTTTCTATTTCATTAACGCATTTAATTATGTATAGATATGCAGAGGCTATTGCACGTACGCAAACATGTGTTTGTATACTTTTACTAATCTGAGGTAATTTTACGTTCTTTGTTGATATAAGACATTAGAAATTCACAGAAAAACGTATATATATTATACAAGAAATTCAATCTTTATTTCTTGTATAATTTTAAATGATGAAAATGTATCAAATAATTTCAGTTTTGATGACTCAAGCGTCAAATTTTCGACGATCACTTGTTTTAATTGCATAAATTGTTTGAGAGGTTTTTTATGGATTCGCAATATCTTCTCGTCCTTAATAGAACGTACTCCTATTTACTTTATGTAAATATTTATCTAACTGAAGTCGATATTATCCGGAAAAGGTAACGATAATAGTAATAATAAAAATAATACAAAGCGGATAAGTAACTAGTGAACATGACGAAAGAGGGCAGTACTAATAAAGACTTTTTCTTTATTTTCAATTTGGCAATCTATCGAAATGTATTCGTCAAAATCTGCGTTCATTTCGATCGTAAGAACATTTGTTATTTGAACAAAAATGAACTGTCTTTAGTTTGTTTTGAAAGGCTAAAAAAGTGGAGTACCGATCAGTGATTTGGTTTTTAAAAAACAAAGCGAACAATGAAATTAAATATGAGCTGGAGTCTGTTTACGGGAACCAATCATCATCTATTGCAACCATAAAACGATGGATATCTGAGTTTAAACGTAGCCGTAGCAATATATTTGATAAGCAACCCAATGGATGCCTAAAAGACGTCTGTGCTCCAATAATTATCAGAAATTAGGTATATGTTATTATTCTAGATGAATGTTGATTAAAATAACGCAATGTAGCAGAGATTCTATACATTTTGTATGAAACAGTGGTTTCGATATCGCATAATGAATTAAGTATGAAGAAATTAAATGCCGCATTTATTTACTGTAGATCTCAAGCGCCAACACGAACGCAATTTATTGAAGTTAAAACATGATCCGAAAGGCTTTTAACGCCTAGTCGTAATGGTTAATAAAACATGAATACATCACTATACACTCAGAATGAAACAGTATCGAACTAAAGGACAAAGGCTGGCGAAAGTACTCCTAAAGAGGCAAAGACCATACACTCTACAGTTTGATTCTTCATTGATTACCTTCAAAAAGGTAAAACGTTAAAAGAAAGCACCCCTTTTAGATCAACTGCGTGAAGAAATGCAACTCAAATGGTCCTACTTTAAGAATAAACGATTGCTATTTTTTCATGATAATACAAGTGTTCACACTTTCTCTATTTTAATGGAAAAAATTCATACTCTGCATTTGCAACTGCTTTCGCATCCAACTCATTCACCAGATTTCCCCATTTAAACTTTTGTTTTTCTATCATTCCGAAAACTGATGGCAAAGGATTTTGTGCATTCGAATGAGCAGGTTATCACTGAAACTAACGTATATTTCTAACAATTTGACAAAGCTTACATAACTGCAAGAACGAAAAGACTTGACTGTGACCTGTGACAACTTTATAAACGCTATTATATTTTTTGTGCATTTCTTGGCACCAATCGACGCAAGTCCTTTTTTGAGCGGTTATCAAATTATATGATACCCAACGTGTGCCCCTCCGCTTCCCACTGCCTAATAAATCTGATCAATCCACATTTTTTTAAAGTACTGTTAATAATAGGTGAAACGAAACTAAATTTCCCGGAAATCAAAAAGAAATTAACAACAACTAAGTCCATTTTCATAAATAATACGAATGGACAAAACATAGACGCATTGAAATAAGCTTCGACTCTCATACATAATATTTTTGCAATTCATTGTTTATTTCTTAGAAATCTTAATTAATGACTAACGAATATGTGTTCGTGTGTACATATAATACATGATTTCTAGTGTTAATTATAGAAATGTGAACGTTTTACACGAAGCAAGTCAATTTCACTATTACCGAGACAAATCTCTTTTTTTTTAATATGCATTAGCCACATGCTACTGGCTGTGTACTGACCCATAGTGTAAATGAATACACTGAGATTATTTCAAATACAATGACGCTTAAGTTCTGAGAAATTAAAGGGAAAGTATAGGAAAAAAAACAGCGAAAAAACTAAATACAAAGAAAAATCGTAGTTTTCACTACAGTAACAAATGATGCCTGTGTATATTCAAGATATGATCTGTGTGTTAATTAAAAGTATTCATTTCAAATTAACGACGTCTTTAATGATAATAAATCGTAAAGTAATTGACCGTAAAGTATTATTCAATTGCAAAATAGACGATCTTTGGAAGTATAACAAGCGAAATGTCATAAAAGTTTTTAGTGCATTTGTTGCATTTTGTAAGTTTCAGTATCTCGTGAGTCTATTACGAATTACTCCTTTCCAATTCGCCTTAAGTTTTCAAACACATATCTAACAGGTATCTAGCAATTATGTATAGTTGTGGGCAATTAGGAAAAAACTAGAACATGCGATGAGGAAATAAATAAATGGCGTATTTTGAAAATCAGTGATCTGTGATTGGTATGTATGAAAGTTTAGCAAAAGTTATAAAAATCATTATTACACAGGAACATAAATATATGATCGTGTATGGAAACTGTCGATGAACGGAACTTACTGCCGTAATTATTAATTTATATTTAAAAGATTACGTGATTCATGATTGTTACTCCACACATAATAAACAGTTAGTAACAGTAACGCATACGGTTTCATACTCTTAATGCTAATGCAATTTTTGTTGCGCAATTTATTTGCATACCAAAAAGGACTTTCCGAATTCTTGGGATGGCAATAAGTAATGCGTAATCTTAAATTAAAAGTAAGCGGCAAATAGATATAAACTATATATAAAATTTACATACATACATATGTACGTAAGCTATTTTATACAGAAACTATGTAACCCAGATAACGTGGAACTTCTGCATCCAAATAAAAATAGCAATTGCAAAAATCATATATTTCGTTAGAACCAAGGAAGCAATAGGGTACACGTTTTCCTAATTTTGGAAACTGGTTAGTACTGTACTTAAGCGTCTACTATAGCAGAAAAATATCTTCCATGACGTCACCCATTAGTAGATTTTTCAGTTAACTAACGAGTGCTTTGTTAACATTTTTGTTAAAGTCAAGTTATGATGAATTCTGAAGTGTAGAGGTAACGTATTCAATGTAAAAAGACATCAATCAAAATTTCTCAAATTAAATATGTTCCATATTTATTCTTTCTGAAATAAATACAACTTTTGAGAGTCATCAGGACGCAGAGCTTGTAATAACTGTAACTTGTACGGCTACATAACCAACCGACGTCTCAAAACACGCCAAATTGTTGTTGTATTCAGTTGTAACTCTCTACTGGCACGACGAATTGATTTTGAAGGATTACGTTGGAAAGCAGTTTGAATTCGTGCGACATTTTCTTCAGAAACACGAGGGCGGCTAGGAGTCTTTCCTTTACATACACATCCTGTATCTACAAACTGTCGACACCATCTGCGAATGGTCCACCCATTCGAAGGAGCTGCACTTCGCAAACTCGAGAACACAAAATGATTTCTGCTGCGGAGTAGCCATGACGATTACCAAGGAAAATAGAAGACAACTGATATCTAGCGGCTATTAAATAAACTAGACTATGTATTCGTTTCTCCAGTAGCCGAGTCGAGGCGCAGCGATCGATAGTTTGGACAAAATAATACTTTGTAATACGTATACTCTTTTTAAACCACGCTGTACTTAGAGCTGCGGACAATAAAGTACTCACAATTCGAGCATTGCTTGACTTCCGATAACATCAATCTCTCTTAAATTTTCGATTATGTGAGATTTAAGGATAATGCAGTTAAATCGCTTAGCAGTTTTTTGACAAACATAACGCAATTTGTGCTTAACAATGGTTTGGTATCCTCCAAAGTTGAAGTGGAAAGCACCAAGAATTATCAGTGAGCCTTCTTGTTTTCATACCTCTATATTTTCATTAACATTAAACATTACACTGTAGGAATGTATGCAAAAAACATTTTTTTTTTCATTTAAACCAATCTGTTTCGCTGATTCGATGAATGAAATTTAGGAAAACCTAGACTCGTTAAATTCTCTATGTAAAAATTAGTGCTCTCCTTTATTATTCGAAAGAACTAACATGCTTGAGTTGTTCGGTATAACTACACAACCTTTATAACACATTGCTTCTCTTAGTTGAGTTAGGTAGAATTTGGAATAATTCATAATTCATTTAAAAAATTTGCATTATGTTATCAACGAGCATTTGCTGCCATAACAATGTTATTCTTCATCTCTCATACTGAGGGTGCGAAACGAAACTTAAAGGCAACATAATTTTATTAATTATGTATAACATATATATTGTATATACAGGGTTGAGTGTAAGGTTCGCTAGATTTCTCTTAGGCCAAACTACACCCTGTGATGTTCCTTTGTTTGCAATTCTATGCATCACAATTTGTATTATGTTTCAATTGCAGAAGAAATACAATACCTTATTACGTATAACTCATAAATTCAAATCGTTTGGTACTGTCCCTAATTTGTACTGGTTGCCGTAATTTTGCATACATTTAAAATGCAAAACTTGCTGGCAATGAGTTAGATAATTAAAATTTTTGCGTAACAATAATATGTCAAAATATGAAGTAATAATTTACTGCCATGACTATCACAAATGTTAACAACTTTATTCTACAGTCAAAATATTCCTGCGCTTACAAAATCCTAGGATTCGTAAAACTACTTTTAAACTGCTTCAATATATATATAAACGTTTAGGTGTGGTAACACGGATGTCGAAAATGACAATGTGTCGGAGCTTTGTATGTTTGAATATATTTAAAGCAATTAAAAATAGTGAATCACATACCGGTCATTTATGATTAGTTTCAATTTTCTTTTGTCAATTTTTTTTAGTGTAAACATTATTTTTTTGGTTTCGAACAATTTTGACCTTCATCGATTAATGTGCTATATAAAGCACGAGGAAAACTAGAAAAATATATTCGACCTCGACCAAATTTTATATAATTTATTATTTAATGTTAAATAAGGATATAATTAACATACATTGCTGAGTTTGATCCGATTTCGGTGATTGAGTTTTCTTCACTTTAAATATAAGACTTTCCATTTATATTTTTTTTTGAAAAATAAGGTTGATATATAACCCCTTTCACACAATTAATCATGGTAATTCTGTATAAATTTCGACAACCAAGTTGTCATCATCTAGATATTTCATTTGGTAAAACACGAAAAAATTGCAACAAAAACAAATCGAATCCTCACCGTTCAAAACCAAGATGTGCACTGTGTCTGAATTCAAAATTCAACCGACCGGAAAAATCGGGTATAGCGAGACATGTATTAGAAAATAACCACAGTGTTAATATGGATTGTTTACATTTGATAAAGAACGTGTACAATTATCTTGGTTTTGAACGGTGAGGATCGCGTACGGAGTTTGTTTTTTCGTGCAATTTTTTCGCCGTGTTTTACCAGGTGCGACACTTTGAAATTATCTGCTGATGATGACAACTTGGTTGTCGAAATACGTATACAGAATTTACAAATAGTTAATTGTGGAAAGGGGTTATATATCAACCTTATTGATGAAGTCAATCAACCACAGGCTCCATCAAACTCAACTTTCCATTTATAATTAGAAAAATAACATGTGATTAAATCTTCACGCCAAAATCACGGAATAGACAAATAGTTTCAAAAATGACGATCTTCTAACATTATTTTAGGAATCAACAAATTGAAAATTGAATTTAATAAAAGTGAATATCGCGATATACCGAGATAAAAGACGACTGCAAATATCTTTTCGAGTTTCTTTGTGTGCATCTGTCAACATTCGTAGTACCCATCTTGAAAACAATTTCTTCATGTTTAATTCGGCAGTAATTATATTATATACCACATGATATAAGAGACCAGTTTCTCCAACTAGTTGTCTAATAGTCACACGTCAATCTTGTAGTACGAGATCATGGACCTTTTTAACATTTTCTTGGGTAGTGACGGTTGTGGGCGCTCCACCTGCATGTTCGTCTGTACACAAATCTTGATGTATTTAAGTTATGGTCATCTTTTTCAAACGCAAGTATTAAATCATCGCTCGTTGCTAGACACGATCAATTTTGATACTGATATGTGACTCTCTCGACCTCAGGCGTCTATTGTAGACACAATTTAACAAGCTCAAACTTGTAAGTTTGTAGCGTTAGTCTATACAGAGCGATAAATATTTTTTTAAATTTATAAATAGGTCAGGAGTGGACCAAAACGATCAGCCCTCGTATATCGAACCTGCTGTAGAATGTAATAAGTTTAGTTACGTACGGGTCTTTATAGCATTGTTAACATTTTATATCGCCTTGCAGCGTTGTTACGAGTGCAAACGGAATTATAACAGGTTGTTGTGTGTTGATAGTGTAGATACATTTATCGGATAATTCTCAGACCTAAACACGATATCATCATACATACATCGTTCCTCTGTCGGAAGGAGAGAGACTGCTTTAGACACGTAAACATGCGAAAACACAAGCATAAGAAATGTCATCAGACATCTCAGGAGATCGTGTTGCATATAATTTATATGTTAACGGCCGGTAATCTACCATTTATGATAGTAGAAAAGACCCGTTCTGTCAATTTTTAAGTATATATAATGCAGACTACGTATTACCAAGCACTCGGAGGTTAAAAACCTATTTAGCTTCTGCGCGCGAAGAAATGGAGATCAGTATGAAATCTGCTCTAAAAAATAAAAAAACTGTAGTTAAGCAATAATGAGACTATCGATTATAAACAAAAAATCTTATGCTGAATACCATTATATTGTATTACGTGTATTGGAATCTGTTCACTGTCACCTTCATTCCTATTCGCTACTTAAGTTGATAAAGTGCATCGAAGCTATTCACAGTATGATACCAAGTACACTACAAAATTTTGAAATGACAACAAGTCAAGTAGTGATGCTTGTCACTGATGCCAGCACGTCAGTGTTTTTTGCGGGATGTTTCCCGAAATACAAGTGTCCCACTTCATTACATGCAACGTGCTTGTTACGTGTATTACATCTGGTCACAGAAAGTATTCGAAAAAGTTATCCATTTGCAGACAGTTTAATAAACAGCACCAAAAGAGCGTTTATGAAATCTCTGTAACGGATACGCGGATTTCACAAACACTGTCCTAGCACCATCACAACCAAGTCTTACACATTGAGGCACGTGATAAGCAGCAGTTTTCGATTATTCAAAAGTTTTACGCAATAAAATCCTTCGTGCTACAGTTGAATTCAAAAGAATGAATAGCCATTAAAGAAAGCCAAATAAAATGTAGTAGTACTAATGTTCACATTGATTTACAAACTAATGATTACGTTATACTAGCAAATACTATAAAAAAAACTTGCAATATACTTCAATAGCGTCAGTGGATCAAATGAAAGTAGTGGATAGCACTTGTAACCAGTGCTATGTGCTTTAAATGGCGAGATAAGTGTTTGTGTATAAGAAAAGTTTCATAGTGTATTACGAAAAAATTCATATTTTGCCAAATTTAGAAATATTTACATTAATACTTTCTCGGATATGGGGAACATTTTAATAACGCAAAAGTACGTCAATAGACACTGAACGATTATTCTCTCCACAAGAACATTTTTCTAACGTGACGAACATCATTTAACGAGAAGGCTCTGAAAGATAACGCTGTTTTGGAGATATTTAGACGAGCAAATTCAGGTTGTTAATACTTCTCTCGTAAGTAAGTATTTAACAACAATAATAATGTAAAATATATTGTTTATTACTATTTATTCATATAGTACTATAATACTAATTGGACGTCTTTTGTACGTAGCGCTTCACAACGCCCAATATACGTCGGTAACGGCCTGGACAACCGGAAACATACGTACCAACTTTGCTTGCCGTCCATACATGGTGTTAAAGTATTCTCATTTCGCTATAATACATTAAAAGTAATTATAACCACAGGAATTAACAAAAAATTAAAATTCTTGTAATATACATACACAATTTCAAAAAATTCACATTGAATGTTTTCTGTAGATCTACAATGTCGTTCAATTTTACTAAAATTGGAATTTAACCTTTGGCGATATTCCATTTCCAGTAAGAAAGATTGTGTCTTTCACTATATAAAGATCTATACTATATTTATTTATTCTGCGGCATTATTGATGTTTATAAAGGGTAATAACAATTATTGTAAAAGAGCATTCTAGTAATGAGAAAAAAACGTTTACAAATTTGTGAAATGAAATCCATAGTAGTAGTTACTGTAAATGAAGTTATCGAACTATTTAAGTGAAAGTTTTAATTTCACTGCTTTCTCTCAGTTAAATATTTAAAATAAAAATAAATGTTTATAGTTATCCGCACGCGCTTGCGTCTCTGTAAATATGAAACAATTAATACACACTTGTATATGCTATTAAAAATGTGTTTAACCAAAATTCCTTTTGCAATATGTTTGCGTAAATGTCGTAATCTAAAAAAGATTAATAATCTTACCAAGATTTGTTAGATCATTATTTGAGTGACAACTTAAGTATGCAAATAAAGAGAAATAATGGAATTTGACACTTTCGTTTAGCCTTAGGGCTCAACGACGTTCATTCAATTAGCCAAATGCATAGCGTATGTTTATAGCCAGAATTAATGAATGGACGTTTTCGATTTCGCTCACGTTCGAACTGTTCAAATTAGTAAATTTTTATTTGCATAGAAATTGTAAGAGGTTCGTAAAAAAGAAAAGAAATCTGCTGGTATAATTTGAATTTGTCGTGTTTGTACTCTCCAAGAAAAATAAACAGATTATTTAATGATTAGTTATGTTAATGTTTTCATTCATATATAATTAGGAAAGGACACCACATCGGCAAGATTTTTTTTATTATTGGAGGAATATTTTCCATTTTAAACTTTCCATTATTATTAAAAATTACAATTTCCAATTAGAAAGAGTAAACGAGTCACGGCCTCTTTTTATAATTGTTTATTTTAAAAATACGATTTCTTTATCATATTGAACATCAAAAACTTAGGCACTCATGGTTAATTTGTTTTCCATTTAATAAAGTACAATACATAATCATATAGCATTTTGTCGTCTTCTTATAATTAACCCCATACCTCACGGTTCCAAATCAAATGCTCCTTTAAATTCCATGTCCACCGCTACTTAAGAGATGGCCGAACACTTCAAAGTTCATTTTCCTATCCTCTGTGTTATCGCTTTTCATCGATTATCTGCATTTTAATTTTTAAAAAAATTATTTTATCCTTGTTCTGGTAAATATCAGTGTGAGATGTAGGCAATGGTTATTTCTTTTTCTTTTATTAAATATTTCTCTTTTTAATTTCATTCGCTCGGTTTGCGTTTATTTAATCAGATTATTGTATATTGCACTTTAGGTCTTTAATATCTTTCTATTGTTTAGTGTATTTGTATGCTTTTTGTTATTGAACAATTCTTATATTAATCTTTGGTTACAATTGGTTTCGGTTTCAATTACTATGACTTTATCAAATTTGAAGAGTTTCGACTCTTGGTCTCTGGATCATATTGAAACATCACGTCTCATCGCCAGTTACATTAAATACCTCAAGTTTTTGTCCTGTTTTGTGTCTTTAATTAACTCTGTGCAATGTTGAATTCAGTTAGCTGGTGTGGTACAAACGTTGCACAAATCTTTCTCAGTCCGATATGCTGTGTCAAAATGCGATGAATTGAACATTTAAATATTTAATTCCAGAAATAAACCGCGATCCTCGTTCCAATACATGGATTGGAATGAGGATCGCGACTTATTTCTGATAAATTCACGCACAAGTTCGATGTTACTTTCCGTAACCACAGATTTTTTGTACCTGGATGTTCATCATTTATGTCCATAAGACCGTCTTTAAATCGTTTATACCATTCATACACATTCCTATGAAATAAAAACACATCGCCATGCACTTGTCTCATCAAATTAAACATTTCAGTAAACGATTTACCGAGTTTAAAACAGAACTTGATATTTGCTCTTTGTTCAAAACTCATTTTTCGACCAAGAACAAATACACACTGTTGCTTTATGCGCAATTTCTCTGCTTCTAATGATGCAAATATCATGATACTTTGGCATAACATTGGTGAAGGAACAGATGGCGCCACTAAGAATTACTATTTCAAGAAAGTGCCGTTTTCTCTGCTACAGAGTAGATTAGATTAATTAGATGAGCTCTGATGTGTATTGCATGTAGTTAACGTAATTTTGAACAGCATCTTTAGATATTTTTAACTAGTAATTACACATATACGTTTCTAATTTGTTTTTGTTCTTTCTTATTTTGTTTGTGTTATTAAAGTAGTCTTATCGATGCATATTTTTTTAAATAGATGGCACCACTAAGAATTACTATTTTAAAAAAGTACGGTTTTCTCTGCGACAGACTGTGTATTAGTTTTTATAATATAAATTTTAAAACATATGTACTTTAAATTTATTTAAATGTGTAAGTACACTTATCTATATATTTAAAATTTAGTTATTTTTGTATACAAAATAAATGTCAAAATTAAACACATTTACATATATATGAGTAAAGTTTAGCTATTTTAAAGTGTGGCTAAAATTATTAGCATTCAGCATAAACAAACATTATTATATTTAAACAAATTTTTGTTAATAACGACATGAAAATAAGAATTTCAAATTCCACTTTGTCCTTATACAATATAAATATATTTTTACTACTTATTTGTCATACATATTTTATATAAAAAGGTATTAATCGACAATACTTTCCACTTCAATTTTAAAGTTAACTTTTATAATATATTTTTTGAAACGTATTTTAAATTTATTTAAATTTGTAAGTATATTTATCTCAATAGTTATAACTTAATTATTTTTGTTTACAATATAAATGTCAAAATTAAACATATTTTCATACCCATATATATGGGCAAATTTTAATGGTTTTAACGTGTGGCTAAAATTATTAGCATTCAGCGTAAATAAAAACTATTATACTTAAACAAATTTTTGCTAATAATGACATGAAATTAAAAATTTTTAATTTTATTTAGTCCTTGCACAAAATAAATATATTCATCGACAAAACTTTCCATTTCGATTTTATGAATAATTATTCTTCTGAACAATAACAATAAGAGTACTTATAATCGAGGTGATATCAATGAAAAAATGAATATAATTCTTTATTTATTATTAGCTATAAACTAATTAAGGTCGTCAAGGAAGTAGTATTTCTTAAAATTACATTTACAACATCTTTACAACAACTTTATCGTATAATACTGTTTTATTATAAGTCCTTTGAGATAGTGTTTTAGTTTTCACGCTCAGAATTAATTTAATCTCAGTGAATCTATAAATAGAAGCATTGGATAAGAGGGCAATTTGTAAGAGTGAAAGGAAAAAAGTATTTGCTATACATATATGTACGTTGACAATATCTCTGCAAATAGGTAACGTGATGAAAGGAAACTACAAGAATTCTTAGTAAATGTTAAAAATAAGACGACATAAAATTTTAAACTGATTTTGGATGCAGTTTCATATGGTGAATAAACAGTATCCATACACCTCGGAAAATAAAAAGGAGACTTGAAGAAGAACACACATAGTTAGGAAGACACAAAATCGGCAAAGAATCAATTACAGTATTCATAATAAACCGATGACAAGTAGATTTTACAATACACTGTAGTGTAGAGTAACGTAACAGTAAAAAAGTTATTGTAATCTGAATATTGTCAACAAAATAATTATCGAATTTACGAATAATATGTAATAGTAATATGTAATATACGATAATTTCTTTAATAGGTTTTTTTGTTAATTCCTTTTCTATGTGAAATATAAGAATATACTGTTTTTTGTCATATTTTCTAAATTTAGAATTTACGACCTGTTGCTAAAACTTATGTGAAATTGTATCAATTTTTAAAACGTATACAATTATTAGTTACACAAATTAGCATGACGTCAAATCAATGTTAGCTAATATTCCTTATTATAAACAACATGAAAATAAAGTAAGTCTAAATATAAAAACAAGATCAAAAATTAAAATTTAACTTAATTATTACAAATATATCGTTTGGCATCGCACAGTAATGCACCCAGTACAAATAGGGCTGGCCTCGGACGGAATAACTTCATTTATAACTATATCTACTAATTGTGCATTAGTTCACTCGAATCGCTTCTAGAATGTACACTGGATGTTCACCAATCATACAGAGGTAATCGAAAATATTACGAAAACACGAATTACAAGAAATATATTAAATTATTAAATGTATACATTGGTATCTTAATTTAATATACCGCAGTAGTTCCGTTATTCATATCAAGCATCATTTGGAACACGATCGACTCTGTACGAAAGGTATTTTGAAAATTCCTTCTGAACCTCCGAAATAGGAAATTATCTGCACTCAAAATCACCTTTGAAATCAAACGCGGCCGTGAAAGAACACTTACTAACACGACATTAAGAAGAAAATCTTCATTGTCGTGCGACGGAAAACTGGTGCTTCATGGAAGCAAACGGGACAGACGATTTCAGTGAACACAAACACATACCGATTGAGCATTCAAAGGATGAAAACGTGAAAATCTAAGTTCCAAGTGCTCGGTCAAACTAGGAAAGTAAAGCAAAATTCGTGTGGATTTATTGAAAATTGAATGAACAATGAGAAAGGAAAATTACAAATATTGAAGGACAATGCAATATCATTAGGTACGCGACTAATAAGCAACTTTATATTTATGAAAGACAGTTATCCAAAACTACAGAATTAGTTTACAAAAATTATTTAAGTATAGTCAGGAAAACAATATATTGCAAATAATGACATGGCCGCCACAAACTCAGATCTCAATTTCATCAAGATATTACGGGATAATCTGAACAGTCGGATAAGAAAAGTATATCCAATCTCAACGAACCATCTATGGAATATTCTCAAGCAAGAACGGAAAACATTCCAAACGCTGCTCTAAATGATTAGAATGCCCTGTGTTTTGACGAAAAAAATCTAGCCAATAATAATACTTAATGTTATTAACTCTTTTATTTTTTCTTACTTTACTATATATATATATATGTTATGATACTAAATATATTTTCCAAAGCAAATCTGTATCCTTTCTAATGAATTTGTATACTTAAAACAATGTCTGAACTTCCGTGTAAGTACTTGGCTATTCATATGGTCAAGTGTGTACATTGTTTATAGTGTCAAACTAATTAATTGCATTAAATGCATGCTAGATATTATTTATTTTAGATATTGTTCGAAATGAAAATTTTCTTCAGTTTATTTTCGATGTATGTAGACACTAGGAAGCGATTTATTTATTGAGAAAGTTAACTAATCCACCTGAAATGATAAATTAAAATCGAATACGAAAGTCGGTCTATGAATTTACAAGGAAAAGAAATTGTTACATATAAACACCAACTAATTATAATAAATTTAAATTCATACAATAATTAATCACTTTCTTCGTATATATGTATATTCGTTCCCTATATAATCAAAATTCAGATACATATCTATTAGTAATAGTCACATATTGTTAAAATTTTTACTTATTTTTATTTTTTAATTTCTACGTATACATAACAATTGTTTCACCACCTGGTAGCGTTTTTAGATATTTGAAGTTAACTAAATTCTAATGTACATTGCAAAACTTTAAGTATCGTACTTTACACACACAAAATTCGAAATCCGATATTTGAAAATTGTACACTAAAATAATATAATATAGATTTCCAAGATGCCATATACAATATATATTGTATTTCTAAATTATTTGTGTTTGATATATAATAATTTAAATATATATTATATATACATATAAAATACATCGTCAGGCACAACTAAAATTATGCGAAAGCACATTGTTAAATAAATAGATTAGAAGTAAAATATAGGAAAAACAAGGAATGAATATACAAAAGACCAACAACAAAATTTGTGAAAAGTTCAAATTTTATTATTCGATAATGTAGGTGTTGCCCGTATCTAACAATACACCAATTGTTTTATAAGCGTCCCTCTTTGAGGAATTTTTTCAGGGGAAGCTTAAGTTTCTTTGTGAAGCCGCTCTTTACAGATTAAGTTAGGCTATATACGTACCTTATAAAAATGAGTATTTATTAGAAAGCAAAAGTAGCTTTGCGAAAGCGTCTGTATGATACACAGAATTCATTCAAAATCTCTCATTCTGATATATATTATACTATACAGTTTTATTATCATCGACAAAACCTGGGCCCACCTTTATACTTCTTAAATCAAAAAACAGTCGAAACAATGGACAAACAAAAGTTCCCGCTACCGAAGAAGGCAAAAACAATTTCGTCATCGGGAAGTATTAAAGCAACTGTGTTTCGAGATTCTCGTGGAATTATCTTCGTAGACTACTTACTAAAGGTAAAAACTAATGACGAATATTATAATAATAATAATAATCTTTAATGCCCAACAGTTACATAGACCATTTACAGGACATAATGCACTTAAGAATAAAATTAAAATTGAAACAAAAATAGCTGCAGTTAATGTACTACAAATAAAAACAAGAATTCAATTAATAAAAAAATATATACGCACTTATAGTAATGTAATCCAAGTCATACAAAAAAAACTGAACTAACAATAATAGATTCAAATTAGCAAAATGCAAAATTATTGCAAAATCAAAGAGAAAGATCTCATTTTTCAAATAGAAAAGTACTTTTCTATTAAGACAACGCGCTTGTCTACAAGTCTGTGACCGCCATGATCTAAATTCATGATTTGAGATTTCGATTGGTGCTTCATTCGCCCTCTACCCCAAATTTGGCTTTCCGCAATTATCATCAATTTCCATAATTGGAAAGTGGTTACACGGAAAGAAATGTTCGTCCAATTTCGGCGTAACCGCTGAAAATAACTATTTCGAAGAATTAATCAACCTACAATGAATCACTGAAAATAGCTAGAAACCATATTGAAAAACAAAATGTCGAATCATCCTCATAAATACGCTTGGCATTGATCTTTTTGTATACTTTTCCTTTTCCTATATAATCATTATTTGCGAATACAGTATTAGCATTCGAAGCTATACCCTAGGCGTAGGTCAAGCATTCAAACAGTTAATCGCCGAACAAAACTAGATAGAAAGTTTCAACCGAATCCCACCAAAATCCGCACAAACGCAAAGTCCATACTAGACTTACATCGTCGAGAGCCAAACACACACACAGCGTGTGTTTGACCGTGGTTCCAGGAATGATACTGTGATTCATTATCTGCTGATTATGACAACTTATTTGTCGAAATACGTATACAGAATACGAAAATTATCGTGCAAGGAAACTTACTCGTACGGACTTTGCGTTTGTGCGGAGTTTGCTGTGGTTCCAGGTGCGGTACTATGATTAATTATCTGTTGAAGATGGCGACTTAGTTGTTAAAATCGAATACAGAATACGAAATTGATTGTGGAAAGAGGTTATTTTAACCTTAATTGTTTAAAATGTCTAGCTTATTATAACAAAGTTTTGATTGTAACATTCTACATTTACACATTGTTGTAATTTTTTTTGAAAATAGCACATTTAATTAATAATACAAACAAACATCTCACAAACCCGTATTACATTCCTACATTTGGATTACTGCGTAAGTTTGCAAAAACAAAATTTTACATATATGTATGCATATAATCCTTACGAACTCAACGATGACGGAATACTTCTTGGAACCCACAACATCCACACACCCACATTTGACCTTCAAACGGGTGGTAAAAAATAAGTGTAGGCCCAAGCAAGAGGTAAACGACATCGTTTACTAAAACAAAAACGATAAAAGTATGCTGTCAATTTACATGTTATATTTAATTTTTATCAATTACGTCTGCCCACAAAAGTTTATACGTATTTAAAGTGCGTGAAGATACCCTTGACCTGTGCTAAGGACATTTATGAGCAAACTTAATATATTGCCCGAGAAAATAAGTTTGCTGTTGTCTCATAATAACCAAAAGTGAGTACACATTTTAATGAGGAAGATATTTTAATGACAATATTTTACCCTAATATAGAAAATAAGAAACTTCTCTGTTATTAATTATTTTAACTTTCGCCCTGAAGAATTAAATATTTCATTACGATGATGATTGGTGATTCATACCATGCATTCGCTAATAACATGGATTTACATGAGTTTTTTAAGTCAATTATGTGCAAACCTGAACCCATTAGCAGCGTTAAAACAAGAAGCGGCTCTTACTTTCATAAAACCAGGTTTTTATTGCGACACACTTTATAAAGCACCAAATAATGATCAACGTGAAGAAAATGTCAACTGAACGTTACTAAGCAACGCACAAATTGTTGTTTCTATCAAGGCTATGTAGATTTTTTCTAGTTCCTTTCGTATCAAATTCTAATTAATATTTTTAAATTAAATTTCCTTCTGTTAAGACTAAGTAAATAAACGTACTTTAATAGCTATTCGGTTTGTTGTTTAACTGTTAGTAGTTATGAAATAAATATGAAAAAGGTTTTAATAGATTTGTAAATAGATGTATAGTTAAATATGAAATTATAATACCGCAGTCTTACCAAACTTTTGATGAAGCAATAGAATTCTCCTAAAATTATTCACAGACGAATGATTGGAAAATAGGAGGATAAGGTTTCATCATATTCTAAAGTCAAATATATTCATCAAAACAATTTCGATTGGGTTGTTAATTCATTGAAAATAACCCACCATCTTTTAAGACAAGTAGTTATCTTTCTGAAAATATGCTAAAGGAGGCTACAATATGATAACAGCAGCTATCTACAGTAATATGTTAACAAAATTACGTACACCTATTGAAGTTAACAAAGTTCACAAAGCAGTCAAATTCCAAACAATACTCCGCTTGGGTAACTTTATTTAGAAACTTGAAAGAGCATCTCAGAGGACGTCATTTTACAAAGGACAACCAATTAAAAAAGTAGATTTGTGTCTATTTTTAAAACTCAGCAGAAATATTTTTTTTTATTAAATAAAGTCATTGCGGGATAAGTGGTGCAAGTAAAGTTAAGCAAAATTATCCTGAAAAAGAAAATTAATAGAAAATTGTAGATCTTTTGTTCCATTGTTAGGTAGAAAACTTTCCTTTTCCCCTCGTATAGAATGTAAATTCCAAAAGACAATTGTATATAATAGAGTGATCTGTTTTCTTGCTGCTTATAAATAATATCGTTCATGATTACTTAATCACAGAGTACCAAATTCCAGAATGTGTTTCCATTAAACTGCGTGCATGAGAGTGATGCATTACTCAGCCATCACATTTCTTCTAAACGTGTAAATGAACACAATGTCGACGAAGCAGAAAACATTAGTCAGTCACTAAACTAATAAAACATAGGTGATTAAATTTTAAAATTGTATTGTAGATACTACATATGTTTCGCGATACAATCGCTTCAACAGTTGTATGAAAAATATAAGTGAAGCGATTGTATCGTAAAACATATGTAGTATCTACAAGTTGAATTCGATGGAGCCTGTGGTTGATTAACTTAATCACCAAGGTTGATATATAACCCCTTTCCATATTAACTTTCGTAACGTTCTCAACGGTACAGATCGCGTACGGAGTTTGTTTTCGTACGGGTATTTTTCGCCGTGGTTTCCCAGGTGCGACACTTTGCAATTATCTGCTGATGATGACAACTTAGTTGTCGAAATGCGTATACAGAATTGCGAAAGTTAATGTGGAAAGAGGTTATATATCAACCTTAGTGATTATCTGCTTCTGGGTTTCCGGGCTGGAACCGCGTCACTAGTATATCTGCCGACGTTTCGTACCCATTTGTATGGGACATCTTCAGGGCTGAACTACTGCACTGAAACTTAGTGATTAGTATCTACAACATAATTTTGAAACTTACCTATGTTTTATTAGTATAATAATAATATATGTATATCTCCGTCAATTCTCATTATTCAGTCGATAGAACGTAGTCCTTCAACAAGCACACGAAGAATTTCAACACGGATGTGTGCTGCACATAGAAGCGAACACTACCTATCAGCTTCTATTCTTATCATTTACAGCTAATTCAACATCTTTACGTAGGAGATGACGCTAGACGTTTGAAACTTGTCAGTGGCTAATTGCCGAGTTATCCCATTAATACTGATGAAGCTACTTTCACTCGTGTATTGTTGTATTGTCAAGATAGTTAGAAAGTACATTGAAGTCAGTGCTGGAAAGTCAACTTTGAACTTAATTATTCGTATGTTTTGTATTATTTAAATAGTTAATAAATACAATCAATAAGACACTTGCTTTTTCTTAACACTTTTGCAAGTCTTTTATGGGTAACAAACAAACAACAGCGTCTCTATAACCATTAATCATTGAACGCTTGTTTATATGAATTTTATTAGTCAAAATACTCTATACTACCACTTCCTAAAATATTTATTATTATTCCTGAAACACCCTCTATTTGTAAACCATTCCAAAATTATACTGTTTTTATGTTGTCAATAAAGTTTATCATTACTATATACTACAAACATATCACATTAAATCATTAAATAAATTTAGAGCAATTTATTGAATTTTAAAATATATTAAGAACACAAAGGTTGTACTGCTAGGGTCGTTTACTGACCCCGTCTTTCAAAATATCGTCCGGTCATCGACAGGTTAAAACATGACTTGTAGTTTCCGCTACTTGAAAACAATAACGTTCTGAGGGAACATCCGATCGAAGATAATTGCAAACATGCTTGTGAGTCATTCATCAAATGTAGTTACGCAGCGCATTGTATTATTAACAAGATTTATTGGCCGCAACGTGTAATACATGCGATTAACAGTAAATATTTACATTATATGGTGTAATTTAAGCATTTATATGTTAATTGTACAATTATGTTACGCATTAAATGCTTAGCGATAAAGAAAAAAATAAATAATACTTAACGATAAATAAAAATGAAAGCTCAAGGTGTTTACAAAGTATAATAATAGGGATAGAAGGTAGAACCACAGATCTTATTCTCATGCAAGTAAAGAAAGTAGACATTTAAATTGTGGAAGAGCAATTACTGCTGAATGAAAGTCAAAGGAAAGTAAATTTGATCTGCTTTTTTGACCTTGTGTATTATTAGAAACATTTATTGCACATTTTTACTTACGAATATAGGACAGTAATATGAAAAATTGCATATTATTTACATAATTATAATTAGTATAGCATAAAATTACGCTTCTGTGTTTTGGTTGCTTTCATTGCAATCAGTATTATGATGTACAAGGGAAACTGTTTCTGTCTAACAATGAAATAAAATATCTTAACTTCAACGCACTTCGACGCCACTACAACGACTGCAACGATTTTATTCCATTAGAAAAAAATTATTTCTGTTCGTCAGACTCTTCCCTCAAATCATTTGCAAATTTACATCTTCTGAAACACTATTTCAAATTGATAAATGAAGCTAAAGTCTTCGAATAAGAGGTTTCATTTTGATATGTTAAAAAAATCGAGTATGTTTAGACGAAATCATCGTATATCTGCTTCTGGGCTTCCGGGCTGGAACCTCATCACTTGTATATCTGCCGACGCTTCGTAAATATTTATATGGGACATCTTCAGGGCTCAACTACTACACTGAAACTGGCAGCACAGTTTCAGTGCAATAGTTGAGCCCTGAAGATGTCCCATACAAATGGGTACGAAACATCGGCAGATATACAAGTGACGCGGTTCCAGCCCGGAAACCATTGGATCTATGACGAACTTACGGCCAAAGTCAAGAATGGACACCTGGTTCCTCCATCACGATAATGCTCCAGCTCACCGCGCTAAAGCCTGCACCAAATATCTGACCACGACAGGATTGAAACTTTTCGAGCACTCTAGCTACAGTCCAGATCTTGCTCCCTGCGACTTTGCATTGTTCCCGCATGTGAAAATGAAGCTAAAAGGGAGGCGGTTTTCCAGTGATGGGGACATTCTGCGGGCTTGGGACAACGAGTGTGCTTTACTCCCTAGTGAAACCAGACCTGGTTTAAAGATTGATTTCGGAAGATGGGCAGGTGTATTGAGTGTTGAGGAAATTACTTTGGAAAAATTAAATAAACAAAGCCGTATTGCGAAACTTTCCTAGTACCCATTGTACTTTTAAGAAATCGGATTTTCTACGGTGGCTGCTTTTAAAACAAAATATAGATCTGCTCAATATATGAAAAAATTGTCAATTTCAAATATTAAACTTTCTTTCGAAAAACTTTGCTCTGTAAGACTGGCCCAAGGGAGCCACTGATAATTATTAAGCTTATTTGTAATTTAATAGCTTTTCTTTTCTTTATATTTTTTCGATATACTCGCGCCCCCATTTAGTGTTATCTGCGCGCCTAACATGTCGGGAATCTCTAAGTTGACACTTAATCTATACATTAGAAGTACAAAGCATAAAGTCATTGATTACATACACCGTTTCTTATCGAACAGCCTATCTTCATTCTATAATATCATATAAATAAATACTGTGATATACAACTATAGGCGGGTTTATGATGGAGTGCTAAGATTATAAGTAAATGTGAGTGGATTTACGCCGCTGTTATATACCAAGATCCCTCTAGGGTTTAGATACGACTAATATAATATTATAATATATTCACATAAATTATTACTATTACGGTCGTACTTACCTTAAATATAAAATTATTTGAAAATTGATATTTATCACGTATTGTAAACAAATACATGATACTTCAAATTCTTTAATTAAAAGATAACCTACAAAAAAACAAAATTAATATAATTTATATTTACATCGTAAACATCTTTTCGATAATTATCACCATTGATATTTTAAGCCATACAAATATATTATTTCGTGACAACGTTCAAATGAATCAGTTTTTTTTATAATTCATAAATTTAACACTTTCACTCTCTAACAAGAAAAGATATTTTGAGGCATTCCATGCGAGTTATCTAGGCGCAACGATTACTTTTACTCAGTATGGCCATTACATGTAATAAATCTTGATTGATTGCTTAGAATACTAATATACTATTACCATTAAACGACATTTTTAATGTAACAAGTGCATAGATTTTTTTATGTGTTCGAGAATGGGGAAAAGACTTCTACTAATTTAATTGAAATTAATTTTCTCTATGTATTTCCAAGAAGTTTCAATGCAGACTATTTACGAGGGTGGCCGTTTATATTTCGGGAATTGGCAACACTCTTAGTGTTGTCTCCGATCTGATGAGTGCATCGTGAAGTTTGTCACTTTTGACAATATATTTACTTTGACAGTCTTATTGTCCGGTCGCTATTTCTATTGTTGACGGTAACTTGAAAACTGTATGTCAGCGAAAAAATGTAATTAACTCGCGAACATTTTCGTGCAATTCTTTTTCGTAACTTTCGGCGTGGATTATCTCAACAAGAATGCATCCACGAGCTGAATTCTTTATATGGTCATGAAGCACCATCGAAAACTACAGTATATCGTTGGTATAACGAATTCAAACTTGGACGGCTTTCTTTGGACGATGAATTTCGTGAAAGTCGTCCCACAAATGTTGTGTGGGAAAACATTAATGCGATATCTGACTTGATAAAGCAAGACCGTCATGTGACATACCGTGAGATCCAGGCATCTCTAGGTATTAGTTACACCAGCGTGCATAAGATTCTGCATGAACATTTAGCCGTTAAGGAGCTATGTTCACCTTACAACTACTCAAAGTAGGTCGTCAATTGGCGTCGATTGGTGCCGAGAAATGCACGAAAACTACAATAGCACTGCTTCAAAGAACATTTATAAAGTCGTCACAGGTGATGAATCTTGGATCTATACGTATGAGCCCGATAGTAAACAGCAGTCGACTTTGTGGGTATTCCAAAATGAGACAAAACCAACAAAAGTTGTTCACGCTCGAAGCACATCAAAACAAATGGTCGCCTGTTTTTTCGGAAAAACCGGTCACGTTGCAACCGTGCATTTAGAGAGTTATAGAATAGTCAATTCCGAATGGTACACAACTGTTTGTTTGCCAAAAGACTTTGAAGAAATAAGGAAAACAAACCGAAAACGACAGACCATTCTCCACCATGACAATGCGAGCTCTCACAGGTCAGTTCAAACAATTGAATATTTGAGCGGGTAAAACATTGAATTGATGAGCAATCCGCCGTACAACCCTGATCTAGCACCCTGTGATTTCTTTTTGTTCCCACACGTGAAGAAGAAACTTCGTGGTCAACGGTTTTCTACGCTGGAAGAGGCAGTTGAGGCATTCAAAACTCATATTTTGGAGATACCGCCGTCACAGTGGCAGCAATGATTTTCGGATTGGTTTAAATGAATGAAAAAGTGCCTTGATTTTCAAGGAGAATATTTTGAAAAGCAATAAAAGTAATTTCGATAACGAAATTTTCTTTTGTTTGCTGTTCCCGAAATACAAACGGCCACCCTCGTATTAAGCAGGTAAAATACCTTGAAAACGGGATTTAGTAGCTTCGTTTTATAAATTTTAATCTTTTGTAGTTTATTCTATTAAGGACAAATTAATTATTAACTGGTCACAGTTACTTTACTTGCTGAAAATCCATAACAAAATTGATCACAAAATATCAATTATGTGATGTTCACAAAAAATCTTTATTACAAAATAGTAACAATTGCTTTGCCAATACTTCTTTAGATTAAAAGATAAATTTAACACAAACAAAATATATTCTAGTCAACTAAACTATTTTCAGGGTGGAGATGATATGCAATTACAATAAAATAAGTTTAACAGTGGAGAATTTTTCAAATCTACTTAGTCATTTAATAAATTACTACATCTATTTATGTTTGTTTATTTCTATGGTTTCAAGTAGTGATAACTTTATCTCTATATTTTCGGAATATGGAAATATTCACCATTCTGCCTTCGAAAAGAATGAAATTACTTACTTGAAACTACAGGAATAAACAAACTAAGAAATGTAATAGTTTATTAAATGGCCAAATAGATTTGAATAATTCTCCATTATTAAACTTATTTCATTGTAATTGTATCTCACCTCCACCCTGAAAATAGTTTAGTTGACTAGAATATATTCCGTTCGTGTTAGATATACCTTTTAGCCTGAAGTGGCCACAGAATTGGCGAAGCAATTGTTACTATTTTTCAATAAAGATATTTTGTGGAAATCACATAACTGAGTTTTGTGTTTAATTTTTTTTACATAACGAATTATTCTTTTATTACAATAGATATAATTAGTCCAGTAGGAATTATTCAGAACGCGTCATACTGAATAAATAATAGCGTCATCATGTTGCAATAATTCAGTTTACCTATAACATAATAGAATGTATTATTAATAAACATTCTGCAACATGTATATAACTATAGGCACGTCATGTATATTTATTAACGACAAGAATCTATGATTACTTCATTTTTAAAGAAAAAACCGTAATGATTGTACGTGAATGAAAGGAAATACTAATTACCATTTGCAAACAACAAGAAGTGTAACAACGATTATTACAACAGAAGTGACAACCTGTTATAAAGAAAACGCGTTCATAAAATCGCGTTAGAAAAGAACCTGTTAAAAGAGACGCCCTCCGTTTTAGCACTTGCGAAAGAAATTATGAAATATAAACAATGGCTACATTTATACCGTCTGCGACGTTGTCCCTTGCAACAGTGAAAAACGAACGCAAATTTCTATACCGGCTCTAAACAAAAATGAAGAGAAAGTGATTTGACAGTGCTATTAATAAAGAATAAACAGAATGTTCGAATACCGATAAGTTCCTCTCGTATGCTCAGCTATTAGAAAGCAAGGGAAGTTCTTATATTTAATTTTGGTAAATGGAAACACTTCATGTGTTAGTACATGTATGATTCTATTCTAAAAAGGAATTATCATTACGTGTTTACAAATATTACTGCTGACATTCTCCTTTTTAAAACTCTTTGAATATCGAATAGTATTGTACAATTAAAAAAAACCTATGATGTGATGGAATAAAATCGAAGATTCATTTGCCAAAAGGTGAATGTTACTTCTACGTTCTACCTTCGAGGATAATAAATTCTGCCAACAAGCACTTGGAAATTATTCACTAATACTTATAATATTGATCTTGTCATCCAAATTTATTTTTTGGTTTTCAAGATAGGCCTCCATCTTGCACGATACACTTATGTCTACAGATTTTTTCGCCATTAACAGGACAAAACTAAATATACAAGACGTAAAAATATTCAAGAAGTAACTGAAAAAACTAATAAAAAATAAAAATGAAATTGTACAAATTATAAGGGAATACAAGTATAACAATTACTTTCATATAGGCACTTTCATGATAAAAAAATAATAGTACTTGAAATAAGTAGAGAGAAGATGAAAACATATTAGCGCCCTCTATTTCTTCCTAATTTTCAACTTGTGTAAAGCTCCTATAGAATAAATGTCATCTACACGTGCGTATTTATATACTATATTATGAAGGATTCTATTACTTCGTTCAAAAAATAGGTATCAAAAAATAATATAATAAGCATTCTGAAAGAATTCTTTTCATCTGGAAAAGAAAAGAACTGAAATAGTATTTTAAAAATAAGTATATCAAAAAGACACGAAAAAGAATGTTCAAACACTTTATTTATATTTAATTACTAAGGTTGATATATAACCCCTTTCCACATTAACTTTCGTAATTCTGTATACGCATTTCGACAACTAAGTTGTCATCATCAGCAGATAATTGCAAAGTGTCGCACCTGGTAAATCACGGCGAAAAATACCCATACGAAAACAAACTCACTCTGCAATTATCTGCTGATGATGACAACTTAGTTGTCGAAATGCGTATACAGAATTACGAAAGTTAATGTGGAAAGGAGTTATATATCAACCTTAGTGATTAAGTTAATCAACCACAGGCTCCATCAAATTCAACTTTATTTACAATTAATAACAATTGTTTCACTACACTGTAGCATCATCAAATTCAAATATTCTACAAAACTGCATTTACAAATGTGCTATGATATAAGTAGTGTAAAATTGGTAAATATAGTTTAGTAGATGTTTTGAATCTGATGATGCTACAGTGTAGTGAAATCAGTGACGGGCCTTAGGGGGAAGGGAACAAGCCAGGCAACTCGCCAGGGCCTCACGCTTGCAAAGGTCTCGCTCAGCAATCCAGAAAAAAGTTAGGATAACAGACACCTAAGTGCCATTATATACACAAGTACTTTACATATGAACGTACATAATTGTTACATTCCCATACAATTTCATTTCTATTTTGTATTAGTATTCTATTAATATTTTCAATTACTTCTTGAATATTTTGTGTCGACAGTCAAAGGTCTTAAGTCAAACCCCAAACACGGACGTGTATCTATCAAAGCCTTCTGTAATTGATGTTAAGTTATTTGGGAATGTAAAGATATAGATTATTGTTATGTTGTTATTATTATTCCCTCAGACATATTTTCTTTTAACTTCCAAACAGTTTTTTATTTTCAAATAATCTGATGTTTGCTACGTAGCCCCAATCCATCACCAAGTGGCCTCCTTTTATAGTTGTTTTGATAATTTTTTGGGTAGAGCTCTATATTTGTCTATCATCATAGAATACTTTTACCCTCAGATTGAAAAAACTATCATCTAAAAATATTACATATTCCTAAAATGTTTAATTCTATTTTAAATACGATTTAAATACGTTTCTATTCTATTCTGTTGAATATTGTAAATATACAATCACACAAATATTTTTAAATTAACAAAATTATACTCTATTTTTGTGTGTTTATACTTATGTATAGAACTGGCAGAACTGTTATGCACATTTGGTAAAATTCTAACCTACAAGCATGTGTTATTTTTTTCTTTCCTTTTACCTCCTCTCTTTGTGTATGAATGTCAAGAGTATGATTATAATCATATGTGTTGTAAATTTACGTTAATATATTTTATGTATATAAAGGTTTTCCAATAAGGACTTGACAACTTTTTTTCAAAATAAAATGCAGACCATTTTAGATATTTCAAAAACTTTATTATCGGGTTGAAGTACAATCAAAACATGTATGAATGGAACTCGACTTCGTTCATATGGCCATCGCGGGCACGTTTGCAGCGGTCGATTCGTTGGACTCAATTTTCGATGACTCGGCCACACAATTCGGCCGAAACGGCTGCTATTTCGTGTTCAATGTTGGCTCTGAGCTCTTCCAACGTTGTCGGCTTATTAGCATAGACCAATGACTTGACGTAGCCCCAAAGAAAAAAGTCTAGAGGCGTTAAATCGCACGAACGAGGCGGCCAATCGACTGGTCCATTTCTTCAGATAACACGCTTATCAAACTTACTCTTCAATAAATCGATTGTAACGTGTGCTGTGTGGCTTGTGGCACCGTCCTGCTGAAACCACATGTTGTCCAAGTCCATATCTTCCAATTCGAGCCAAAAATAATCGGTAATCATGGCGCGATAACGATTACCAATCACAGTAACGTCACGATCATTATCGTCGACTAAAAAATATGGCCCTATGACGCCGCCGGCATGCAAACCGCACCAAACAGTTATTTTTTGTGGATGAAGTGGTGTTTCATGAAGCACATGTGGATTTTCACCCGACCAATAACGCATATTTTGCTTATTGACGAACACATTGAGCCAAAAATGAGCTTCGTCACTGAAAATGATTTTGCGATGAAATTGATCATCTTGGCTCATCTTTTCCAGAGCCCAATCGGAGAACATACGTCGCTTCAAATGGTCCATCGGCTTTAATTCTTGAGTCAGCTTGATCTTGTATGGGTGTAAACCAAGATCCTTACGCAAAATTCGGACGTTTCAACGGCAGCGATATTTTCGACACTTCGACCAACCCGTTGTCTCCCTGGCACGGCAACATCACACAACGAATATGTAGACTCAAATTGTTGCACTAAACTTGTTACTGCCTGTTTACTAGGGCGAGAATTACGACCGAAAATCGGAGTTAACGCTCTTAAAGTAGCGGTCACCGACTCCGAATTTCTGTAGTAAATTTTTATAATTTGCAGACGTTGTTCGTTCGTGTACTTTACCATGATGAAAATGTTAAGTTTACTGAATAAATTGACAGTGACAGTTCGATGATTAGTGAAAGTGTGCGTTCACAAATTGAATTAAAAGTTATCAAGTCCCTATTGGAAAACCCTTTACTAGGATATGCAGACAATTTATTTTCTAAGGATTAACTTATCATAAAGGTCATTAATATAACGCGTTAACAATCATTGCGTTTTCTTCTAACAATGCTAAAATTGTTGGTGATCCTACTAGCAGTTTATTAACAAAAGTATTTTGAGTTTTATATTTGGAATTATCTATTGTACAGTACATTTCGATTAATTAATTTATTTTAGCTATTTTCATAGAAGAGTTTCTTTCGTTCTGTCATTTTGTCACTAATTCACATTCGTGAAGATTCGTTTCTTTATTTTTGTATCCTATTTCATAGAAATGAGTTATCTAATAAAGTAAATAGTACTAAAATTTTCACAGAAATTAAAGTGGTGACAGTTTAGAAAAAAAGTCTTCACCGAATTAACTTACCAAATTACAAAATATTAATAGCATATGAATACTTTTGAGCATTCCAAATTTGTTTTTGTATTTAAAACGATATATATATATAAATTTTGGTACAAAATATCTTTCGGTTATAAGAACAAAACACTAGCATATAATATCAATAAAAATGCAAATCTTTAGAAGCGAAAGTTGTAAATATCATCTAGCATGCAAAAATAAGTGGGACATGATTTACTGCTCTATATGTTGATTACGAAGTTATTAACAATACTTCATAACAGCAAAACTTCAACCAAGAATTTAACACCAACGCGTTTTCAGGGGCAATATAGAGTATATAAGTGATTCGTTCATCAAAAGATTATTTGCTTTATTATGAATCAGCGCTGATATTTATCGAACTATCAAATATATCAAACTTGACATGCTACAACAGCAGCTGCACAGTAAGGTGTGGTGATACAAGTGTTATAAATCTATGGTCATTTGCTGACAACATAGAAACGTTTATACTTTAAAACTTTTTAGTAATTAGTGAAATATTTAATTAATTATACATTAAATTGTACATTATAGTAATGTTTGGGAAAAAATGTTAATTTGCGTATTTAAATTCTGCATTTTTTTATTTACATATTCAACACCTAACATTCATTTTTAAATAATATTATTGCTATATCTGACAAATTATTTTATAAAAATTGATATCTCAGTTTGGTACGTAGACTTCCGCGGTCGTGATCCATGCTATCTGCTTCTGGGTTTCCGGGCTGGAACCGCGTCACTAGTATATCTGCCGACGCCAGTTTTCAGTGCAGTAGTTCGGCCCTGAAGATGTCCCATACAAATGGGTACGAAACGTCGGCAGATATACTAGTGACGCGGTTCCAGCCCGAAAACCCAGAAGCAGATAGCATTGTTATCTCAGCTTCATTTCATAAAGTATCTTTAAAGTATGCATTTAATCTTGAAGCAAAATACACTGATACAAGATAATTATCGAAGAACTAACCCCGATCTCGTCCATTGAATTGTTATTCATCACGTATTCTTTCTATATTCTTCATAGGTCATTTAATAATATAAAAAAAGATCAATCGATTATATATTGTCTTTTCTTTTCGATGACTTAGCTATCGATCGCCTCGTCTATAATATCTTAATCGCCAAAAAAAAACCTATTAAACGATGCCTTATGTTACTCAAACGTTATATTACGAAATTTTCAAGAGAACGAAGCATATGGAAGTATAAAAACGTAAGTTCCAGCGAGTATGGTGGATGTTCGAGCACATCGCACATTCAATAATTTTTGACAGACGACCAAACTTGTGTGTGGTACACACAGGTACTGGATAATGAATTTGCTCAAGCTATCCCATTGTCAGCAGTACGCACTTCAATTAATTGCTTCGTTCTCGAAAAATACGATATCTCTAGCATATTAGTAGTTAGAATATAACTACTAACTTGTAAATTATATATTTAATTTCAGCATTAGTTTCTTGATCAAATTTATGTGCGTTTTTCAAATATAACTCATGCCTATAAGAATTAAGGTCTATCCTGTTACTTTAAAAATAACTGTCATAATAATAATATAACGTTTCTACTGTGAAGAATGCTTGGCGAAGACAAACACGTGACCTACCAACAGATAGAGGGTACCTCGGGCCTAAATGCACCAGCAATTCGTTCGATTCTGCTTGATCATTTGCACGTGAAGAAACTTTGTTCTCTCTGGGTACCGCATCGACTGACTGAAGAGCAGATGACACGACGTGTGACTTGGTGCCGGGAGATGCTAAAAAAGTTTAATGAGGGACAATCTCTGTATATGAACAACATCGTGACAGATGACGAGACTTGGCTGTACTATTACGATGTGCCGACCAAAGCTCAAAACAAAGTTTGGGTCTTCGATGATGAGAACACACCCGTAGTTGTCAGAAAATCCCGATCTGTAAAGAAGAAAATGATAGCTGTATTTTTCAAATCGTGTGGAATCGTCGAACTCGTCGTTTTGGACACACAGAAGACAGTCACAGCTAAGTGGTATACTGAGCAGTGCCTGCCTAAAATCATTGGATCTATAAAGCACCTGCGGCCAAAGTCAAGAATGGACATCATCTGGTTCCTCCATCACCATAATGCTCCAGCTCACCGCGCCAAAACCTGCACCGAATATTTGTCCACGACAGGATTGAAATTTCTCGAGCACCCTCCCTTTCCAATGATGAGGACCTTCTGTGGGCTTGGGAGAACGAGTGTGCTTTACTCCCTAGTGAAACTTGGCAGAACTAGTTTAAAGATTGATTTCGGATTAAGGAGAGGTGTATCGCAAAACTTTCCTAGTACCCTTTGTAATCCTTGCTAGATTAACTAGGATTATGTGTTCTATTTAAAAGATTCAATTAATACGTATATCCTATAACACAAGTACAATTTCCATAAATTGCATAAAAATACCTTAGATCACCATAAACGACATTAATTTTAAATAATTCCCTTTTTTCTGTTGGCTAGTGGCATAGTTTTATGCGACACGCCCCCTATTAGATCGCGTAATTATAGTTTCTCCGTGATTATATAAAAAACTTAAAGAAAAATCGTTGCAAAATAAAAAATAATTAACTGCACATATGTATATATAATTGCTTGTTTCATAACTAGGAAAGGCTAAAATGCAAGATACTTTGTGCGTACATAAGTATCTATCTTTAATCAGATCATTTCAACTATTTCGCAATTAATATTTTTCCCATATTAGAAACACATCTAAATATGAAAAGTACAATAGGAAGATGTTTAATTTGAATTGTGTATGTAATCGTAAACTTTTAATTACAAGTCAATAAAAATACCGTTCAATCAATAACCTGTAATTATGATTGGAAAGTAAAACGTTCACACTGGCTTGGTTAGAAATTACCGTGAGTTTCACAACTATATGTAAAAAGGATTCTAAATGCAAATAATTGGTATGCATGCTTCTTTCTAAACATCATCTGCATTCTTGCGATGTAAGTATTGAGTATTTAAAACATTACAAACATTTCTTGATTCCTTCCTAATTATAGTTACTTATGCTGTAACAGAAGAAGAAAATATTACTTTTGCCGTATATCGACCAACGATAAAATTTAAATTTCATAATTGTTGCATATCTCAAAATTTAAATTATATCGTCTTTATCTAAGAATGTTATGTCGGAAGTATTTAAAATAAACAAATTAACTTTAAGTTCAGCAAAATTCAATTTCATCAAAGAGTTTTCAGCAGATATTATATTAGATGCATAATCAGATAAGTTTTGTTACACAAAAAAATTTGCGATGAGAAAGCTAAACAACTTCTATAGAAAATGTTTATTAAGAAATATTTAGAAACAGTGCAAAGATATTTAAACGAATTTTAAAAAAGTCCTCATTCTTTAACGCAAGCTCTTTGTAGCCATTCATCGATAAGTGCAGATACAACACTTCGATAAGTGCAGACACAACACTTATATTTAAATCTGCTACATATTTTATTATGGATTTCTTTAAACTGTCTAATTTTTGTGACTACCAACAAATTTTGTTCTACAAAACATATTCAAAACGAAAAGAATTTAAGTATTCTTGATTTTAGAATAACTTAATTCTTCTTGAAATAGGATACATTTCTTCTTGTACTTCTTGTTTTATGAGCAAATGCTGAATCCTGCTGAAATACTTACCACTCATTATTAAACATTATCTATGTTAATGGTTTATCAAGGTTTCCATGAACTGTTTCTTGATACACCTGTTTTAATATTTTTTTACAAAAATTAACTTACGTATCTCTATACCATAAATTTTTCTTCACCGAAAGCATGATACAACAATCTGGTACGTAGACTTCCGCGGTCGTGGTCCATACTATCTGCTTCTAGGCTTCCTGGCTGGAACCGCGTCACTGTTATAACTGCCGACGTTTCGTACCCACTTATATGGGACATCTTCAGGACTCAACTACTGCTACTGTCTGACGCACTGAAACAGTTTCAGTGACGCGATTCCAGCCCGAAAGCCCAGAAGCAAATAGTATGATACAACGATGTTCATTTCTTGCGGACCGAATTAAGAGTACTTCCTTTCTTAATAATCGCAATGCTACGAACACTAAGGTGTTTTTTTTACAGTATGCACTGTACTTTTTTGCGGACACTGAATATTCCCAAATGCATTATTATTTGCATCCTAACGGATTACGACAAATTCGTGCTTTTACCGTTTCAAAAAGTGCTGGAGTTCTTAAAAATCGCAGTAAAGGAGACTCCATTATAACTTTCAATAACATGATATACAAATTGACAAATGTCTACACTCATGTAAAACGCACGCAGCACTCCATAATTTTTATTTTATCAGAAAAGGCTTATTGTTTTTAAATACTACACAGCCTATCAAGTAATATTACCTAGCTATGCAAACGCTAACAACCTGAATTTTATTGTACCGAGTTTGTAACAGAGCTTACTACTACCCGACTATATACAATAAGTATTTCAGATTTCATATTATATGTATGTATGTATATATATATATATATATATATATATATATATATAACCCGAATAAGAACAATGTAGTATTTAATTATATACAAAGAAAGATTCTTATTCTACTTTTAACCGCTTTTCACATCGTGTACGCAAGAGACAGTGAATTCGACTCTCCGTGGTCCAATAGCGACGGCACATTCCCAGAGAGAATGAGATCGCGAGTTCAAGTTTCGCGAGAATAAAAATTTTTTTAAAACCTTCTGCGTTGCATGTACGTTGTAAAAAAACGGTTAAAATTAGATTTTTTTAGTTTAGCATCGTAAAAGCGCATAATTATATGCAATTAATAACCTACTGTGAGTTTTCATTTAATAACTCTTTCCATATTGGAAGGACCTGAATTCACTGTTTTTGTGCTATAATGGTGATGGCCCATTCTCGAAAAGAATGACATCGCGCGTTCAAGTACCGCGTGGAGATCAGAAATTTTTTCAAAAAATTTCTACATTATATGTACATATGTATGTTGTAAAAGAATTTTTAGTCGACATTTGATTAGTGACGCCCTCTATTATCCACTATGCAATACTTAAAAACATCTCATGTATTAAAATATAAATTAGTATTTTAACTTCCTCTGTCTCCTAATATTACACTACCAGACTTAAGAATATTGCAAGGAATAAATTAGAGAATGGAGAAATAACGATTTTTAACTTTCAAGCAATTTATCGTATTTTCCAGTTAAAATACAAGTTTAGGTGGATTTAATGCCGTGAGCGCCGAACCACCACTCGAGTTTATCCAACTACGCCACTTCTTGAAATGCAAGTATCCGGAAAGTATGAGATTGTCTTAATTGCAACGAAATATAAAAATAATTACTCTGGAAATGATACGAAAGTTTAAACATAACTGACTTGTTTAAGTGCAACTCTAAAACTAAAACATATTATTGCAGAGAAATGTATCGTACACTCCCAAAAAGAAAGTTGAACAGTTAGGAAAAAAGTTCGTGCAAATTGGATTATTGCTCATCACATTTATTAATGTGATTATTGAACTACTTAAATATACATTATATTAAATAGTCCCAATATAACTTATTAAGAGAAACACTTTCCCCCATCATTAAACTTCTTACGAAATTCGATTCCAGTAACCTGTCTGAAACACTGCACTACATACGTAACTTGTGTGATATAACATTAGTGGATTACTTTGCCTAAAGAGAAATTCTTGAAATTTCTTTAACGAGCTGCGTTTGTTTTTTATATTGACAGATTTAAATGTAAAGAAGTATAATGTACAAATCAACATCAATTATTTGTCTGTAAATTTGTATGGATTACCGTAGACATATTAATTTGTTATTAAAAATGTATGTAGCTTATGTAATAAATATTTTTTCTTGTGTGCGATGTCAAGTGAATTTATACATAATCGTGCTGCTTCCATGTTGATAATTACGTTTTTATTTTTGAAAATAGGCCTTCATCTTCTTCAGAAATCAAAATGTTTATAGGATATTTTCTAATCTATTTGTTTAGTTTAGTTATTTCAGGTAGATTATAGGCAAATATAAGGACATTTGATGTGCGTAAAAAATATCAAATAGGTCTTAGATTAATAAAATTTCTCCTATGTAACACAGTTCTTTTACTATTTTAGAGGAAATTTATTTTAAAGACTTCGTGATCTAAATACATACTATATGGCCAGTTTGTAGAACTACTTCGGCATTAATTTTTTGAACTGAAAATCTTTTTTAAGTGAAACACCTGAATATCGACAAAAATATATATATTTCATCGTTCTCGCACTACTAAGCATTCACTAATTGTAAGCAAGAAGACGAAAATATAAATACATTAGACTAATTGTCACTTATTTGATGAAAACAATGACAATGAACAGAAGCGAAAAAGAAGATCTAAAAATAATCGGAAAGTAGAATAATGCCAACATACTTTATAACATTTCCTATTTCAATTTCATTAATTTTTAATCAAACACACTTATTACAGATTAAAATCAATAAACCTATAACGAAACAAAACGGACACATAGATTTTATGTGCAGTAATATCAATAAGTGAATTCACATATACGCCTTTTCACTTGTCTGTTAAAATGCTAGGGAAAATAATTCCTGAATAATCTAAAATAATAAAATACGTTAAAATTTATTTGATGGTTTTTATTTGCTTTATACCGCCTTTACTTCAAAACGACGTTTACTAGGAGTTATTGTCCTCACAATTTTTGTAACACAAGAACCGATTTAATTAGATGCACCACTTCAACAACATCTATTTATTGTTACTCTCTATGTGTCTTTTTTTAGAGATTTATCGCGTTTTGATTGTAAGATATAATGAAATTAGTATCCTGAATCTCTACAACATACTTTCAACAAATAAATCTTTTAAAGCCTACAGTATTTTGCAAATTAATGGAATCATGATTATTTTTTTAGTTTTCTGCATGTGGCAACATTGTTAGGTCAGTTCTGATAGTAGTTTTATGTCAAAAAACATAACCTATATCACTTGGAACACATTACACAGTTATTCAGTGCGTTTTAGAGAATTTGTTCACATATACTCTTTCAAAGTTCAAAATTTGATATATTGCGCTTTTACCGGTTGTTCGCGATATGGATATTACGCCCAGAAAACGTGAGAAGATTGTGACATTAAGTGAGCACACTTCAATGACACAGAGAGATATTGCTCAGGAATATGGTGTTAGTCAAGGAGCAGTAAGCAAGATTCTAAAGCACAAAAAAGAATACCGGAAGAGGTTGAAGTGAAACGAGCGGGAAAATGTGGCAGAAAGAGGAAGATGACACCCCGGGATGTCACTATTTTGGTCAGAACTAGCTGAACCCAAGAAAAACTAGTTTTGAACTACAAAAAGACTTAGCCAACGCTGGAGTGGAAGTGCATGACCTGACAGTTCGTAGGAGACTTTTATATTCTGGAAGAAAAGCCATTCGACCACAGAAGAAGCAACTCCTCACTCAACGAATGATGAAGCAAAGGCTTATTTGGGCCAAGAAATATGCCAGATGGAATGAGGAAGACTGGAGAAAGGCGTTGTTCTCAGACGAGTCCCATTTTTTGGTGCAGGAGCGGCTATCAAAATTCGTGAGAAAAAGTGGAGATGAAAAACTCACTGCAGCTCATATCGATCAGACTGTCAAACATCCTGTAAAGAAGATGTTTTGGGGTTTTGCGTACATGGGGACCGGATAGCTGGTGCCTATAGAAGGCATGATGAACAGCCAGAAATATAAAGAGCTACTGGATAAGTATTTGGGAAAGATCTAAAGAAATGTGAGCCATACGGAGGTGCAATTTTCCAACAGGACTCAGCTCCATGCCACAAATCGAAGGTTATGGTCAAATATTTCAAGGAAAAAGGAATAACTCTCATCGACTGGCCTGGCAATTCTCCAGACTTAAACCCAATTGAAAATCTATGGGCCATTTGTAAGGCTAGGTTACATAAAATGGACTGTACAACGAAGACAAAATTGATAGAAACAGTAATTCAGGTGTGGTTTCGGGACGAGAAAATAAAGGAAAATTGTCAAAAATTAATAAATTCCATACCGAAAAGAGTTCAGGCTGTCATCGCAGCCAAAGGAGGACATATCTCTTATTAAATTACTAGTAAGTTACAATTTCATACTATCTCATCGTGCTTACATGACAAATAAACGGTTTTCTGAGTTATATTGTGTTTGATTCCATTAATTTGCACAATACTGTATCTATCATATAAATATCTAAATGTATAAATTAATGTAATATAAATAGTTTTACTCTTATGAGTAAATTAACCGATCTTCACTAACAAGAATGAAAGTAACGGAAGAAATTCTAATACAAATTCTCCGCGATATACAACACTTCAAGTCATTGTGGTGTTAACAATTCAAGATCATTAAGCAAAATCAGAAATTTAATCATGCAAGAGAAATTCTTATTGTAATTCGAATGAATTCAATTATTCTTCTTCCACAACTTTCATATAATTGTTTATGTGAATAAATTTGTTTTTGCCTATGTATAATTAAATTTCGCAATTTAATAAGATTAATAAGTTATTGTTCATTAATAAATCTTAGTTTCTTTTTTAAAACGTTTGTATCGGAATGTCTTTATACGTGAATATTAACTGCATAGTAATTAAATTTCTAAGTAATCATTAATGTACTCTTCTTGTCTCTTTAATTAATTATGCAAGGAAGAGGTTTGACCATTATCCTATACAGTTCTTCCTTACTGCATAAAATGTTAATATTTCAAGTTAATTGCTTTAGCAAGAAAACTTTCTAGCTTCTAAAGAGGAAAATGTTGCAATAAAATACGTCGGTGCATACGAAATGCTAGTTATTCTTTTCGCTTAGAAATAATGACCAATATTATGGAAAAAAAGGGAGGGGAAAGAATCTGTTGAATTTTATACTCCTTAATTTATTTCCTATTTTTTACTGTCACATGGTGGAGTAATTAGTGTATAATGCGATGCATACTAAAATTAAGAGAATAAAGTTTGTGCTACAGCTACAATGAACATTTCTAGTCCTTTGGTTTTTCCATTTATAAATATTAGCCGTAAAAATGCAACAGTTTCCTTGTATCAATCATCATAAGCACATCATAACCACCAAAGTTTTTTAATTATCATAAACGCATGATAACCATTAAGACTTATCAATTAAACAAACACATCACAACGTAACTACACAAAATATTTACATATATCATTCCCTTAGTTTTAAGATTTGTTTCCACGTACGCATATAAAAATAACATGAAGTCAAATATAACTGTTAAAAACGTGTTAAATTTTTCTCTAAGGCTTGATAAAATTTTACGTTGTCAGAGTTTAATGACTTTTCCAAATTTCTACTTTCAGACATGCAAAGTTTTTAATTCTTCAGTTCTCTTAGATATACATAATTAAATGTTGGGTGCAGAAAAAAAAATTCTAAGCAACATTTTACTAAACACGCATTTAACAGATGACAGTAAAAATAAATTTTATTTCTTCATTAATAAGTATCTTAAATAACGTTCCTTCAATATTGACATATAGTTTTCCACTAATATTTGATTACACCGTAACACCAATGTTGACATTTGTATTTTGTATTGCACTTTTTAGTACATCAAATATTACTCAACTTACTTACTTCAGCCTGATTTATGCATGGAAAATTGGACATTTCGGATGCGCGCCACCCTGTGAAGCCCCGCGGTGGACATTTGCACGATGTTATATTCCACACATAGTGGCATCGATAGGCCTTTCAAAGGAATAAAAAATTTCGATGATATCTCACACACACTTTGTTTTATTTAAACTTAAAGATTGGGAAGGGCTTAATAAAAGACCCATTAGATAAATATGTATGTAATTAAAAGTGCTACTTTATTTTAATTACTTTATAATTAAATTCCATAATGCCAAACGAGGACAATCGCAAAAAACACAATATTTCATTCCATTATAATTATCATTTATTAACTGAAACAATATTAAAACTAATTTTTCTTTTTTCACTTTTACTTAATTTAGTTTCACTTTTACTTGACTAACGAAAAATACATACGTATCACCGTAACCAGAAATTACTTGGAAGAAAATTGTGCAAAATTTAATAAATATTCATTCTCTATTTTTTAATTCATAATTGTGATTCAAATGAGACAGTTATCAGATAACTGCATTTCCCACAACTGAAATATTTCTCGCTATTACGAACATTGTGTTTTCGTTTTTGCTTTTTTAACGCATTGGGTAATATTAAGAACAATTTTGTCTAGCAATTAATTATAAATCGACCTCGCACTTACGTTTCTGTTTTGCTTTCAGACGCTTCTGTGTCGATTTTCTGCGGTGCTGTTCCTTTTAATAGTATGGATAGAGAATATTGGTGAGTAATATGAGTACTATTGTCATGTCATAACAAATGCAAGTAATAGAAATCGTAAAAAATGACATAAACAGAAATATTGTTGATGCATATCCTACTAAGAATAAGAAGTTTAGCAAATATATTAGTTTTTATTATACAAATATTAATCACCGCAACACGTATTCAATACTGGTAGACTAAAATTTATTCTAAAAAATGTAAAACTGAAATTCGTTATAAATTAAGAAAGACTAAGGGATGTATCGGAATATAAATTTCAGGATAACAAAATAAAATGGAAAGCTATGTTGTTTATCATATTGTTCCTAAATTTCTTAGGTTTTCATGGCCGATTTCTAAAGTAGTTTTCTTTAGAATTTCTTCCTTCAGTCGTTGCAATATTCGACATACATACATATAACAAACATAGATTATTACAACAAGCAGAAACCGAAAAGAAAATTGCATTATATTTTAATATTATTAATATATTAAGATTCTATTAATTCGTAAATGGCTTTCTTTTATTGAAAATGTATATTTTTCAGTATAATTTAGCCTCCGCATTTTCTAAGACTGTACATTATACCTTGTACTTGTACCATGAGTAAAATATGTCTACTAATTTGTAAAATGTCCATGTATTATTTCCACATATTATCACATCGCGTTATGTATTCTGTTTGTGCTAAGTTTATACATGCACCTGTGATATAGTCAATTGTTTCTTGTTTTGTGGCATTGTCTGCATGTCTTCGATGTCGTTTTGTTTTATGATATATTTAGTATACGTGGATTGTCTTTTAATTTTTACATATAAAATTGGAATAAAACAGTAAACAGCTTTTAAAGACTTCATTGTTTATCGAAGTATTCATTTTTGCATGCCCTCGAATTAACTCTGGAAGCAGTTGTTCCACTCATTTGTTGCTACAGTCAAAATTGCGTTATTGACGGCATCGACTGCTCCTTCTGGTAACTGGAACCTTTGACTACGCAGTCCGTTCTTAATTTTCGGAAAGGCAAGGAATTCATTGGGACTTAGGTCCGAACTGTACAGAGAATGGTATTCGACGTTTTGTCGCGTTAAAAATTCAATTGTCCGTGCTGTGTGCGTACTTGCATTGTCTTAGTGGAAGACGATTCGTCGTTCGAGGTTGGTTTTTCACGTATCGATCTTCGGTGATGATCTTATGCACTGCGTCGAAGTTTTCCTAAGTGACTGCCGTTTTTTGGTAAACCTATTCTTGGATCGTCGCTAAGACTAGTCCGTCCGCGTTTGAATTCTCCATTCTAACGAGAAATTGTTGACTGATGTAGTGCTCCATTGTCGGAAACAGAAACCAACTCGGCGAGGCATCCTTGTTGAGATAATTGTCTTCGAAAATTATAAAAAATTATTCCGCGACAATGTTCCCAATTTAATTCCATTTTTCAACTAACTCGTCAACTTTGACAATTCGTTGTAACTACAACACTAAACGTATCGCATTAATAGTTTGGATTTAGGTTAACTAAAGATGGAGGTTAATTTCTACTACTGACACTTGATTAGTGGCGCCTTCTATGTCCTACTATGCAAAACTTAAAAGATATCCCACATAGTTTCCGGTATCCACAACATGATCTTGTATTGCAATCATGAAACCTTTTCTGCGTAAATGAGCCCTCTATATGCAAAACGAGACATCTGCAAAAACCATTTTTTTAGAGAGAAGTTAAACACGTTTTGTGATTTCAGTTTTCATTATATTGGATAATGCTTTTTTAGGGGTGTTCAGAATAGTTTTTGGGAACAAACGCTACAGACAATTTTTGAAAAATAAAAAGGAAATTAGCACAAAAAAATAAAATTAGATTGCAAAAATGTCAGATGTCGCACTTTGCATCTAATATGGATATAAATGTCGCATTTTGCAGTTCATGAAAAGTACACTGTAAATTTTCAAAAGATGATTTTATTAATACAATACAAATCTGAAACATAATAGTACAAAGTGAATAATACAACACAAACTAAATTGTTTAATACAACCAACTGAATTGTGGACACCAGAAGAAAATAAACAATATTACAGTTTTAAATCTGCTGTATCTTCTTCGATATCAGTCTCGTAATCTAGATCTTCAGCTGAAGTTTGAACAACATTTAGATTTTTCTTTAAAAACTGCAGGATTTCATTACTTTCCCAACTTTCTCCATAGTGCTCAGTTATTAAATTTTTAATACTTCTTATTTTATCAGGCTTCAAATTAATACCACTCTTGAGCTTGTCGGGATTTATATTCTTTACTGACAATTTATTTCTGCAAAGGGACATATTCGTTCCAAGGTCAGCTTTATAATGAGGTTCTCCTCTGACTAGTACTTCTCCTTGCTTATTTTTACTTATTATGATACGCTTTACTTGTTTGATTTTAAAATGCCAATTTGAAGTAGGTTTTAAAATTTTTTGAGCTTCACTTCTCCAGTCATAAATTTCATAGTCTTTTGCAAGTACCTTGATAGTTGAGAATTGACTAATCACATCAATGTAGTCTTCCGGTTTTACTATAGTAGCTATTTTCTTAATTTTCCTTTCGATCATACCAAATACCCTGTCAGGGGGCATAAAGGAGTGGCCAACTACTGGAAAAACCAATTCAACTATTTTGATATTATCAGGGGCAATCCTTTTTAACCATGACATCACCATCGCAATAACTGAGCTATTCTTGTTTTGTCCACTGCAACTATCTGCTACAAGTCGAACAGTTTTAACACTCTCACAAAAGTTATGGTTTCTTAGATGGTAGTAAATAGCAGATGCAATTTCATTTGAACTTCTGTGCCTATCACACTCGCTCCAGATATAAGAAAAAACATTTGAAGGAGAAAGGTTTGATTTTGAATGTCCTTCCACAATTGTAAAGTTATAAAGGTTAATTTGCATACTGAAGTAGCACTTTTGGTCAGGTATCTTGGGTAAAGGTAAATTTTTTTCGCAGTCATAACTGAAAATCTGTATTTCGTTATTGTCTTCTCTCAACATGTCATAGAAACATTTAGCACGCAGCTTATGAACACGTTGCTCAGTTATGTATCGAGTCCTTAAACTGCTATTGGTAGCAGTCTTCATTTTTTCTGAAAACTGCAGGCACGTAGAACAAACGTCGGTCTTTGGGCTACCAAATCCGATATTATAATTAGTATTAAAAATGTATCTAAAATAACATACTTTGGTTTGCAGTAATGTGTTATCCTTCATTGTATTGTTATACATTTTACAAAGGCGCGTTATGTTGAGCTCACAAGGCAAATAACGTCTATTAGACTTGTTGCGACGGTAGTGTGACTCTGCGCAAGTAAGGGATTCAATAAAAGATTTAATCGAATTTTTTTTCTCATCGTTTTTATTTTTAACGCGATCGCCGCCTCTTGTTTCCTTGGGCATTTTACCAGTTTCAACATATTTCTTTATCATTCTACTAACTCTGTCCTTTGTAACTCCAAGAATGGAAAGAAACAGTTTTTTGCAAACAGGCACAAGCAGCCCATCTCTTCTCTTAACTTTATATTTAATGCTACATGACTTAGGCTTTTTTTTAACACCATTATTCTTTGGTTTTGTTACCCTAGCAGGGGTTTTAATTTCGCAGTGGGCAAGAATAAACAGGTCTTGTTTAATTTTATTTACTGTGGCATAAAATGATTTATGAAAACACATAATATCTGGCATTGTGAGAAGAGAACACTGGTATGGCTGATATGGTTTTCCGTTATGTTTACAAACAGGCAAATCGGGCAGTGCTTTTGCAGAATGTCTAAAATCGGGTAATTAATTTGAAGACAATACTAATTAAGGTTATGTTGTAACTTACCGTGCTTTTTGTGCTACAACACGTTTCCAAGCACTAGGATTCAATTTTCTTTTTCTACTTTTATTTAAACCGCACGCTTCTATTTTAATTTCTTCCATGGCATACAGATACATTGTATATAAAAGTAAGAAGTTCACAAAACACCAACGACTATACTTTCAAACTGCAGCTACACAATTCGAATAAACAGTGTGCAATTAAGGGTTGCGGAGTCATACCAGAAGAAACTAGTCACATGGGTCCTTTGCATGTGCTCTATTGGTGGAAATGTACATGTCGCGTTTTGCATTTAAGTAGTTTAGTTTTATGTCGCATTTTGCATCTGATGCAAACTTTTAAACCAGTAAAACTCATGTTAGATGTCTTATTTTGAACATGAATTATAGTGCAACCTGTGGCCAATGAAACTGGGAATGCAACGTATAATATATCTCATTTTGTCAAAAATGTGAGATGTCGCGTTTTGCATCTAGGGGGCTCAAATATTTCCGTTCTTTATTCAGTTGTTTGTTCCCTGTTAGTCAATGTGTGTTTTTGTTATTTAGTGTGGATATGGACCATGTCATATTTTATTTTTGTAAGTTTCTATTTTATTGCTCATTATTATATGCTATCCTGGAGTGAAGTATACATTATTAAGCTTAAATGGTGTGACTTTCTTATCTATTTCTATTATTGTTTTATGAATATCATGAAAATATGTTCTGAAACTACTTACTTTTTCATAGTGTGCATTTTTATATCAATGAAAGATCGTCCTCTCTCTTCTCACAGCAGAATGTTGATGATATTTTGTAGTTATACTAATAAGTCTTTAAAGAGCGTCCAACTCTGTATGTGCCTATTTTATGAGGGTAAGAATGGATAAGTCAGAAGTGAAATTACATGTGTCTTAACTTCTTTTGTGTTATTTTTAGCAATTAACTAATTATTAAATATTTTTGATAGCGCTTCTGGGTTTTAATTAATCTATGAATAATAACAAAAATTTGCGTTGTTAAGATATTTATGATTCTTCTTGTCGAAGTACTATTACATCTGTTTGCATATTATAACCTTCGCATTGTTGTACTTCTCCCTTAATAATTGTGAAGCATGTTTAATACTTATCCAATCCAACTTCATTTTGATGTAGGAGCTTAAGGCCTTTATTTGTGTTTAGTAATGATTAAAATTGATGTACGTGTGTTTTTAAATTATTCATGTATAAAAGGTGATATCGATTTGATATTTCAATTATGGTAGTTTATTCAATAGCATTGTCATGTTGCATTTAATATGTTTGTCAAAGGGTTAGGTGCAAAGCAAATCCAAAGACCACGTAATGTATCTCTTTGAAATATACCGTTTTATTTAATTATATTGTTTGTAGTGTATCTAGTTTAGTCTGTATGTAGGGATGTTTGCCATGAACTCATTACATACCGAAAGAATGTTATAAGAGAAATATCTATCTTGTATATCTCAAGAACTTGTAAGACCCAGCTATATGTGGTACAGTGTCAAATGCCTTCTATTATTGGATATAAACACAAAAGAGATTTATAATTGTACGTTCAGGAAATCTTGCGTACTTTATAATTGCTCATTATATTCTTTAGAATTTTTTACAATCAGTCACTCTTTGCATAATATTTCTTTGTTCGTCGAGTGTTCTTCTATTTTAGTATTATCGCAGATGAATGAATCTTACAGAGTACGGAGAGTGCTCGAATTAAACTCGCTCGCGAACGAATTCAATTCGAGCGAGTTATATTTTCTATATTAAAAAGAACTATTCTTACGAGTTGAGTTTGTGCTCGCGAGTTAAAGAATAAAACTCGCGAGCACAAATTTTAAAACGAATGAATTAAATAAAATTGTGCTCGCGAACAGAATTTTTTCCTACTCTGCTCACGAGTTGAGTTTGTGCTCACGAATTAAATAGTAAAATTCGCGAGCACAAATTTTAAAACAAACGAATTAAATAAAATTGTACTCGCGAGCAGAATTTTTTCCTACTCTGGAATCTTATATGTAATATATATGGTAGAGATATATATATATATATCACAGGGAGCCAAATCCAGTGAATACGGTGAATGGTTGAAGATTAAAATACCATTTGTAGTTAGAAAATTAGTGATAAGCCTCGAGCAATGAGATGGTGCATTCGGGTGCATCTGTATCTACTGCAGAATCAGTTACCTATTGCATTTTAATATATAAAATCTATTTATAAGTATATCCAACCCTCTCTACTTATGTGAGCATATCTTTCAACCGGTGGCCGAATTCTTGTTTATCTGTTATAACTAAAGGATGATGTCTATAAAATTCGGGAAGTGAAGTAGATGTCGCTCTTACGTCCATAATGCTTCACATTTTTTACTTATATTACTAGTGGGTAATTGATAAAAATTATTTTTGAGGTGTAATGCGATCTTGCAGTCGCCAGAAAAGGTTTTGTATGCTCACAAAAGGTTCTATCGACTTCCAAAAATTTACATGATGGTTATGAATAATACTTTCGAATTTCCAAAATAACTAATTATTTGTAATAACTTTAAAATCGAATGTTATCTATTATTTTCCAGTTTGAGTAATAAAGTAGAGTAAAGAATACTGTGAATTTATTATAATATACCAGTAAATATCTTTAAATTAAATTGCTAAAGGTATAAAACTGTATATTTTTCAATACTTTAACTTTCTCTAGTTTTTTCTGCGTCTGCTCTGGTTTCTAACTCTTTGCTTCCACAAATAAAATTTTCATTAACAAAAGAAGCCTTTTACATCGAAAATTTAAAGAACGTTATGACATTGGAATTGTTCGAGAGATTGCATTTTTTTAAAACTGCTTAAGAAGCCGACTATTTTTAAAAACATTCTATTAAATACATTTACTGTATTGCAAAATCAACACCATTTAGTAGGTATAGCGACTGGGACAGCAGTAATTTCTAATCGGCCGGCGCCACTCTGTTGATAAGGTATGACTCGCAACCGCATGTCTGTCATCATCGGGATGCAGGCGAACAACTCTGGAACAGATCTGGAATAGGTGCAGACAGATCCGGAACAGGTAAGAAGAGCTGTGCGTTATAACTTATCAGACATATAAAATATGTCTGGAATTTTCTAAAGAATCCAAAAATTTAATATGTGACAGGGTGTTGCATTTAAAATAAGAAAGTTGGTATTGACCACTTTTACATGACACACCCTGTATATAAACTTTTTATTTATCCGAGCGTTTTTTCGAACACCCTTGCATTTAATTATTATCGAATTTATTCCATTTGGCTGATACACACTGTATATTACGCACATACGTAAGACAGAAGGAATTACTAATCGCGTAAAAAATATTAGTTTGCAGATATTACAATTCATTCGTCGTTAAGGTGTTTCAGCAGTAAATAAGAATAAAGAAATAACTCGTAAAAACCACAACGTGGTGAACTAACTAATGTTCAAAATCCCAGACTTACATCAACAGGAACTTGTATAAAGTGTTAGGTGCGCAATAGTGATTTAAAGATTTGAAAACGATCACATAGCCAAAAACATGTCAATAGCGCAAATCACAAATGGAAAAGTGTGATCAAAAATCCTATACTAAATTTGTAGTGAATTTAATAGTGATGATGAGTGTAATATTCTATTTAATAACCTCGAGAAAAAACAGTCTCGTTAAGTTTTGGGACAATTATCAACCATTTTGTAAATTGACAAATGGACCAACATTGCGAAATTATTTACTTCGTATATTTGAAAGAATAGAGAATACTCTTGCCAATTTTAACGAATTTTTTGCTTTTGCATTTGTTCGATCGTCTGTCTTGTTTATTTTAGAACACTCCATACATTGTCGATGGGGGGCGGGGGGTCCAGTGAATTTCCAGGCCAAGGCAAAAGGGGCATATTATGTCCTTCAAACAAATTCCGAATCGATTTCGCTCCACGGCATAGTGCCCCAGTCTGTATAAAGATGTATGGTCTTCTTCATATAGCGAGTCCAAAAAGAGCAAAAGTACAATTTCGACAACTTTTTATATTCTATTTGATTCATTGTTCCCTCCACAAAATAGACCCGGTACCCACTACCGTTATACATGACCAAATTATGATGCTTGGTGGATATTTAATTTTTTCTGCGCAGCTTCATTAGCCCTTGGTCTAACAAATTGGACAATCTCTATCATCGCTTCAAGCCAAGCCACGATTCATCACTAAAGATTACCTATCGCAGAGGGAATCAGATCAGCCAAAATTGAATTTACTAATATACTCATGAAATGATTAATTAAGAATAAAATTTGCTTTTGTTTGTCTCCTTCCGTTCTTCACGCGTACATTTTTACCAACTATAAACGTGTTTTCTACATTTTTGATGTTAACCTAAGTTTCTTAACTGATATGCGCTACTTATTCCTGCCTCGTATACGTTTATATTATATTGTCGTAGCTTATCTAACAGCTCTCTAGATGATGCTTGTTGATTTTCGAACGCTGTGTTTATAGTAATCGATCACATCTTTCGTCGGTTTTGCGAACACAGCGATAGCGACTACCACCACTCGATGTTGATGGCAAATTTTTCTTAATTAATGCAACAATCCGATCAGCTGTGCATTGTGAAACTTCTTACATTATTGTGATTTTTGGAAATGTTTTTAACAACGTCTTTATTCTAATCCTTTCCTCCCTTCTAACGTTTTTTATCTTTCCAATACCAAATGAAATTCGAAACTCACGATTTCACTCACAAATTCAAACTGTGACTCGAATTTATAATAACATTATTGAAATAGTCTAATACTTCCTAACACAAAGAGGTACAAAAATAAACTAAAAATGAATATTATTCACAAATTCACGCACATTTTATTGCTGTCGTTTATAAGGATGCGCAGATACGTGATTTAAAATAAGGCAATACTGCAGTAATGAACAACCTTAACCAATCGTATAATGATTGTATTTTGTAGGAATAGATCTTCTTTGAACCAACACATTTACAATGGAATATAACAAATATACTCGTATTCGAATAAGAATTTCTTGGAACAAGAAAGTGGTCCTTATTTTGTATCTTTACCATACTCATATTCTATGTACCTCAAATGAAAGTACAGCGTGTTTCAAAAAGAATATGCGTATTACAAAGTATTATTTTGTACAAACTATCGATCGCTGCGCCTCGGCTCGGCTATTGGAGAAACGAATACATAGTCTAGTTTATTTAATAGCCGGTAGATGTCAGTTGTCTTGTGTTTTTCTTGGAAACTGTCATATATTTAAAATGGCTACTTCGCAGCAGAAATCATTTTGTGTTCTCGAGTTTGCGAAGTGCAATTCCGTAATTACAGTGCAAAGACGTTTCAGGTTGAGCTACTAAATTGATCCTCCGAATGGGTGGAATATTCGCAGATGGTATCGACAATTTGTGGATACAGGATGTGTATGTAAAGGAAAGAGTCCTGGCCGCCCTCGTATTTCTGAAGAAATTCAAACTGCTTTCCAACGTAATCCTTCAAAATCAACTCGTCGTGCCAATCGGGAGTTACAACTGCCTACAACAACAATTTGGCGTATTTTGAAACGTCGATTGGTTATGAAGCCGTACAATTTACAGTTGTTACAAGCTCTGCGTCCCGATGGCAAACGGAAACGTGTGGCATTTTGTAACGAGATTCATGATGCTATTGACAATGATAACACTTACGCACAACGGTGGTGTTCAATGATGAAACGACTTTACGTGTTAGTAGTCTGGTAAACAAACACAATGTTCGAATTTGGGGTCTACAGAACCCACATGCAGCCATTGAACATGTACGAGATTCGTCTAAAATCAATGTGTTTTGTACGATATCCCGATCAACTGTTTACGGCCCATTCTTCGTTAATGGAAACACGGCCAACGACCAGCAGTACCTCGCTATGTTACAAAACTGATTGTTTCCGAGGCTGAACGAAAACAACTTCATTTTTCAACAAGACGGGGCATCCCCTCACTGGAGTCGCCAAGTGCGTGAATATCTGATTGAAACTCTACCGAACCGTTGGATTGGTCGTCAAGGAGCTGGCGACTTAGCTTGTCTCAGCTGGGCTCCACGGTCACCGGATTTAACACCCTGTGACTTCTACCTGTGGGGTTTCGTTAAAGACAACGTTTATGTACCACTACTCCCACAGACCTTGGAAGAGTTGAAGAACCGGATCTGTACTATCATAACGTCAGTGACGAAGGACATGCTTGCCCGAGTATGGGAGGAATTTGAGTATCGATGTGATATTGTTCGCGTCGCTGATGGAGGACATATTGAACATCTGTAATCTAAACTTGATAGGTTCGTAAATATGTGTGTAAAGTTTCATATTCGTATGTCTTAAAGTTCAATAAATATATGCATTCGAAATACGTATATTCTTTTTAAAAAACCCTGTATTTTATAATATTAAATAATACTTAGATAACTCTTGACCGATCTTAAAAACGAAATGCAAATATTAAACCGCTTTCTAAAGAACAATTTTCGATCAATTACATATTTAAACCATTACATTTAAATGTTTTAATTTAATTTTACAATCACCACAGTAAACAAATTATCTTAACGTTAATTTGTCCGCGACACAGTGTTAAACTCCTAACAATTTGCAGCTGAAAATCATACTCCGAACAAAAAAAATATAACCTACCTCTCCCTAAACCTTCAATATATCTGATTATTTAATACCGTAGAAAGTAAAATATTTCTTAACAAACACGTTTCACTATAAAGGGCGTCGCATATCAAATTATGTCATGTGTTTATCGTAGATGAAGGACAAATATCTCTCTATTGTTAATTTATTTACACTTCAAAAAAGTATGCGTGTTCGGGCGATGAAAAAGACAACATCCTGCGCACAGGAAAACGTACTTCCTGTTAAAATATCTACATACTTAACATGCCTATTCTTCTTCCTTTTCCACTTGTATTCTTCACATACGATGATACAGCTACCATAGGTAATTAAGAAATCCATTTGAGCAAACAATTACCGTAATTACCGTACTGTACGCTACAAAATGGATAATATTAAGTTTTTGTGCTGTACTGTCGTATCTTGCATAAGATTGAATGCAGTTTACTGAATAATTAAGTAAGAACATCTATGTATATATGTACATATATTTCGTATTTTACTATTAGTTATAGGTAATTATTGGCTATATCTTTAATTAGAACTACAGTAATGATATCTGAAAATAAATAATTTAATTATTTTAACATACTTTTTAATTTCTTTTGATTGCAATTATAATAGTGCAGTCATCTAACATTGCTTACACAAAAATTGTTTGTAGTTAAGCATTCATTAGATATTGCTACATGCAAGATTTCAATAATATAATGTTGATTTACACTATAGGCTAAAAGACCACTTATAAATTATACAGAAAATGTATTTCTTTGAGAAATTCGATAAATTTACACCAAATTTATTGTACTCTCTCATTATGGGATTGCTTAAATCATATCTCCATTGTCGATCATTTTTCGTAAGATTGAAAGTAGGTCCACGGTCAGACTGACCTGAAACCGACGTTCCGCAGGGATCTCCTCTCACCCCTGAGCTTTTTATAACATATGCCTCAAATCCTCCGAAGATCCATTCTGTTCATACTTTTGTCCGTCCCACTACGACATCTTGACTGGTGAGACCCAGGTTGTTTGGAAGCCTAAAGTACCTAGATGTCCCCTTGGACTCCAAGCTGACATAAAAAAACACATTCAGACACGGAAATCCTTGTTTCCTGTCAACTAGATTTATAATTCTTCCCTTGTCTTACCGAACCAGTCCTTTGGACATTGGGAAGAAATTGGTAGTCTTTACATTCCAATATGTGATTTTTGTCAAGATTCAGGACGACCCCATTTACTTAAATATTTCCAAATAAGCAATCCATAATTTTATTTTCATTAAATTGTATACTTGTTCGCAAGAATTAAGTGAGAATCAGGATTTTTAGAGAAACCTTATTTTCGTGAAGGTAAATATTGTAAGAGACTAGTTAATCGAATTAATCAAAAAAGGCAAAAGGCCTTTTACCACGTCAATGTTCATTCGCTGTATACGTATTTCGACAACGAAGTTGACATCAGCAGCAGATTATTGATCGCACTATCATATCTGGATTCGCGATATTGCTTACGCAGAAAAAAATCCGGACAATCTGTCAAAACACCACCAGTGTGTTTTGGTTTTGGCGAGATGAGTATGCGGATTTTTTTTGTGTAGACATTACTGCGAATCTAGATGTTACACTGTGATTAATAATCTGCTGATGATGACAACTTAGTTGTTAAAATACGTATAGAGAGTACGAACATTGAGGTGCTAAGGGGAGTTTTTGCTTTTTTTTTTTGATTAAATCTTATGCTAATGCCACACTTTAATAAACATTAGAAACTAAGGAAGATATAATTAAATATTAACTTTTCCAATTATCTCTATTAGTTACATTTTAAAATAGAAAGAAACGCCTACTACCTTACTAATATAATTCGAAAACATTATATAAGGTATTCCAATAAGACATTTTATTTTCAATAGTTCGCCATTTTAACAGTTGTCATGACTCAACCTGTAACTACTTGACAGATGACAAGTAAAAACTACGCCATTAATAAAAGTGAAACGATATACGCTCCAACAACGCATCGAAATTATTAAAGTTCACTACAAAAATGGTGAAAATTTCACGGTTACAGTTCGCAAAACTAAAACATTTTTAGGTCGTCGTGAAGCACCTTCTCGGCCAGTAATTGTGTAAATGGTGGAAAAATTTCAGATGTTGGGACAAGTTAGTGATGTGAAGAATCGTACTCATTCACGTCGCTCAAGAACAACTGAGAATGTTGCTGTTGTAGCCCGTAGTGTTGAGGAAAGCCCAGGTTTGTCCATTTCTCGTCGATCTTTGGAATTGGGCATTCCACGACATTACAAAGTATTTTGCATAAAGACTTAGGTCTTAAAGCTTTTAAAGTTCAGTTAACACAAGAACTCACGCCTATCGAGCATTAACAACGTCGTGTCTTTGCTGATTGGGTCCTTGAAATGCATGAAACTGATCCGGAATTTCATCGAAAAATCATCTTGAGTGATGAAGACTATTTTCACCTAAGAAGCTACGTTAACAAGCAGAATTGTCGCATTTGAAGCTGGGAAAGCCAAAGAATTATTGTTGAAAAGTCTCTCCATCCTCAACGCGTGACTGTTTGGTGAGGTTTTTGGTCTGGTAGGGCCATTGGACCTTACTTTTTCGAAAATGAAGCTAGAGCAACTGTAACGGTGAATGGATTGCGGTATCGAACGATGATTAATGATTTTGTATGGCCGGAATTGGAAGATATTGATGTGGACGACATTTACTTTCAAGACGGCGCTACGTACTACACAAGTAACGATACCATCGCTCTTTTTCGTGAAAAGCTTCCTGACCGTGTGATCTCTCGAAGAGGCGATCACTATTGGCCACCGAGATCTTGTGATTTAACACCTTTAGACTTTCTTCTTTAGGGCTACGTGAAAGAAAAGGTTCCAATGGCACACAATCGATTCAAAAACTCAAAGACGAAATTCGTGAAGTTATCGAGGACATACAGGCGCAAATGTGCGAATTGGTGATGGAAAATTTCAAGAAAAGGATATGGTCCTGCAAGCGTAGCCATGACAGCCATTTGGCTGATATTGTTTTCCATTATTAATGGCATACCCTTCTCTTTACAATTACATAAACATCCGATGATTTCGCTTAAAAATACTCGTTTTTTCTACATATCAAAATGAAAGCTCTTATTGGAAAACACGTTATCTATATAAATACATATATATATATATATATATATATATATATATATATATATATATATATATATATATATATATATATATATATATACTTATAATATTTTCGAATCATAAACCCTGTCAAATATAAATGTCGACGAAAAGATTAGACGTCAATTCTGGCAATTTCTGTTTCTATATTTACCGTCTACTACAAATTACTTTAATTGGATTATATAACAGCAGTTGGATACATACTGCAATAATTTAATAACCTATCGTCAATACTCCGTACATATCCATTATTAAATTAGCGTAACTAAATAAATAAACCTACATAAGGCACCTGCCTCAATCCTCTTGGAGTTCCTTTCTTACACATTGTACATATATATATATATATATATATATATATATTTCAATAACTGCAGTAGTTTTTCCTTCTTCCTACCTCCTTTTTTTGCCAATAATGATATCAAACAATTTAAATATGTGTATGTTTTATAATAAAATAAATATAAGAAATTATTTCTATTCTTTAAACAATATTATTGAAGGGTTAATTAATTTGCACTTACAGTTACGTGAAATTACTACGCATAAATAACCAATCAACTTAATTAGCAAACTATTGCTTAACTGCAACCACAATTAGGCTGCACTCTGTGTAATATATTGTGCAAAAGAAATAAATTTGAGAATGCGTCTAGCGACTCGTGAATAATTTGAAGTAATTCGAAATGAAATCATGAAATCGTTCTAATGCGTATACTTGCTTCCCGTTTTGGATGGTCGTAATTTCGAATTTAGTGCTCGTGACTAGCAATTTATTTTGAAATTTCTCATTCAGGTACTTCGATCATGTTTCATTGCACGTTTCTAAAAATCAATAACCAAGTACAATATTGGTAAAATTTAATTTATTTTATTGGGGTCAAAATTTAATTAGGAAAATTAAGTAGTTCCTATAATTTGAATTATATGTCATCGTAAATATTTCTTTTCAATGGTTTATTATTCAAGCAGATATAATCTAATAACAGGGACGTATTATTTGTATTAAAGATAATGTGAGAATGATTTTCATTATATAATCTACAAATCCTATTCATGGCTGAATAACATGAAAGAAATTTATTTCAAAAGAAATGAAACAAAATTTTCGAGCATTTTTTAAATTTTTCAAGATAGTCAATGTAATACTCAAGCCACTGATCTTCTAAATTTTTTAACACTTGGTATAACACAGTTTGTCCAACTCTGCAATATAAATTGTTGTCACAGCTTCTACTTCATCATATAAAGTAAATCTTCGTTCAGCGAGTGATTTCTTCAAGTTTGAAAAGAGGTGAAAATCGCTGGGATCAAATCGGAGACATTTTCGATGCGCAGATCATGGAATTTTGCAGTAACAACTCAAGACCTGTGTGTAAGCTCAATATCGTGTTGAAAAAGTACTTTTTTTTTGACCGGATATGGACGTTTAGGTTGAACAACACTCTTGATTTGATCCAGCAGTAATGTGTAACCCATAACCATGATCTTGTCTTATTCTAAGTAATCAATAAACATCAAACTTCGAAAATCGCTAAAGCCCTTAGCCATGACCTTTCCTCAAAATGGAACCGTTCTTGTTTTTTGGCTCATTTTCACTTACTTCCGCCCATTGTTTGGATTGCTAATTTATCTTTCATGTGTAATAGCGAATCCGTATTTCATCTACTGTTACAAAACGTCGAAGAATTCCTAGTGAAATCGAATTTAAATAAATCTAAACACTTTTGAGAAGTGTTAATTAGAATACATTTACTATCGGCTGTTAAGAACACGGATCCCATCAAACGGAAAATTATTCGTACTCAAAACATCGTGTAAAATATATAGTAGACACGCAATGTCAGTAAGATCATTTACCTTCAGTCAGCGATCATTTACCTTTGGTCAACGATCATTTAATACAGCATTGTGGATTTTTGTGACAATTTCACTTACAGCGGTTTTTGAGCATATTCAGCCTTCATTATCTATAATGGACGATCGTTTTTAGAATCAACAACCTACTTTTTTTACCGTGGATATCGAAGGAGAAGAAGTGTTATCTGACTTTCCGACAGTCGGGATTAAACACTTTGAAACAAAGTAAAGACGCGAAAATCGATTTTTCACAAAATATCTTATTCGCTTTACTAGGTCGGCCCAAACACTGCGTGTTATAAGGATTATATTTGATTAATATCATTTAATCGTAAGTACGCCATATGTCAGATCGACAACATTCCGTACGCTGGAATACATAATTAGCAGATATAGAAATTCAATGTTGGTGAATTTACATTTCTTGCGCTACTTAATGACTTGCTGTTAAATTTGTAAAATTTGTAAGTAATTGATTGAGGTCCAGGGAATTTCCAGGCCATGGAAATACTGGTACACAAAATATCTCAAATATTTTTTTGCAAAGTTGTAGATAAGAGCAATTTATCTGCAGTTTAAGATTTTATTTTTTCTTCCAGATTTATATATTCGGGTTATGGTCTGTTACTTAGAAAAAGATATAGCGACTGAGATTAAAATACATACATACAGTAGCGCTTAAATTGAAACAAATATGCAGTCTCCAAAAAAAAAAACCGACAATTTGTTCGGATTCTGTATAAAATTATTCTTAATGTTTCTGTGACAATATCCTGCTTCGCGATATTTTTAAATATATGCATCATGTTAATTATACTGTTGGGTTGTTGAAATCAGCAATCGCAGATCCGTAACTAAACGAACAATTTCTTGTAGGCTAGAAGAAATCGCGTTCTCATAGATCATAGTACTAGAAATTTTAGTCTGTTATTTCTTAAAATTCACGTCCATAGCAACTTTGGATTAATCCCTATTGTACATTCTGATGTTTGTTTGGAATACTGTTTATAACATCCATTAACTTTCGATTACACAGTACTCCTATCTAATTTAATTTTTTCTTTATTATAATTCCGTTTACGTTTTATGTTTTCAATGCGAATCGAAATTCTGCAATAAATAATAAAAATATATCTCGCGTATTCTAAATTAACATTAATATGAGTACAAGTCTTAAAGACTAATAGAGAGAACATTGTTTGAATAGACAAACACAATCTCAACGTCAAACAATGCCCTTCGATCCAAGTCGATTCAATTCAAATATTAATATATGCAGATAGCAGAAAAAGATATTACAATTTCCTTTTACCATGACATTTAAAACAGATGCTGCATAAAAAGCAACTAAAGCTTCTATAATACGTTTTTTTTATTTTTTCACATTAATGTAAAACATACCATTCGTTTCAAAAATTTTCGAAATATAATTATAATTTATAATTTACTAAGTAGCTATTTCTTTATTCAACGAAAAACAAACAAGAATTTAGAAATAAAATGATTTACGTACAATAAATTAAAGTGAGTTAAATGCGATTAATTTGGCTTAACTATAAATATTGTAATAACGGTTAAATATTACAAAAAGCAATAAAAAAGTGTATTCTTAGTCATCTCTTCTTAAAAAAGTCATCAGTATGGAATTACGTCTTTATTGTCATCTAAGAGAAAGCGATAACCCTCAAACAATAGTTCTCTTCTATTTTTGAAATATATTTCTTTGTTCATCTATCAGGATATGCAGCAAAAATGGCATAATGATCAGCACTTCTCGTCAATATATTTACCATAATGCCAATCACAAAGAATAAGTCCGACGATGTACGAGGATGATCCCAGAAGTACCCGACCCATCAAAGAAAAGACAAAAATTTTGGAAAGAGATATTTTAACCTTTCAGCTCTATACACTTTTCGATACCTCTTTTATAATAAGAACTGTTTTGCTCCTCAAAATAGCCATTAACTGCCGACATCACTTCTTCATCGTAGAAAAATCTTTGACCACTGAACCATTTTTTCAAGTTTGGGAACAGAGAATAATCCGAGGGGTTTAAATCTGGCGAATAGGGTGCATGAGGTAGCAATTCAAACTTTAATTCATTAATTTTAGCCATTGCAATAACGAATTTGCCAGCTGGTGCATTGTCTTGATGAAACAATACTTTCTTCTTAGCCAAACGCGGCCATTTTTGCTAGATTTCTTCGCTCAAACGTTGCAATAAGTTCGCATAATGCTCGCTGTTGATAGTTTTTTCTTTTTCAAGAAAGTCAATGAAAATTATTCCACGCGCATTCCAAAAACCGATGCCATGACCTTGCCTGCAGATGAAATGGTCTTCGCCTTCTTTGAAGCCGGTTCTCCCTTTTGAGTCCATTGTGGGAGAGTGAGTCAATTAAAATTATTCCAGGCGCATTCCAAAAACCGATGCATGACCTTGCCTGCAGATGAAACGGTCTTCGCCTTCTATGAAGCCGGTTCTCCCTTTTGAGTCCATTGTGGGGGAGTGAAGTGATGGACCCATGTTTCATCCACGGTTATGAAACGGCGCAAAAATTCTGCTTTATTGCTGTCAAACTTTGCTAAACACTCAATTGAAACATTTTCACGACACTGTTGTGCACGAGTTCGGCCAAGACGGAAACCTAAATTTTTAAAAAATTTATTTTTTGATAAACGTGAAACTTAAATGTGTAAATGGATTATCTCTATATGTTAGTTCATTCTAGAAAAGTTAAATTCAAAACTAGTATCTATCTTGAGCAACGAGTATCCAGTTTCCAGTGTCTTTTTGTGTTGTCCATTCAACAAACAGTAGATCTTTCCCTATTTCAAGATGTTCCTAACCTTGGAGGCCACTGTAAGGTCCTCTTGATTCACCTGCCATTTCTCAACTTAGCGAAAAGTTCCGCTCAGTTCCACTTCAAACACAGTATGGCTTAACGGCGTCTTCTACTGTTGTATTTTGTCTAAGCTTTCGGTTTTACATCTTATCTCGAATGGTATTTTCCAGCATTGATCTTTCCATCCTGTGTTGCATTACTTGTATTCTGCCGTTATTTTTTTTATTAAGGCTAGTGCCTCCTGTCATATCAGAACAGACAATAAGCACTGGTTAAATACTTTTATTTTCAAACATATTGAAATGTCTGATTTAAATTGATTTCAGTATGCTGAATGCTGACAAACCTATTCTGCTCTGAATTTGATGTATTTTGTTGTCTCAACCTACGCAGATCTCATGTCCTAAATTAATTATATTTATATACCTGATCTATGCTGATTGCCTTGAATTTTATGTTATCGCTGAGGACAAGATTGGATATAAATTGTGTTTTGGCTAGGTTTATTTTCAAATCAACTGTTTTTCCTCATTATTTAATATCTGAGTCGTAAACTGCCCTTCTTGAATATTACCTGCCACTAGAACGATGTCATCCACAAAAAAGGTAGTTTAATGTTCCTCCATCAAAGTTTACTCCTATGTCTTTCCAGTTTATTCCTACGTTCTTCCAGTTTAAGCCGCTTAGAATACCCTGCAGGTGAAAGTGCATCTCTTTTTCTTAGCCCTCTCTCTATTTAAATTTTTTTGTATTTTTGTTGTTTAATATTTAGCGCTTTGTCGTTACAATTTTCAAGATAAATTTGATTGTTGAAGAGTAATCTATGCGACATTTATTGAGTACTTCTAAACGCTTTTCTTGGTCCACGAGGTCGTAAGTCTTTTTATGCTAATATTTGTAGATTTCGGAAAATATATTCAAGGGAGTATACTTGCAAGAGTAGGTATTTTTCAAAAGTTATTGTACATCGACAAATGTTCGTGTGTTGATGACCTGAGAGAATAAAAAAACTGAAACCTGTGTTGGGGTTTGGACGAACATAGAAAATTGTAATTTTATTTGATTGCCCAATTTTAAAAAATTCACGTCACCTTTACTGAAACATCAGAAATTACCTCTCAGTTCCAATTCTAAATATCACTAAAAAAAATTAATCAATAAATTTTTATTATCTTCACGCATATTTCCATGAACTAATTTTTAAAAAATGTTAAGTGTTTATTACAGCTGCTATTCTCCCAGAAGTATTTATAGATATGTGATCATCATATAACCTTTTTTCTTTTGAAAATGCGTATGATACATTAATTAATCTAAATTTAATAGACACTGATTTTGTTTAGTACTATTTAGGAATCGTTTGAAACTTTTTTTAATTACGTTATTATGGATTTTATTATATTTTTAATTAACTTGAAGTATCCGTTATAATGATATTATTCTGGGAGTGACTTTTTAGTATGTGATAAAGAGATTAATAAAACCAAGAATTTTTAAAGTGAGCATTTATAAATTTGTAGCGCTTCCTTAAAAAATCCTAAATTTAGATTGATTATATCAACAATTCTGCTTCACATTATATACTGGCAAGGTTTTTTTAGAAGGTCTCAATAGGCACGTATAATACTATAAAATTGTTTAACATTATTATAACTTTTGTGTTTCTTTCGTTGACAATACTCAACGATCATAAATATCAAGGTCGTAATTAGATATTTATGATTACCGTATTGCAACAAGATATCTCGAAGAGTAATTTCATTCACTTCGGTATTGTTCATTAGCGTAACTTCGTGTAAAAAGGTAATTACTTTATTATGGTTTCTGTTTTTTTTTTTTTTTGAGATATAAATAACATTAACACGGTTTTTGCTAAAATAACGGTGATACTAATTTATAATACAACACATATTTGTATACTAAATATCTACATTTCTTCAACAAGGTTAGCATCTCTGACATAAATTAGATAGCCATTTGTAAAAGTTTGTTGTTAAAGACGCAATATTTAATAATAAAAAACATACGAAAAGTTAAGAACATTTGATAGACGAAGAACATTGATAGACAAAGAAATAAACAGACTTTTCGAATAAAGCTTAGCAACAAAAAATGATGAATCATGCTTTCATCTTTATTTACGTAAATCTTCTTTTTTTGATCACGTTATATTAGTTTTTGTCTGTTTTACTACTTTATAGTACATCTGCGTTATTGTATTTTAATCGATAAGTGTTTTCCGAATGCATTTTTAATATTTATTGCAGCTTTCCAAAGATTTGTTGCAAACGACCAATGTAAAATTCCTTACATTCAAATCCAGTTCTTATTTAATTTCTATGTATGCCAGTAGACCTACACTCTGAACTCTGAAGCAATAAAGTACACAAATCACAGATAAGTTTGTCATTTGTCCCTTCGCTATAGATCAGCATACGCTATATGAAATACATGTACCTACATACATAGAAAAATACCAGACCAGAGACGTAAATATTTTCATCAATTGTTGACATATACGAGGATGGTCTAAAAATTTTTAACCTAACAAAGATGAAAGACATTTTTCCTTAAAATTTATATTTATTTTTCTACACAGTCTCCTTGTAACTCTACACACTTCTCCCAGTGATGCTCCCATCTCTTTAAGTCGTCCAAATAGTACTCGTTTTTCTCTGCAAAATAATTGTTCACGAAGGTGATTGCCTCCTCATTTGACGAAATCTCTGTCCCCCGAGAGCAATTTTCAGATGAGAGAACAAACAGAAGTCGCTTGGGACTAGATCTGATGAGTAAGGCGGTCGGTCAAGCAATTGAAACAGTAATTCGTAGATTTTCACCATGGTGTGAGACGGGCCGTTGTCTTGGTGAAACAGGGTTTTCTTTTTCTGCTAATGTGGCTGTTTTTCCATAATTTCTGCAATCAGTTTTGCAAGTAATAATGCGTAGTATGCTTCTGTAATAGCTTTTCCTTTTTGAAGACTATCGATTAAGATAATTCCATGACTATCCCAAAAAACAGTCGCCATCACTTTCCCAGCCGAAAAAACAGTTTTTGCTTTTTTTTGAGCCTGTTCCCCCTTTGCAGTCCACTGTTTTAACTGTATTTTTGTTTTAGGCGTATAATAGTGTATCCAACTTTCATCTACAGTAATTAATCGGCGCCAAAACTCGGATTTATTGCGCCTAAACTGCGCCAACAGAACGTTGGAAATGTTCATTCGAACACCATTTTCGTCCAACGTTAGCAAACGCGACACCCAACGCGCGGACAGCTTGGTCATGCCTAAATCTTGATTTAATATGTGACAAACACGTTCTTTGGACATATTCATAGCCTTTGCTATCTCTCTCACTTTTATACGCCGGTCGTCTAGCACCGATTGGTGAACTTTAGCGATGTTATCGTCGGTAGTTGCAGTTTTTGGACGTCTCGAACGTGCATCGTCTCCCAAGCTCTTACGGCCACATTTAAATTCAGCTGCTCAAAATTTCACTGTGGTAAATGATGGCGCAGAGTCCCCGTACACAGACTCCAATTCATCTTTAATTTGCGTAGGCATATTGCTTTTCAAAAACAAATATTTAATGACAGTTCGATACTCGACACTCACATCGACTACTCAAACAACTCAAATAACAACTCCGCGTCCATAATGGCTGAAACTTTGGTGAGCACCTGACAATAGATACACAACTACATTCCCTAGCTTTTATTGATGAGTACTGCCATTTTCACGTTGAAGTCGGAAACTTTTCAGACCATCCTGATAAATAAGTATGTAGAACATGGGCAAGGGAAAAAACGACCAGTGGTTGACATGATCAAAAAGTAAATTTCCTGATTTATTTTATAATGCTTCTGCGATAATATGTAATACTGATACGCTGAGGCAAAGAGGATTCTGGAGAACATGTTAATAGTAAAAGGCATAGAAATAAAAAATGACTTGCCACCAACGGTTACATTGCTGCATATTAAATTTACTTTTAATGGTCATAACCTACGATTTACCGCTAAACTTTAACAAACATTTTTCTGACATAAATACAATTCCAAATGAAAACTGCCATCTTGGGCAGCATTATATAACTATCTACCATCTCCTCGCGAAAAAACCGAAAATAGAATCAAAGATGTGGTGGCTGTCGTTCCATGGTAAATATAGTAGTACGTATATTGGAACCCCAAACCAATTTTTAAAAAAAATTTACAATTTTATTAGCTAGCAAAAGGTTACAAAAACGTACAAATGAAACGCTTACGAGAGTAGTGCTGGAAAAAATTTGAACTTTCAACCAATCAACTGTTGATATTTATGAGCGTTCTGTAGGTCGATCTGTAAAAGAAAAGTGTCAGGAACTTTTACGTGCAACGTGTTCCTCAAATCTCCCAAACGAATTCGATAATAGTTCAATAGTGAAATTACTTTCAGAACAACCTAATGTATTAACTTTATACTTCGCGTAAATAATAAAACCATAATTACTATAGAACTTATCTTACAATTATATAATTTTTCCACTACCTTGCTGTCGCTGTTTAATTCTCTTTTGCTTTTGGTTGGCTGAGACATACTTTGCTTTCAAAGTACAGTCTTGCTTACTTATTTGAATGAATATCTAGATCAATTTCTTCAACAAATATTTAGGGGATATAGTGAACCTCCGTCGTTTTATGCATCACCTCGTATATCATAAAGTTCAAAATTAATTTAAATGCTCTCTCTATACAGTCAGATTAAACAAAAAATTAAATTTAAAAACCTTCCAAATATCTCGATTATATTTGTTATAAATAGTGTTGGTTATCGAAACACGATAACGACTAGACTCCTCACGTACCATCACGTCCGCCCTCTAAACCAAATTTTCGAGTCCACTCGGCCTGGTAGCCGAATCCCCGAATATTAGCATCTCCATTACATCGCCATTTTACTTTCTAACAATGTATTCAAATTCTCGTAAATCTAAATTGGAAATTATTTTTTATGTGTATATTTCATTCATATAATTATATTGTCATAAATGGTAAATTAGATTGCTATTTTTAAAACATTTTACGATTTTTTACATAGTAATAGAATCTTTATCGCCACATGTCATTGTATTGTTGTATTATTTTCACTATGACTTCTATTTATTTTTTAAATACAATTTTTTTCGTAATGGAAAATTAACTTATTTTACGTCTAGTATTATTTTACTCTTACTAAAGATTTTAATGCTGATGTTTTCTTTCATAGATAGTATTATGACAGTATTCTAATAATAACTCTTAGTATATGAATACAGAATTTAAAACAGCATATAAAGAAATATTTTATTGTAGATAACTTCTATACTCTATAATAACTTATTCCAATAAATCCTTGTTTATGTACAAACCTGATGTTTCTTTTCGTATATCCTTTCAACCCTTGCACTAAGGAAATAGTTTATAATGAAAAACATATCATCTTAAAAATAAAACTATATTTAGAATAAGGTGTACATTAAGAGCTGCCAAATTAAGCGGTGCATCACGGCCGTCCGCATCGTAGTAAATAATTGAAACTATTTGTGCTTTTAAATGAGCTGATGAGTAAATAAATAACTGTGTTTAAATAGATTAAATGACCAACAGCTTAATCGCATATACTACTAGCGTAAAAGCTTATTTTATGCAGCGACTACACCAACAACAACGAAGCATTTTCACATTTGTCTATTGCCTCAAGTATTCTTTTGTAGTTATGAATAGTTTATAAAGCTGTAAACACTTGAGCAACTTCAATTTTTTTCCAAGATTCGTTAATAACTGTAACTTCAGTCGGATCAACTTGTAAAATTAAAACTTTTTATTTGTGGAAAATGCTTAAAATAATAAAATACTGATTGTAACCATGCTCCTCAACGTGTAAGGATTGGCTGTAGTGGTTAAGGAATGTTAGGACACTATCTGTGAAATTCTTGAATTCTTTTAGGAGATTTATGGAAAATGGTGTTTGTTTGAGCATTTAAATCATTTACCTCTGAATTACAGTTTATAATAGTTTCTACTACAAGATGTAAAGCATGACATTTACATATTTCATCTATTAAATTACTTTACTTATTTTTAAGAGAGCGACCCATACATAACATTGTTGCAACACCATAAATCATTAACTTTAACACTTTCTCTATAAAGAGCTGAAAGTTGGTCTTAGCACTACTCTCAAAATTGCTTTATTCGTTCGCTTCGCTATTCTTTTACTAACAATGCCTCTGATGGTTTAAAAAGTTTTACTATCCGTCCCACAACATTTACAATAAAAATTTTTTTAGAATGTAATCTTGTCCATACGTAACCACAGCTTCTTATTACTTTAATCAGATTTAATATTGTTTCCAATTTTATCACCCACAAAGCGTAGATGATTTTTGTAAGGTTTCTCGAGATGGTAATTTCCATTTAGGATTGTATGTAACTCAGAATTTACGAAATTATTTTTAGCATGCAAAGAAAAGAATAAACTACAGATACTAAATATCAAAATTAAATAAAAAATGAAGTCATTATAAACATTTAGGTTATTTTTTGCGTATATATATCATACTATTTTAATGTATTTTTTACACGCAACTTTGTCAGGAAGAACAAATATTTAGTACTCTGTACACGAAAACAACTGTTCTTCTCACTGAGTTGACGCGATGTACTAAATTCACTCTATGAATTAACTAGGTGCACATTCTCGACGACTTTGATGAGTCTCTAGGAATTGGCGGCTTCAGTGGTAACACAATTTTCAGAATTTTTATCTTATTACATTAATTTTTATAGACACGCAATATGTGTTTCCACTTCAGCCATACATCATACATTATATACATTGTTATGTTACACATAATTCATAATATAATGCTCTACACATCTAGTAATTATAAAATATCTAGTATTATGTATTTTTTTACTTATTTATTTACATATTGACAATTCTAATGAAAGAATAAATATGGTTCGAAAACATTACAGAATCAACAAAGCCCTAATTCTCTTCACACTAGTAAATACTTTTTCATACTAAATATTGCAATGCAGTGAATTGAAGAGTAATAATCTAATCTTCTTTTCAAATTAAACTCAAAAATAATTGGACAAAATACTTAAAAACAATGTATATATATATAAAATACGGCGCTTTATGCAGCATAATTACAATATTATTATTATCATACACTTTAAAATAAAATTTCAAAGTGGGGGACAAAGTCTTCCGTAAATAATTTTTCAAAAAACTATTGAAATGAAAGTACATATTTCGTAAAAGGCATTGTTGCTAGTAAATGAAAAATACTTTATAATTTAAATTGATTCTGTTTTTCCGTACTTACGTAAACAAAGTACGGTACGGTAAGTTATTTGCAAGTTTTCCTTATGCTTCATAACGGAGGAATGTGGATCTGTTACCTTGACTTATAGAAAGCGAAATCATAATAGAACGTGTCTTCACTACATATCATTGAACGTGAATTTTTGGATATTTTTAATGCACACGAAAGGTTATGGATTTAATGATCTCGGTTTGTTCCTCGAATTACCAATCCTGTGTGTCAGGCTTGGTAATTATATATTTTCAATATATAGACATTTTAGTGTCGATATTACTTTTTCGAATTGCTAAGTTTTTCTTACTTAATAACATAATACGTTGTCAATTTCTGTATTTGCATAATTATGAAGAAGAAATAGTTAACGGTAAACTGACATAAAAACACAACGAGTTATATGAATTAAAAATTAAATACTACGTGATATTTTACGACTTATATTTCTAATAATCACTTATCCAAAATTCGGTATTACATATATTTGTTTCAAATTTACGATTCATAGTAATAAAATCATTTTATTACAACTTAATGCATATGTTAATATGAATAAATCGTCTTAACCTAGATCATTTTTATAGTCTGACATATAGTTAAGGTATTTCTTGATGAATACACTACGAGGACGGTTCAATAACTACGCTGCTTAACAAAGAAAGCAAAAGCCTTCCAGACAAGAAGACAATCTATTTTACAATTTAGTTTTCCGCTCGTTCAACATATTTATTCCAACGATAGTCCAAATTAGCAATTTTTTCAATTTTGAAAACAGATCGTAATCACTGGGAGCCAAATCTTGAGAATATGGCAAATGAAACACTAATTCAAACCCCAGTTCATGAATTTTGGCCATTGCGATCACTAACTTGTGAGCAGGAATGTTATTCTGATGAAAAAGCACTTTTTTCTTTATAAAATGAGGCCGTTTGTCTTTGATTTTGTTGCTCAGTTATTGCAACAAATTGATACAATATTGCCATTCATCGCTTTCCCTTTTCTGAGTAGACGACGAAGAACATTCCATAAGAATCCCAAAACCTTTCCGACTGATAAAACTGTTTTTATCTTCTTTTACATGTGTAAATTCGCAAATCCAGTTTTTAATTAGCAAAAACGAAGGAGCAGACTCTAATAGTGTCGAATTTCGGAGAATGATAAACCTTTCAAATGAAAATACTTTAGCGCTGCTAACAACTGAGTTTTCTCCGTCATTTGCAAAGTCACACGAGACATTCACTTTAGCGTACTGTCAAACACAGACCAATTGCCAGATCGCTTTGTACTGTTATATTTAACCTCATAAAGGTACAGAATGGTAAAAAAGAAGATTCCGCCAAGTTAGCGTCAACTCTGCGTTAGTTCCACCTAGCTGCCGCACCAAATAAAATATGTTAAGATATTTATCCATTTTATCAATGAAGTTTTATAATATTAACTATTTACATTATGTTTACAAAACCTTTATGAAGAGCATACGGGTTTAGATAATACGATAGATTCTTAAATCATTTGGCTAAATCATCTAGGTTATAACACATTATTTAAGCAAAAGAAATAGCAAATAAATTCGTAAACATGTCGAAATTATATTCAACCTAGCTCAAATCATTTAACCATTTAGTAATTATCTGAATTCGAAATCAAACTCAGTGTTTGTAAATTTATTTTCTAAGTTTATTTTGAGGAAAAGAATATAAAACTTTAAGAACAAAATTAAACAAATCGTTGACAATTCAACCCCATAAAGAGATTGAACAAAAAAGGAAAACGAGACAAAACTAACACATGGATCAATAAGTCCCGAGACTAACCCATAGATGGCGCTCGTAGTAAACCAGTAACCACGTGTTTCTAGAGTACTAACCTTTGCTTGAAACGTGTCAAAATTTTAAGTCGATCGGACCGGAAACAGCTGAGTTATCGAGGTTGGAGTAAAGTCGTTTTGTAGTTTGTTTAAACAATGGAAAAAACCGAGTTTCGTGTTCTGATAAAACATTGTTTTTTAATGGGTAAAAACACCACGCAAGCAAAACAATGGATTGAAAAATGTTACCCGGACTCTTGTCCATCAAAAGCAACGATTTGTCGGTGGTTTGCCGAGTTTAAACGTGGTCGTACCGACACAAATGACGCGGAACGCTCGGGTAGACCTGTGGAAGCCGTTACACCGGAAAATGTGAGTGAAGTGACAAAAATTATAATGAAAGATCGTAAAGTGAAGCTCCGTGAGATTACTGAGATGACACAGATATCATATGGAAGTGTATTTACTATCCTTCATGAAAAATTGAGCATGAAAAAGGTTTTTCCAAGTGGGTGCCGCGATTGCTTTCGATGGAACAAAAACAGCAACGAGTCGATGATTCAGAAAGCTGTTTATCGCTATTTACTCGCAACAAAAAAGATTTCTTGCGTCGTTACGTGACCATGGACGAAACATGGATACATCACTACACTCCAAAGTCGAAGCGGCAGTCATCTGAGTGGCGCACAGCTGGCGAAAGCCGTCCGAAACGTCCGAAAACGCAGCAGTCAGCTGGCAAAGTCCTGGCGTCAGTTTTTTGGGATACACATGGCGTGATTTTCATTGACTACCTCGAAAAAGGTAAATCGATCAACAGTGATTATTATATTGACTTACTGGTGCGTTTGAAGGAGGAAATCGCAAAAAAACGACCGCACATGCAGAGAAAAAAATCCTTTTTCACCAAGACAATGCACCCTGCCACAAGTCGATGAAAACAATGGCAAAATTGAACGAATTGGGTTTTGATCTGCTTCCCCACCCCCATATTCGCCAGATTTAGCCCCCAGTGACTACTGGCTCTTTGCTGATCTTAAAAAAATGCTCCAGGGAAAAAGATTTGGCTCAAATGAGGAGGTCATCGCTGAAACTGAAGCTTATTTTGAAGCGAAAGATAAATTTTTTTATAAACATGGTATTGAAAAATTGGAAAAGCGTTGGAACCATTGTATCACCCTAAAAGGTGATTATGTTGATGAATAAAAAAAAATTTTGCAAAAAAAATGTTGTTTTCATTGTTAGTCTCGGGACTTATTGATCCATGTGTTATATATGTATGTAGGTAGTGTTTAGGAACACGGTATATGTATGTATGTATATACTTACACAAGTATAACCATGAAGAACAAAGGGATAAAAGCTATACAGAATTAGAAGAGCTTTAAGAGAAAAAAGTTAACAAACATCGTATATTGTACATATGCTACATTAGGATTCCTGCATAGAATTAATTGTAAACTAGAAAAGAAAGAGGCAGGAGTAACATAAATAGAGACTATGCGACACAAAAATACTAAACTAAGAGCATACTTTCAAAAGAAAAACACACTCATACACAAAGCAACAACAATAGACAACAAATATACGCCACTAAACATAAAACAAGAAAGCATCTAAAAAAGAATTCAAATAATAATCAAGCAACAAAAGAAAGGCATAGTCCAGAATAACACTCTACAGCACCCACAGCACCCATGATAATGTCATGCAAGGCATGAATTGTTAGAGTAAGACAAATATTCCAGAAAATGAATAATTTCTATTGGCAATACCAGATGATGTATTCATCAGAAGGAACTACGGAAGATATATAAAGAAACTCTAGAAAATTACAATTGTAGACAATAACATCAATTCAAGGAAGCTCTGGAACATTAAACAGGAAGATGGAAACTACTTTCTAGGAAGGACTACACACAGAGAGACACAGTCTTGCAGCAAAAATTATACTCTTCCACTATACTCCAGAAAGTATCCTTGAAAGTACTGAATATCAGCAATACTGGGACAGGAGAATATACATAGACAAACAAGTTACAAGTAAGGGGCTAGACATTGCATTTATTAATAAATAAGTAAAGAAGACTTACATAATGGACATACCAAATGATACAAACGAGATTCAAAAATAACAAAAAAACAGCAATGTATATCACTTGCAATCGAATTAAAAGAGCTTTGTTTGGTATCAAGAAGCAGTAACATAGTACCGATTGTGTTGGTTGTAATATGTACTAAAACAGAACAATTTCTCAAACATCTATAAGCCCCAGAAATAAGTATATAAATGAACAAATCTACAAGCAACAGCAACAGTCAAAAAATTTCTCAATCAATAATAAGATCTCGTAACCTGACCAATACCCGCCATTCGAGCAACACAATCGTAACTGTGATAACCACCTTCAAATGGGTGCACAAAACATAATAGAGCCTGTAGTAAATACCATTTTTTGATGAGTAATAGAACCATATAATATCGGCCACGTACAGTCCGAGTTCAAATCCAAGACATATGTGTTGAATGAAAAAAGTTGGCCAGCGCTAGACTAAGGGAGTTTGAAAAAAATCTACGCGATAATAATCTATGGTTTTACATACCTAAACAGTTTAACGATTATTACGTTGGCGCTCATGGTACGACTTAACTTCTTTAACTGTCAGCATTTACTTAAGCAGAAAAAGAGAAAAAGAACTTTCTTCGACCCAGACCCTGACGTGACAAGCCAATAACTTACTTAATATTTATTTGAGAAATGTGGCAATGATAATAATTTCGCAAACAGCGATAAAAATGTATTTTTTATATATTTGAAATTAATTTATTGCTCCAACTATAATTATAATTATAATTATAGTTATAATTATAGTTGATACGATAATTATCGTATTTATTGAAATTATGTCCTTATTTCTTATATATTGTAAATCTTTGAAATTTTTTTATTTAAAATGACGTTAAAATTAAAATAGATTCTTAAGGTCTTCGAATATTGAATTGAATGCGCGTCACTCCTTTTAATATAATAATTAAAAGAAGTAAGAGAGCATAGAATAATTTAATACATTATATCTTCATAATTTTCTTTGAACGCTTAGTTTACAGAAAACTGCTAGAAAAATTCCACGCAAAATCTGTTTATACTTTACAACTATTATTGCATAACTGTAACAAATTTATTAGCTTCACAGATTCAAAATAAAATACTATATTTTGTAATAAACAATCTAATTTACATAAATGACTTCAGTTAAACATATGTATAATAGGTAGATGAAGTTTAATTTTTCGTGCCAACAAAAATTCCAAACTTCGTGCGTTTGTTATTACAATCATTAGTATCGTTGCAATTTTGTACATCTCTTACTTGCTAAAATTGCATAATCGAGAATTGTTACCGATCTGAATTGTTTTGATACTCGCTTATTGGCTGTGAAATTAAGTAATAGGTACGTATCATAAATAATTCTAACGTTTCTTTCCTCATGTTTATACACGATCGAAACAATTTATTTATATATTGAACACGAGCATACTGGTACAGTAATACACACAACGTTTACGATGTGCACGAAAATATATCTCCCAAATTCAAGTAGAATTGAGTAATTCATTTCTTTGATTTTATTTATTGCTTATATATATTCTATAACAATTATATTCATTAATAATTAACTAGAATTTCGAATTAATTTATAAGATAACTATTCTGATAATACGATTTTATGAATAACGTATATATAAATATATGTTTTTGTGAAAATATAATGATTTAGATAAAAATTTTGTTGTTGTTTTTGGATTACATGTATCGACATAATAGGTGATTATGTTAAAATATAAAATACTTTCTCCCACAAAAATTATTTCCGATTTAATTTCTACTAGAGTTCTGGTTCTGCGTTCGTGTAACTGATAACAATCCATGATCGATAATGTCAAAGATATTTATAATAAATAATTCATTAGATAAGATTTTTTATAATAATATTTAGCACTGCTATTATACAATCAATAAAATTACAAAATTTTATGTTTATTAAGATCAACGATCTTTCCTCAACGATCTTTTCAAATTTTCAAAAAAATGAAGAGAATTCTAATCAGCCACCAATTGGGAAGATTAGAGTAACCATTATATTTTTAAAGTATTTTCGGATAATAACACGCTTACAAGACGATAGAAATTTGTTTCATTCCCTTGTTTCATATGAAGAATTAAGAACGTCTGAATGTAGAAATACCAAACATTTAAAAAACGTTATAGCAAAAGTTTGCTTCAAATTAAATAGAAAAGTTAAGTTAAATAGAAAAGTATTTTGATTATTCAACACTTTATTATTTAAGGTAATTTTGATGGAACCTGTGGTTGATTAATTTAATCACTGAAGGTTGATATATAACCCCTTTCCACATTAATTTTTGTATTCTGCATACCTATTTCAACAACTAAGTTGTCATCATCAGCAGATGACTAAATAGTGTCGGAAAACTACGGAAAAACAAATTCCGCGCACGATCTGTACCGTTGAAAGCCAAAACGCACACGCAGTGTGATAGAAATACGTATACAGAATACGAAAATTAATGTGGAAAGGATTTACATCGACCTTCAGTGATTAACTTTATTATTTCAATATTTACGTCTTGAATAAAATGCGAGAGAGAGAATACAGTAGAATTGAAATTTTTTGTTATTAGGTCAACAATGTTAACAAACTCGTATTACACACTACGCACACCATTATTCGTTTTTTTTTTTAATGAAACATTCAAATGCTGTCTTTCCAGTTAGATATCGTTTCGATTCGAAATCATATAGACTAAAACTTGTGATTTGAATCGTTAACCTTTTTGTGATAATTTGATACATAAATTTTCCTTTACAGCTTTTCCTGTAATTTATTTAGTTGAAGCATAATACGGCAAATTTAAATTTAAAAAACAACTTCTTCAACATGTTGAAAAAATAAAATATACATTCACTTCCTCAAACTAAATATACCATGTCTCAGAATAAAGAGTGATTCAAATATCCTGCTAAAACGCTTAACACATAGCTTAAAAATGTAACTTACCATAAAAGTGAAACATAAACAGTTGTGAATGTAGTTGTTTGTTAACAATATTAATCTTTTTCTTTATTATATAAAAATAAATGAAAAAACAATGCATTTTAATGGAAGTATGACTGTACAAACGTTACATTTTGGATTAATATGTACAACCTATCCAAAATTAAGATTAAATATTACTAAAATAAAACAAGGCAAAAATGTAATTAAACGTTTACAGGTAATGAAAAATGGCATATTAAATTAAACTTGCCTGTTCAAGAATCAATGAAATCTCTTAAAAATATGTACTATTTTGGCGCAATATTTGAGTCACTCTATATAGATTTAGTAAATTAGTCTGACATGAACATTAGCATATCAATATTACTATAGTATATGAAATGATATAATCGGGAACGTTCGACATCTGCAACGATTTGGAGGAGAGGGTTCATATTCTCATATTAGGTTTAACTTTCAATGCTTATGTATCTAATTTACAAACACACGTATATATCTGCTGGTTGTACCTATATTATAAACTGAAACGGAATGTAAACCGTGTCTGTAATAGAAACCGTGTATAATTTCAATATTTTCTTTAGTATACAAAATGACTTATCTAAAAATACAAGCAAAACTTCTTTGATATACAGTGACTCACAATATGATGAAAAGGTAAAGCATGCAAAGCGTGTTCATTAAATGGAATTGTCAACTACATTGAAGTTAGGAAAAATTAAAAACGAAACATTTTTACAAAAAAAACAACCTACATATACGTATATATACTGCGACAAAAGAACAGTTCTACTTTTTTTTTAATCACTGAAGGTTGGTATATAACCCTTTCCAGATTAATTTTCGTGTTCTGTATACGTATTTCGATAACTAAGTTGTCATCATCAGCAAATAATTAGTATGTGCATTTTGGCTTTCAACAGTACAGATCGTGTACAGAATTTGTTTTCGTACGGGTATTTTTGCCGTAGTTTTCCCGGGTGCGACACTGCTGATGATGACAACTTAGTTGTCGAAATACGTATACAGAACACGAAGATTAATGTGGAAAGGGGTTATATATCAACCTTCAGTGATTAAGTTAATCAACCACCTGCACCATCAAAATTACCTTCAGCTCTACTTTTTTAAATTTTTTTAAATTAAACTTTTTAAAAGAATATTTCGAGATTTTCGTTAATTACACTAATTTCTCTTAATTTTAAAAATTCCTAAACTTATTTCCTTTACTCTAAACAATTGTATTAATAGTTTTAATCAATACAATTCAGCGGACAATAAATGCATAATTAGCAGTTAAATAGAAAACTAACTTACCGACAATTGGAAAAAAGTTTTAAAATTATATTTATGTATGTATATACTTCGGCTATTAATACAGTAAAAAGTTATTTATTATACATGAATATCAAGTAAGCGATTTAGCCTTCACATTAATTCTCATGCTTAAGGAGTAAGATTTTTGAACCTCTTTAAACGGCAGTTATTTCAACCTTAAGACTGTTCACGGATCAAATGAAAAATGCGGTAGACAGTATACGGGGGATTTTCAATAAATTAGGACTATATTGTATTTTTAAACTAGAAGGGGTAAACGAAACCCATATATACACTGTAAAAGTTACCAGATAAGTCACTACATTATTTTGGCGCTAAATTTAAACATCCTTATTTTTTTTCAATTTCCTATGCTGTATGCGGTGTGATCTATTTAATTTATATATTACAGGTATTATCGGTTTTGCTTTTTTTCATTGAACCCAAAACATTTAACAGAGTATGATACTTACCATTTAATAATAAATGAATGCTCAAATTTAAAATTAATTTAATTAAGCAGAAAAATTATGCGGATTAAAGGTTAATATCATTGCCTCCCTCTTTCGTCCGAAACAAAAATGTATTGAAAGACAAAGGGAGAACTCGTCTATCTGGCATGTCGATAACTAAGTTACCAGAGCGTATAGACAGACGCTTGAGTCGGGGCATTTTGCCAATTAAAGAATGTTAAAAGGAATCATTCTATTATTAATAACACCCTATCTACTACATATGTTTCACCCAGATGCGCCAAGATGATCAATTTCATCGCAAAACCATTTTCCGAAGCTCATTTTTGGCATCAGGCAGATTTGTGTTATTAATGATAAACGCTATGAAGGGATCTTTCATTAATAACAAATCTGCCTGATGATCGGTGAATTCCGTGAAACATATGTAGTAGATAAGGTGTTATTAATAATAGAATGATTCCTTTTAACATTCTTTAGATTAAAGGTAATCAATAATGATAATCAATCAATTTATTTACAAAATTGTGTACATAATCTTAATACGTGGTCGATTTGTCAAAATAAAATATATATTTTACACTAACAAAAATGACAAACAAATAAATCAATAAAATGTTACACATAGATAAAGAAATCGAAGGGTTTTCTAGGCATTAATTACTTACATCAAGCTAAAGTCAAACTAAATAAACAAAATTTACCCTAAAAATGTCACTCTCACTATTGGTATCAACAAAATTATTGAATAGGTTCAATCGATTATCTATGATTGCATCTAGTGTGCACATTTTACTTCCTCTTTAACTGTATGTTCAATATAAATTTTCCAATTAAGATTTTGAATATTTTTTATACTTGCAGTAAATGTTCTTTCACTTCTTTCAACTTGAATGAATTGTTCTTGAATGCCATTTAACTTTTTATTTCTACCCATATGAATGTTCTCCTGGCGGCACCGCTAGCTCATATGTGCAGGAACGCTAACAGGATGTGTCCTGATCCCACTTTTGGGAAATAAACTATTTATTCGGATATTGGTCCATTTATTTCTTGAAAATGTTTATTTTTACTTACACTGTACTTACTGTATTGGATTTTTCCTATGAATAGCTTGTTCTGTTGGACAATAAAGAATATTATTAGTATTATTATATCATTTCTATTGAATTTCATCTAGAATGGTAAGGTGGCATTGTTACCTTTTGATAATTTTAGCAATTTTTATTAATTCATTCAGTTTGAACCATATTTTCATAGAATTCAATTTGCTTGGCTTGCAACCAGTCCTGCATACTTTTTTTCAGATACTGTTGCAAAACGATAACAACATTTCCAAAACAATACTACTTTCATCTCCTCATGATAATCTCAAGTTTTCTTGCCTTCGAAAAGCAACAATCCTCCATCGACATGTTCGGATCCAACGTGTAAAATAATAAGCCTCTTCCACTTGCCTGATGTGGATGTGGTAACTATACCAGTCTCATCATCCTCCTTTATGGTGTGATATACTGTAGATTTTGAAGTTTCTAAAAGCAGAAAATTATAACATTGTTATAATATTCAGTCTTTAAACCCCCCATGGTCTTGCTAATTTTGGAAATAATAACAGTTTTAAATATTTTGTTGTCTTAAATTTCAAACATTTTCCATACAGTAGTACACTAGATTTTTATTTTTATTTACATAGACAAAAATCAACTCGAAAATCAATCAACTACGAATTTAGTTTTGGAAATTTAAATTACTTTCGAGTTATTTGTTAGCAGATGGAAATAACCTTTGTTTACATTTGAAGTCTATCTTGTTCTCAGAATACCTCTTTTTAAATTACTTTATTTCTTTATAAAGAAATGAAAATTTGTAATCAACAAATTATGATTAAAGTAAAAGTCCACAGCAAATAATTTAACCAAGTGACCTTATAAACATAAACGGCATTAGTTGTGTTTAAAGATTAATATGTAGCTTCTTTTCGAGATAAAGCAAACAATATTATCAATTCTAGTTGCTTCATTTATTTAAAAATATAGTAAAATAATCGGTGTTGTTTCAGGTGGAAAAGAAGTTCGAATAGTCTGCTACTACACAAACTGGTCCGTGTACAGACCTGGAGATGCAAAATTCAATCCACAAAACATCAACCCGTACCTGTGCACGCATTTAGTTTATGCATTCGGCGGTTTCACCAAAGAAAACACCCTGAAACCATTCGACAAATACCAAGATGTAGAAAAAGGTTCGTGTACTTTTTACGTCTGCCTAAATATGGTTAATTTGGAAAACGAAAAAATTTATTCTCAATTCCTTTTTGTAATGAGAAATATTACATAAACAAATATTTCTTATTACATTTTTTCAGATCAAGGTCTAAATTCGATATGCGGTACAGGATTTCAATCAATCGGGTTCTCGGCCCAAAAATTCCAGTTTCAAAAAAATGTACGAAGTATTATAATTGAGGTCATCGATATTTTGTAATAGAAATAAATCTTAATGAAACACTAAAGTATTGATAAATTAAAATAGATAATTCTTACTAAACTGGTTTGGTGTCGCTTATTATAAATTGCGTATCCTTAGTGGTATGTACATATTAATTACTGTACATAACTCACAAAGGATATTGTATTTACAGAACATCCGCGTAGACATTATAATTAACATTGATAAAGAAAAAAGACTCATAAAATATAATTTTTTTAAAATATATTTATTAAAAATATACTTCATATCACATTGATGATATAGCCTAAAAGGTGTGTAGCGTTTAAGTGTAGTATTTAATGGGAAGTCAACGAACATTTTTGACTCGATTTGTTTATTTTACTTTACAGGTTGGTGGAAAAGTTTTGAAAGCGACACTTATTAGGCAGCAGAGGAATCAAAATTCATACGCCACTTTAATATTTCATGTGTCATATGAACACACGAAAAATTTTATCTCGATCTGTCAATTCATTCATTGTTAGCAATCCATTTGAATTAGACGTGTCGGTGTATTTTTTAACAATGGAAAAAACTTATTGTGATAAAATTCTTTGTTTTGGAAGATTTATCAGCAACAGAGATTCATACAAAAATGGTGAACGTGTTAAGGGAATGTGCTCCTTCATTTCCAACAGTACATCGATGGGTTTTAGAGTTTAAACGTGGTCGTACAAGCGTTGAAAATGAACCACATAGTGGACACGCAGCAACAGCAGAAATCATTGAGCAAGGATACGTAATATGGTTAGTGAAGATCCGAATTTGACTAAACGTGAAATTGCTAAAACCGTTCTCAAACGAACGAGTAGTCCATATTTTACATGAAGAATTACATATGAAAAAGCTGTTTGGAAAGTTAGTGCCGCATTCGTTAACAATTCAACAAAAACTGGATGGAATACAAATTTCTCAGCGTAACTTGGTGCGTTTCAAGCGTAATAAAACCGATTTCTTGCGTCGTTTTATAACTATGGATGAGACTTGGATCTACCACCATGATCCTAAATTGAAACAAGAACGATTACAGTGGATTACGGTTTTGTGGGGTGCCCAAAAAAAGTTTATGCAAGAATTTTATTGATTGATTATCGGTTTTCCTTTTAGATCAATTGATGCGAAAAAAAAATAATTTTTCATCAAGCGCCTGTGTTTTGACGATGGCTAAATTGAATGAATTAAAGTACGAATTGCTTGAACAACCACCGTATTCACCAGATGAATATTGGTTTTTCAGGTTATGAAATCTTTTATTTATTGGAGGATCATTGGAATAAATGTATTGAAGTTGAGGGAGATTACATTGAATAAAAAAACTAATTTCATTTAAAAATTCACATTGTTTCATTTTCGCTTTCAAAACTTTTCTACCAACTTGTATTATTATTATTATTATTATTATTGTTATTATTATTATTATTATTATTATTATTATTATTATTATTATTATTATTATTATTATTATTATATTATGGAATAGTGTTCCGCACTTCCTCGACCTAACATCAGGAAACTTTTCCACTCAACTTACATATCTATAGATTTGAGCTCAGACTATACACGGCTGATATTGTACAGTTTGATTAGCCATCACAAAACGGCACTTGTATGTGTATGTGAACTTTTTTCAAGAGTTTATATATGGTGGAGAAACTGTTTTATTGTAGTACCTGTTACTGATATCACAATCGGTAGTATTGTTACTACTTCTTAATATCAAACCTTTCAATTACAAGTGCATATTTTACTATTTTCTCTTGTTTTTTTTTTGTGTAATGTGTGTATTATTTAGTATTACAATGTCTATCATGTATGTATTTGTTTTATTTTTTATCAATAAGTGTAAAGTCTGACATGTTGCTAGTAATGTATTTATCTGTGCGTACTGTCCTGTCTCGGTATATTTGATAATAATTTTATTCAAGGATACTTTCTAGGGCATGCTAGTAATATACTGTGTTAGTTAGACTTTGGTTTGATTATTCGATCTTAATAATCTATAGCTCTGGACTAGTGTATTAAAATATCAAGAGTTCGAAGGCATTCAAATTATCGCCAGCTAAACTATTTTGAAGAGGTTAATAACAGGTGGCGCAAAAGTAATGTCATAATTTGAATTGGCTGCTATTTTTGCAGATGACGCCAAATGTCAGTGCGCTTTAACATTTATGATGTAGATATGTAGAGAATCAGTTGTCAACAAGCCACCATACATCTCAAGAACGTCTGTTATTTTAGCGCAACGTGAATTTCGTCGTCGTTTTCCTCGTTTCGTGTTGCATGTGCTCGAACAATTAAGCGTTTGGCTGAGCGCCTCGAGCAAACTGGGTCCACTACAGATGTCGCAAGTAGTGGCCGGCCTCGTATTGCTCGTTCGACCGAGAACACCGCTGCTGTTGCCGACAACGTCAGAGAGAATCCACAAACATCAACGAGACGATGATGCATACAATTAGGCACCAGCAGACGTGCGTTGCAACGAATTTTGGTGAAAGATTTGAAAATATTCTCCTACGAAGTGCAAACTATTCACGAATTGCTGCCTGCTGACCGTCGGACAAGGTTAACTTACTGCCATACTCTGTTAAACTTGGTGCAAGAAGAGGATGATTTCGTATCAAAAATCGTAATGAGCAACGAAGCCCATTTCCATTTAAGTGGTTATGTTCACAAACAAAATTTGCATTTCTGGGACACAGAGAATCCACATGAAATGCATGAAGAGCCATTGCATCCCCTCAAAGTGACTGTTTGGTGCAGCATTTGCCGTGAAAAAGTAATTAACCCTTATTTTTTTGAAGATGTCGATGGCATCATCGTAACCGTAAATGGTGAGCGTTACAGGCAGATGCTAAACGAGCTTTTTTGCCACAAGTTGCTACATTGGGTCTCGATCTTTGTTGGTTTCAAGAGGACGGAGCAACCTCTCACACAGCTCGGGCAACGGTGGAAATTTTGAGACACCAATATCGCGTATCAACTTCACACTTTCAAATAAACTTTTTATGAAAACAGAACTCTTTTGTTTTTATTTATATCAAAATGACAACCTGTTCAAATTATGACATTACTTTTGCGCCACCCGTTATTATTGGAGTACATGAAACTAATATTGCATTTCGTGAAATCGTTAGGCGGATATAAAAAAATATTGCCATAGTTTTTTGGAGAGATTTGTCACAAGAAAGTGGTCAAAATCGTAGAAGAATCTCTGAACAGCCTAGAAGGACTACTGAATGGGCAGATATGAAACTTAGGGATCGGCATGGTATTATAAATCTGTGGGAAATATTTTCTTTTTGATGGAGACAGCCCATATAATAATAATATGTTCCATATATACATATTCATTTGTTTTAGTTGAATGCAATGATATCATACCCTTCTAATCAAACGGTACGATGCCATGCATGAGAGGCACTATTAGAATTGTATAATATACGGGAAAATTAGTATTATTCTTTTAAACGAGTCTTATGGTATTGTTGACGAGTTCGATGTCGAAGAGTAAAAAGAGTTTTTGCGTTTTTCCGTAGAACGTGAGACTGCGCTTATTAGAGAATCCATGATTTGAGACGGAATTAGCATAGGAAGTAGGAGTGTTTTAGTATTGATTCGAGTCTATTTAAAGGATCAAAGGACCAAGGACTAAATAATGGCACATTTCAGCACGACGATGCCTGTGTCCTCATGTTACAGACCAATATCAATATTCATAATTGATTTGTGACTTGCCAGGCCTATCGCCCATAAAACATATTTAGAAAGGCCGAAGAGTTAGTATGCTTCCTAACCTTCCAATGAACTTACAGCAGCTACATAATGCCCTACAAGTTGCATAGAATGAGGAAACGAATAGTAGAACACATTCGTTTACGTACAGCGAAAACTTATTAAATTTTCTCTATAAGGGGTATGAATTTTACAACGAAAATTTAATCATTTATTATCCTTAGTACAGTAAATATTTGTGTATAATTTGGTTTTAAAATATATACGTTGACTGGGCGATTAGCTTTTTACCACATAGTATATTGTCAGTAAGTACGTTGTTGGAATTGAAAATACGTATATTTACATGTTTCTGTCTATTTATGTTGTATAAACCAACGTGCGGATAGTATTCAAGATTATTAGCAAATGTATAAATAAAACATCAATTTTACAATGTTCAATATTTGCACGTTTCATCTGTATTTAAATTTACTTTGTTACTAACACAGAATAAAATAACATGAAACTACTTTCGAAACTAAACGTGATTTGTAAGATACAAATAAGAACAAAAGTAAATGTTAAAGGCATTCATTTGAAATTCACTTGACTTAATAAGATATAAATTATAGCCTGAAAATGTATATCATTCTACACTACATACATATACTGGAAGTGAAAGACAATATTAACCGATGAATATATTAAGGTCTAACAATAGGAGCATAAATCACTTTACATTAAATAAAAAGAAATTGATTTTTGTAACTTCGGAGAATTATATTTGATGATTGTAGATCATAAATTTTAATTATTTGTTTAAAAAAATTTGATAAACGCAATCAAGCACATTGATTTAATTTCTTAGGGAACTGCAATACCTGTTGAATCACAACATATGTTATAAACCAGATAACGAAAACAACTAATGTAGCAAAAATAAGAACTGCACAGGACAAAGCATGAACTGTTAAAAATACTTCACTACTATTATTAACAGCTAAAATTCTGTAATTAAACAAAGCACAGACAGGGTTTTAACAAAGTTAAACTATACATACATGCAGAGGGTAAAACATTAACTCATAAAAATAGTTTACTACTATTACGAACTGCTTCTAGAAAATTTGGATGTGCTGATGATCTGATTCTTACATGTTAAGGCCTAGCACTAATAAAACAGAAACCTGCTATTTCCATTTAACAAATCAGCGAGCTAGAAATGACTTAAATATAACTTTCAATGATATACTTTCCAAACATAATAATTATCCCTTATCCCTTATACTTAGGAGTGACTCTTAACATTTAAACACAATCTTGCAAACGTGGCCGGTCAACTCAGAACGAGGAACAATATAATGACCACACTTACCTTCACAATCTGTGGCTCCAACGCAGTTATTTTACGAACCGCAGCACTAGCTTCAGAAGCAGAGTGCTACCCATTTGGCTAAATAACTCACATGTCTCCAAAATAGACAGCCAGTTAAGTCAAGCGATACGCATTATGAAGAGTGATACAAGATCAACTTCTACCCACTGACTCCCTGTCCTAAGCAATACCCACCCACCTAACATCCGACAGTCATCATCAGCGTGATGTCATTCGATAAGCTTTACTTATCTTTACAAGAGTATCACAAAACCGTATCTAATTAGTAGCTTACGAGATCATGAAGGCATTTCCCTCCTTAACGAGGCACATCCACATTTTAAATCAAGACATACACCCATTGAAACAGTCAGTGAGTTTGCAAAAAACTACAATGCTGTGATATAATGGGCTGAGCTATAGAGACCCTCTATAGAGCAATATTATATAACAAATATTTCATTTCATTTTTACTTCTGAATCAACAGGTTCATAGTTCGGAGGTATCTGGGTTGAACTTATAAAAAAAAGTTTAGACGTTTTTATATACCGTATTCCATTTTTTTCTACTAGCCTCTCTCTTCTATAAGAGCCTCAAATGGTGTTCTGCGCATGAAAATCCGTCAATTCTAACAATTAATGTTTTTTCATTATGTATGCGAATAAAAATATTATGTTAACTGTGCCGTTTGATTTCCTTATTCAACTGTTTAAGATTTACCCTTTAAAAAATGCATCCTTCCATTAAGCAGCTTTATCTTTGGCAAGTTATAATTTCATTTATATTTAACACTTCCCTCCTTAACGAGGCACATCCACGTTTTAAATCAAGACATCCACCCATTAAAACAGTCAGTGAGTTTACAAAGAACAATGCTGTAATACAATGGGCTGAGCTATAGAGACTCTTTATAGAGCAATATTATATAACAAATAACTAACCTTACTACTGGTTTCAACAGACACCAACTTTACCGCTCTGTATGGGTAAAGTTGAATCGCATTCGCATAGAACATGGCAAATGTGCTGATGCTTAACATTGATAGGGTTGGGAAGAACCTCCGAGTTGTGACTGTAGAATACCAAGGCAGATCATTCAATACCTAGTCACGGACTACCTATATCGCGTCTATCTAGAAAATCCTCAGGACCTTGTACGATGTACTTCAAATGCAGTTGCATGGTTACGCAATTTAAATATTGATGTATAATTTGTCTATTTACGTATACGGGTCTCTTTCCTTTATACGTATTGGTTGATTTATGTGTATTTGTATAATTCACAGCTGATATTGTTATACTTTAGTTTATATAGACATTTTTATATCATGCATTGTAATCTTTTCTGCTGATATTTTACACTTTATATCGTATTGTAAAGAATCCATACGCTAAATAAATAAAATTGCCATCTGGTAAAATTCTGTAAGCGAGCAAAGCACAACGCTGACTATGATTTGCTTTAACAAAGTTAAAATGAAAATAATAGTGTTTATTTTTAACAATTTTAAAGGTCTTGGAAAAATCATCGAAAGTTAATAAAGTGTTTGTTGGAAATATTTCATTTTTACGTCTTAGTCAACAGGCTCATAATTCGGCAGTATCTAGGTTGAAATTATAAATAATATTTTCTATTGGCCTCTCGTTTTTATAAGAATTCAGATGGTGTGATACGCTTGGAAATTCGTCAATTCTAGCAATTAATATTTTTTCATTATTAGAGCTTAAACAGATGTTGGCACTAAGAAACAAATGTAACGAGTAATGTTCGATCATTATGCACTTGAGAACAATATTCTGGTGACAGAATTAAAGCAAGTTGATTGAATCTTCCCAGAACCAAATCATATGTATAACGCTGATTAGTTTTAAAAAGTAGAAGAGAGTACCTACATATCATGAACATCAGTGCCGATGAAGCCTTTTACATTTTACGTCTTCAATTAACTAAATATGATCTCTTGGGCTGATAAGTCCGACAAAAAAATTCATATGAAAAAAGGTGAAAAAACCTAAAGTGGAAAACTTATCTAAATTATCAATCTAATAAAGCAAAAATAGCTAAGAGAGGTGAATGCAAGAACTAGTTCCACGACGTTTACTTAGCTGCTAAATATATTATTTAATACCGAATGGGTTTTATCTATCACGCATTCCAAGACTTCTAAAATTGTCAACAATAAACACAGATTATTGTTGACAATTTTAAAAGTCTTGGAAATTTTATTAAAAGTTAATAAAGTATTTGTTGGAAAGATTTAATTTTTACTTCTTCATCAATAGGTTCATAGTCCGGTGGTATCTGGGTTGAAATTATAAAAAAGTTTAGACGTTTTTATATACTGTATTCTATTTTTTTCTACTAGCCTCTCTCTTTTATAAGAGTTTAAATGGTGTTCTGAGCTTGGAAATCCCCTCCCCAATTCTAGCAATTAATGTTTTTTCATAATGTGCGCGAATAAAGTGCTAATTGTGCTGTTTGACTTCCTTATTCAACTGTTTATGATTCATCTTTGGCAAGTTATAATTTTAATGACAGTTTTTTTTTAGTTTTATTTGGTTGGTGTATATAAAATATAGGACTTGACTATACTAGGGGCGCAACTAAGTTCTCGCTGTTTTTTTGAAGAAAATGCAACTTTATTCTGAAAAAATGTTTAGAAATGAATCATTCAAAATATTGCCCATCGCTAGTGACAACTTTTTCCCATCTTTCTGGCAGAGCTCGAATACCGTCACGGTAGAAGTGTTCATCTTTTGAGGCTATCCACGAATCAAGCCATTTTGAGATGTCTTCATATGAGCGGAACTGCTGATTAGCCAGACCATGTGCCATCGAACAAAACAAGTAATAATCGGACGGCGCAATATCTGAGGAATATGGCGGGTGGGGTAGGACCTCCCATTTGAGTGTTTGTTTACCATATGTCTAAGCTTGGTTCATGACGTTTTGGTTATGTCACAATCGACCAGCACTTACTACTGGAGCCATCTCTTGAAAAACAGCGAGAACTTAGTTGCGCACCTAATATGAATAATGCAAATGTCAATTTAACCAACACTAAACAAGTTAAATAAAATCCATACATTTGCTGGAAGACACTTCTTGAAAAGATTAACAAAGCATATTTTTAACATTTGAACCTCTAAAGCTGATAAGTTTGAATTGAAGCCTTTGGAGATACACTTTAATCTCTTCTTCATTAAGAAATTCTTTTCATTTTGAATAAAAAAATAGTAATCCTTTGGAGGTAAGTCCAGTAGATGTAGAAGATACTGCGAATTTCATTATTTAAATGGTTAAGCTTCAAAACTGTTTGCGTTGTGCAATATCTTGAAACTTCAAAACAGATTCACACACTACCTGTATGTGAAATCTGAGCGTTGTATTTTTCAACCTATAACTATTCGCTGTTGTTCTTTTATTGTTGGATAAGAAAATATAGTAATTTATGCTGTGTACACTCCACCAATCTTTGAGCACAATATTGTTCATCATTTTCACATGAAGAAAAAGCCAATGTTATCGACCTAATATAATTCATCTTATATTTCTAATATTGGGTCTGGGAAAAAGTTCGTGGCGTTTTTTCAGTAAAATTCAACTGGTCCCCGCATGGCGCGTGGACGAATTCATTTAAACAGAATATGCTCCATTATTATCGACAATTTTCGCCATTTTTTTGGTATTATCCCATACATTGTGGTTTCTGGTCGAAAAAATTTCTCACAGGCTTCTTTTGAAACCAACTTAATTCCATTGAGAGAGTTCTGCAGAGATCGAAAATAATGAGAAATATCCGGACTGTAAGGTGGGTCATAAATTTAACCAAACTCTCTCAATTTTTGACGTAAAAGAAGTGTGTGGTCTTTTGATAAAAAATAATATTAATGATTTTCTTTCAATCGCACACTCTCTATGGCACAGTGAAGAATCAATCTTGACCAGTTGGAAGTACATTTCACAAATCATCTCCATGAAACACACAGCATCACTTTTTTTGGCGTCAATGTTGGCTTAAACAGATTTTATCCACGATTTTTATTTTGTGCGTTAATATTCCGAATTAAATAAAATTAATGTGTATGTTTACGAGCATTTCGCTTTAACTGAGTAAATTTTTCGACAGTCTATATAAATTAAGGATCCTCACTAATTATAATTTAATGTTGTTGCAAATTTAATGCCGTCACAACGAGAAAGTGAATCGATTACGCCAATTTCTTGTGTGAATTTCATAGATTTTTCATGATTGAACCTTTATTTGATGACAAAGTTAAGCTAAACTGTTCTGGTGAAGTCTTAATTGTATAAAATAATAATAATAATACCTAAATTAAACCATTAAAACATAGTTTCGAGTTAGTTTATGTTCACTAGCTTGAATATTTCATATAAAATATACAAAGAAAACAAGCTTATAAAATACCATAAAAAAATGAAAAGAAAGAAATGGGAGCAATAAGGCGATGATGAAAGAAAAAAGAGATGCAGAATCCATACTGAATACTAAATATCATTACATATTATATGAGCCTCTTTGTTCGATTTAACTTGATTTTGGGTACCCTGGAAGGTTATAACAAATCGACACATATGAAGAAGATCTTTGAAATAACCATAAACAGAGTTGGAGCATCGCAATTCCATCGACAAATCTCGAAGCTGCATTGAACAAATTAATGATATTACTGTACTATATACTTTTGTCCATTAATTTTCAAATGATTCTTCGTAGTATGGAACTAAATAAGATAGATAAGTTCGTTTTCTTTGAATTCTATTAATTTTGAATCAATATAATATAATTTTTTATTTAATATATTATATTTAGCAAAAAACGTCAGACATCAAGTTATCAACATTCACTCACATTTCAAAAAATATTCTTCTAATATTTAACATAGCTTAGGGATGGAAAATACCTTTTTCCCAGCATATATACTTTTTTACCACATGATTCTTATTATTCATACAGTTAATGTATAGAATTAATCCTATAATAACATATACCGTAACAGGAAATTAATTCCATTTACAAGGAACATGAATTGTTATTACTTTCTCATACGTTTCGCGTCTTAAAATCTTTGATTGTCGACATTCACCTTATACAAAAAACTTCATAAACAGGAGACGGATTCGATCCTAAGAAACAGGCGGTATAAGTCGGCAAGTTACTAGTGGGCTATCAAGTATCAATTTTACAATTTAAATTTATTTTAATTACCATTTCATGGAATTCTTGAGATACATAATCATTGAATGGGTTTCTTGTATGTTATATTATACTTCCATAAATATTCACGTGAACCTAGATCCTATAATTTGTCAAGATAACCCTTACCTATAGATGTCGATTTCTAAAAATCACTTCACAAAGATAGTTCGTTTTCTTTGAATTCTATTAATTTCCTAATATAGTTTTTTATTTAATATATTTAAACACATGCCGTAACGCCTTTTAATGCCATTTACAAGGAACATGAATTGTTCTTACTCTCGCATACATTTTGCGTCTTAAGATTTTTGATTGTCAGCATTCACCTTATAATTCCTAGCCAGCAGCTTACGACTGAGCTATCAACTCCCTTAATTACGATTTCCACTTCAATTTGCTTTATTAAATTATTTAATCTTTAAATTTATTTTAATTACCACTTCAGGGAATTCTTGAGATGATTCTTGAATGACGCTAGGTTTCTTGTAAATCATACTTCCTTAAATGTGCACGTGAACCTAGATCCTCTAATTTGTCAAGATAAGCCTTACCTGTAGAAGTCGATTTCTAAAAATCACTTCTTCTCGCAGAGGTGGTCGGCACTACTCCTAGTACCCTTCAGTGTTCAAGTAGAATAATCACAATACTGTTTTCCCTCTTACGGCGAAGAGGGGTTAGTAACAAAGCCATGGAGCACTGTATACATACCAAACGCACACTTTCGCTTCTGTAGTCGTGAAAAGTCAAAGAAACTTACGACCCTGATAGAGACACAAAAATAAATAAATATAAACCAGTAATCAGCGTGATGTCAAAAGCAGTAAAACCGCTTAAGAAATCAATAGTCGCGTACAAATATGTGATGGATCCTTTTCCTATCTAACTCTATGCTAAATGTAGTACTCATTCATAGTCATTACATTCTGTCCCAAAAATTTCATTAATTTTGAAATTTAATTTCTTCGTAAATATTTGATGTTCTTGTACACCTACGAAGAAATTAAAATTTTTCATTTCAACAATTACATTAAATGTAATCATGATTGCAAGTGGCACACCTTCATTCTTTCCATCGCGAACGCGCTGTACACATTGAGTAATTTATCAAAGCTGGCGTTGACGTACTTTTAGATATTTACGATTAATCGCACGTGTTATCTGTTGAAATCTGATTACGAATTGAAGCTGTACTTGTAAAAACTAATCAAATATCATCCACAGTAATATACAGGATGCAGTAGCAATAACTCCTGAATATTATGTGCTATTCAAAAATACATATGCTTCGCTATTTGAAAGTTTGAAACAATATGTATTTCAATTTTATCACAAATATTACACAATATTGCTCAATGTTTCTGCGGGAATGGAAATTTTTGCTATTTCTTAAACGCCAATCTAATAATTTAATTTAATTTTACAAAAATATTTATTTTCGTTTCTTACAACAAATTAAAAAAAAAACTCCAGAAACATATATTCTCAATTCTTTTTTCTTTGTGTAGGTGGTTATGCGAAATTCGTTGGCCTGAAAACATACAACAAAAATTTAAAAACTCTTCTCGCTATTGGTGGCTGGAATGAAGGATCGACACGATTTTCACCAATGGTGGCCAACGCCGATCGAAGAAAAGAATTAGTTAAAAATACTATAAAATTTCTGAGGCAGAATCATTTCGACGGACTCGATTTGGATTGGGAATATCCCAGTTTTAGAGATGGTGGAAAAACTAGGGATAGGGATAACTATGCTCAGCTCGTTCAAGTAATATTGAATGTATTCCCTTCGTGAGTAATACCTTATAATTAATTTTTTTGTAGGAATTACGCGAGGAATTTGAGAGAGAATCAGACAAGACTGGCAGACCTCGACTTTTACTTACCATGGCTGTCCCAGCGGGGATAGAATATATTAAGAAAGGTTACGACATCCCAAAATTAACAAAGTGAGTTACATATAATTCCTGCGATGTCATGTTTTGTAAACTTTTTTACATTTTCACAATCGGGCGTAAAAACTGGGAATGAATAAATTTTTATAATTATATGTAGAGATATATAATCATTTTAACTTCTACAGAGAATGGAAGTATATTTATTATTTAAAGAAACCAAAAAGCAAAAAATCGCAAACGTTTGTTGCAGATTTAACAGTAAATATTTTAAACAACCCTAATTGGAAATGCAAAATTTCTTCGATAATCTACAGCAAAATATGAATATGTAAGGAATTTATAATTATACATACATAAATATCGTAACGCATATTAGCTTCCTTTCTACATTACCGTGATTATGATATTATTTATTGTCGAAATGTTACGTATCTTAGGAATGAACGAGGAAGAACCAGAAACTAAGCTACACCCATCCATTCCTAAACTAAAAGGAATAAAATAATTTTTTGCAGTGGCAACACTGCTTATATTGCTCTCTTTCCATTCGCCAAATGGCAATACTGTATGTCATTCAGTGAATGTGTAACCACGCTGTATGACACATCGTTTAGTTTCGTCACACGTTGAATTGCATTCAGTTGTCGAATTTTTGCAAGTCAAAAGTTGTAATCGTTTTGAAATTTTTCGTAAAATCGTCAGAGTGTATAGTGTCAACACAATGTTACGTCTAATAATCGCAAAATGGTGACAAATATTCGAAAAGGGCCAAAGGAATTCGATTGACATGCTGTATTATGGACGTCCTTCAACTGCGGACACGACCATCAACGCAAACGAGTGAATGAAATGATTCTAACTGACTGCCGTGTAAAAATTAGAGTCACTGCGAGTACATTAAACATCTCTTATGGAAGTGCCTTCGCGATTATTTACGATATTGGTTACAGTAAATGATGTACACACTGGGTGCCTCGTCTTTTGATCAACAAACACAAAAATGAACATTAGATGGTCCACGGTTAGAGAAAGTCAGAAAATCGGCAGATGAGAGCTGGTTGCTCCATTACACTTCCGAGATTAAACGCTCATTAAGTGAATGAAGGCAAAGGTTTACTACAACCATAAAAAAAGAAAATTTGGACAACTACGGTAAAAATACCCGTACGAAAACAAATTCCGCAGGCGATCCGTACCGCCGAAAGCCCAAACGTACACTGCCATGTGCGACACTGCTTAATTATCTGCTGTTGATGACAACTTAGTTGTCGAAATACGTATACGGAATACGAAAATTAATGTGGCAAGGGGTTATATATCAACCTTCAGTGATCCAGTTAATCAACCACAGTTGTTCTATTTTCAGTCGATTAGGGCTCTCTTCCTTCTGAAGTGGCTTTTTCAGCTTTCAAAGACTTCAACTCCGTAGTTGGTTCTTGGAGCCCCATCTTTTAGTTATAACAATTCCATATGTGATTTGTAAATTTTGGATATCGCCTCCTACTTCTCCTGTCAGTCGTCCAATCTAAGTATTTTGATAATACTTTACAATATCAACTAAAAGATCTTTATTCACTGGATAGAAGTCACTGTTCTGTAATGCCACAAATGTTCTTTCCATACACAAGTGTTGCCAGAAACATGTACCATAATAGAAAGTTGCTGTCTTCTGTATATTGTTTTTGAAATCCACTGCTTAGTTAATTTGGTACGTAAACTTCCGCGATCGTGGTCCATGTTATCTGCTTCTGGGTTTTCGGGCTGGAACCGCGTCACTAGTATATCTGCCGACGTTTCGTACCCATTTGTATGGGACATCTTCAAGGCTGAACTACTGCACTAAAACTGTTTCTCACTCAGTTTCAGTGCAGTAGTTCAGCCCTGAAGATGTCCCATACAAATGGGTACGAAACGTCGACAGATATACTAGTGACGCGGTTCCAGCCCGGAAACCCAGAAGCAGATCCACTGCTTAGTGTCCATATACTCTGACTAAAATGAAAACATATCCACGTGTTTGTTAATTCTGTTGCCCTGTGTAATGATCAATTAGATTTAAACAATTCACCTCTTTTAAAATTTATCTTAATTCTTAGCACTTTATCGGTAAAAGATCTTTCTTCGAAATATCTTTTACCGATAAATAACCTTGAGTGTTCATTTTACCTCTACCTCTTTCTTGTAATCGAATTTAATTATTGCTTTTCATTTTCTCATACAAAAGAGATTATAACCTGTATTGTACTTGCTCAATAATGAACTACCAGACGAAACTATTCGCAGTAAATATATAATATATATATAATATGCCTATATATATATATATATATATATATATATATATATATATATATATATACATGAGATTTAGATTCTCGTGCTCTCCGCGATGTTGGACAGAAGTTCTCGAAAGAATCGGCGACTCGGCGTTTCGACGACGTCTGAATCATTTTCTTCAGGAGTTGTTTCGTAGTGAAGCGTTGACCTGAAAGAATTTCAGGTTATTGTTTCGTAGTGAAGCGTCAACCTAAAACAGTTTCAACGTTTCGCTACGAAACAACTTCTGAAGAAGACGATTGAGATGGCATATATACGAATATATATATATTGTATATATATATATTAAGAATAGCATTAATTGTTTAAATTTCACACTATTGTGAAACGTTTTATTTAGTCCTTAAGTACAATTCTCCTAATCTTTCACAGATATCTAGACTGGATGAACATTCTGAGTTACGATTATCATTCAGCATATGAACCTGCAGTTAATCATCATTCACCTTTATACCCAATTGAAGAAGAATCGGAGTATAGCTACGACATCGATCTGAACATAGTAATAATTAACCTATTAACACACTGAACGAAATGTCATTTCCGAAAAATTTATTTTCACAGGACTACACCATAAAGCATTATATCGAATCTGGAGCGGATAAGTCTAAACTGGTGTTAGGCATACCGACATACGGAAGATCTTACACGCTTTATAACCCAGACGCTAATGAAATCGGTGCGCCGGCAGACGGGCCCGGCGAAATGGGTGAAGCGACCAGAGAAAACGGATATCTCGCTTATTACGAGGTAAATGTTTACGTTCGTATATAATATAAATTAATATGTCGGTTACATAATAACACTCACTATCTACAGCAATTTTTTTCTGAGAACGTAAGAAAATTGCTCTCTTGACATTTATTTACTATTTTTTGTGGTTTAATTCGACGGATGTTCAAACGCTTTTTAATTGCTATTTTAGAAGAGTTTCTCTAATTGAATAAGTATGTATGCAGACGAAATAATATAAAGCCGAAATTACTACATTATAATGACACAATAATACAATACATGAACATGAAATGAGTTTCATAATCAAGAAATTCATATGATGTATTATAATTACATATACGTATTAAATATTAAGAAAGTAGAACATGTATTTTATTAAGATTTAATAGTCCAAATTTTAACCCAATGCGACCTGTGGATTTTTATGTCTTTAAAGAAACTAGACATATGTACTTTTCATTTGTTTCGCACCAGATTTCTAAAAATTCGTGTCTGTTAATCCTTGCATGACCTTCGGCGTTCTTATCTTAACGGCATCTACTGATCGAAACATCGTCCCCTTTAGCGCAGACTTTATCTTTGGAAGTAGTACATCACTCTGACGCTGTGCTTCGCCTTAAACGTCCTAACAAATAATGAGTTGACTCGATGAAGGATCCATTCCAGTTGTTTCTCCACATCTTTGGTATTTTTTTTCTAACCCGTTCACCAAGAGTCTCCAAAATCACCTTGTAGTAAAATTAGTTAATGGTCTGTCCACCTGGTGCTTAATACACATGAATAATTTCTTGATGTCGAAAAAACAAAATTACCAGTGCCTTGAATTTGGATTTGTTCTGTCATGTCTGTTCGTGTCTTGGCAGACTGGGCTGTTTCCAATACGTCGATTGTCGTTTTGTTTCCAGGTCATATTGGTAAAACCCCTACTCATTACAGTTAATTGCGTTCTCTAAAAAGCACGCACTGATCTTCAATTTTTCTTGACGAGCTCGACGGACAGTCTCTTTCCCTATATTGACTCAATAACTCTTGCATGCTAAGACGGTAATCTTTTCGAATGATTTCACCGATTTTCACAACGTTCGTATCTAATAGCTGCACCATCGACCGACCCGGATATTTATCATCATTAATTTCTACCCTCTCTTCTTTGAATCATGTAAACCAATCGTTGAGTGCGAAACAAATACTATTTGTTTCGCCTCGTGGCGATTTTGTTGAGTTTAACACAGAAGACGATTCCGATTCTGAATAAAACACAACCTAAATCAATAAAGCTCTACGAATCAACTAAATAAAACTGATAATTCCCGCACTTGCAACTTTTATAACAGACTGAAGAAGTAATAATGAACAGTGACAGATATTGCTTTGTCAAGATAAGATAGGACGGGAACATCAAAACAGTCAATCCGGTTTTTCCCTAGCCACACTGCGTATGTATATATATATATATATATATATATATATATATATATATATATATACATATATATATATATATACATATATATATTTATATACATATATATGTCTCTGTGTGTATAAAAACAGAAGCGCCAAAAGCCAGCTTTATTCGCCTGTTCCAAACCAAAAGAGAACCAAGAAAAGAAGATGAATGGAATCTCATTGAAACGTCACCAGAACAGTCCTTCTAAAGGCTAGCCAGATACATGGTACGATACCCGAAAAACGAATGATTCATACCGTGACCATGAAAACATCAGGATGAATATATATGTATATATATTTATATGTATATATATGCAAAAATGTTTCTTTCAATATTTGCACTCACTTTCTTTTCTTAATTTCAACAGTTTAACATATGACTTTAATTTCTCTCTTGAAAATCAACTATAGACGCAAAACTTACATACAAACTATCAAAAAATGCTACGAGCATGATATACAACTCCGCGTACTTCTTATAAATTTTCAACAAGCTTCCTATTGTATTTATAAGCCAAAATCAAATAGTATCAGAAATGCTAAACCTGAATATACCAGCTAAACTGACGAGATTAACAATGATGACAATTCTAGTGCAAAAATTGAGAAAAACTGTGTAATATCGGACAATTAATATGGAATCAGCGGGGGCAAGGAGATGCACCATAGACAATAATTTTTAACATCGCGCTGGAAGAAGCAGTTAGTGCCATAGGTACTGATAAGACTATAGCACAAGATATGAAGCAAATTATTGAATATACTGGCAATCAAGCATTGATAAACGAAACAAAATAAGTTTGGAAGAAACTTTACAAAAACTTGAATAGAAAACTAACAGACAAGAACTTAGAATTAATCAGAGCAAAACAAAATATATGATTAGTGCAAGAGGAGTTGAATTTGATGAAGCCTGTGGTTGATTAACTTAATCACTAAGGTTGATATATAACCCCTTTCTACATTAACTTTTGTAATTCTGTATACACATTTCGACAACTAAGTTGTCATTATCAGCAGACAATTGCAAAGTGTCGCAGAATTACAAAAGAGAGAAGAAGAAGAGTTACCAACAGTCCATAATGGTGAACAGGAAGAACGACAGAATTGCAGAAAGAATCCTAGTAGGAAATAGAGATTATTGGAGACATCACAGACTACTGAAACATAGAAATGTTACTATCAGAACTTAAATGAGAATATATAATGGCACAATCGAAACTGTAACAACCCCTCTAAAACTATGTCTGTCTTACGTAAAGCTGACGAATGTCTAAGGATATTTGAATGTAAGACTTTAACGAGAATATTGGGATCGAGGAAAATACAAGCAAAATATAAAGCACTAATGAATTTCGAAATAAGAAATATTATGAGGGAGGAGAATATTATTGACTCCATTACAGAGACAAGGTTGACATGATTCGGGCAGAGTCTGCATCACTGTTGTTGAAGTACGTAACCAGTGTAACAAGTAATTGGTGCAGTGTAGAGTGTGAAAGCTTCGAGTACATCAGCCACATATGTGGGTACGCCGGTAATCCCCTTCTAAAAATATAGATATGAATGGATCCAGAATAGCGTCAGAGAATAACAAAATTAATTAAATTGAAAGGAGAATGAAAAAAAGAAAAGGAAACCTAAAATTATTTTTGCTATTCCGAAATAAATTATTTTTGATATTTTTTCATTTTGCTTTTTTCGATTTTGTTTAACAACTGTTCATAATTACTCCAGATATGTGAAAACATAAAATCCGAAAATTGGCTAGTCGAATCACCTTATCCAGGAATAATGGGACCGTACGCCTATAAAGATACTCAATGGGTAAGTTACGATGATGCTGACATTGCTAGGTCGAAAGCAGAGTACGTAGCTGAGAATGGTCTAGGTGGTATAATGTTCTGGTCCATCGACAACGATGATTTCAGAGGAAAATGCGGAGACAGACCTTATCCCATCATTGAAGCAGCTAAAGAAGCTCTTCTAAAGGCTTATGGGTAAGACAAAAATAGATTATGTTTATAATTACTTAATTTCAACAATATCTTCTCGTTTTTCTTTAAGCTTAAGTGATTCCACATTACTCGCAACAACCAAGAAACCTATTAAATCCAGAACAAGACCAAGAACGAGAGGCACAACAAAACCTACTAGCACCACCGAAGCTGTCGTAATACTAAACAGCGGTGGAAGACAAGGCGTACGAAAACCACATAGGTACTATTTCAATTTATAATTTTATAGTAACTTTTGCATAATAATTTTCAAATCCGTTGCAAATATAGTAATAATTTTTCCGCAGAATAACGAGTTATTAATTTCTTCTCTTATTCAGCTTGCTTCATATTATACTGATTAGACTTTTAGTTCCTTAATCTCAGTAATCTTTTATCTTGTCATCGACAATAAACTTATCAGACGACGGTTATGCTCCCAATGTGATGGGATTATAAAAGTATTGTGTTCTTCGAGCTTCTGCCAAGGAACAAAACAATTAATCAAATGTTTACCGGTGACAATTGCACAATTTGAACGATTCCATTATCCAGAAACATCCAAAATTCGCTAATCGGTATAGGTATTAATTATCCATCAAAAATTAATGGATCTTGAATCAACCAACCCATACACCAAATCTTTCGTCTTCAAATTTTCACTGGTCTCGTTCTCTCTCAAAACTCCTTGCGATAATTAAAATCCGACTCAGATGAAGCTGTAAATCAGCATCTTGTAAAGTTTTGCGCCGATAAAGATAGAAAAAAAATACTGCCAATATATAAATGATCTATTAATAAATAATAAGCTATGAAAAAATAGAAAAAATAAGTCGTGATTTGTGGCCCTATTAACATAATGTATTACAAAGTTAATTACTAATTAATTACGTACTAAACATAAATCATATAATAATAAGTTTCCAATTACACAAAATTAATTAATTTTGCAGAATAAGTTCGAGTAAAGGCGAAACAAAACCGACACCTCGCCGAAGACGTCCAACCATCAAAAAGAAAACCCAACCCGACATTACAACTACAACAACAACTCAAAGTAGTAGTTTACTTGTGACTCCAAGTTACACTACTCCTTCGCCACCTAGCACGCCTGATTCTGGAGGAGGTAAAACATCTTTCATTTAACGGAATCGTTATAATAGACTCGGACTTGTTTCAGAGTTTAAATGTGAAGAAGATGGATTCTTCCCGCATCCAAGAGACTGCAAGAAATATTTCTGGTGTCTTAGTGGACCGTCTGATCTTGGTATAATAGCTCATCAATTCACATGTCCAGCTGGTAAGTAATATTCCTTACATTAATAAATACTACTTTTAAGGACCTTACTTAATAGTAATTTTAATATTTAATAGTTGTGCAAATTATTAATAATTGTATGTATTTTACAGGGCTATACTTCAATAAAGCAGCTGCTTCTTGTGATTATACTCAAAATGTTTTATGTAATAAGAAGATATCGAAGCAGCCTTCTTCTACTACAACGACCACGACTACCACTGCAGCCACGACTACAACAACAGCTACCTCCAAAGCGTCTTCATTTTTCATCAACAGAAGACCTTCACCAAAAATTACTGCCACAATAAGTCGAACAACTTCAACGACAATACCTGAACCTGAATACGATGTAAGCGATAACAATAGTTTTAATTCTATTTCTAAAAAAATATGATTTACCAAATACTTTGTTTTGATGAAGAAATAAAGAAGGATCCCATGCCATAATGAGTCACAGTTTAGACTTAATTAAAAAATGGTGCTTTAAAGTTATCCATAGAAAAAACTACTTACAATTTCATCAAATTAGTAACCACAGCTCCATTACACTAGGTCACCACCGATTACCTTTATCTAATCACGTTAAATATCTAGTGATGATTCTTGATAAAAAACTCAATTGGAAGTATATTGAACATATAACGAATAGATGTCAAGAAGCACTAAATTTCTTGTGAAATGTTAATTTACTATTTTATAAAACATACGTAAGGTCTATTCATAGATTGTGGATCAATTCACTTTGGATCAGTGAATAAATACTTTCTGGAAAAGATAATCCAAAATAAAACGCTGAAGATATGTCCGCGAGCAACGTGTTCCACACCAATTAAAACACTGGATGCAGAAACACTAGAACCTAATTTTATTCTAAAACGAAAATTACTTTGCAATAAAATGCGTCCATATAAATAACCATCATTAATATCACAGTGACATTTAAAAGCTCGATTTTTAAATATTGGAAGAATAAAATGTCTGCGTCCTTGTGTTGACGTTTTAAAGACATCTCAGATCTCTTTTTAAAGATATTAGATCTTCGCAATCAGATTTTGAGATCAAATCAAACTTCTAATAGCAATCTTGATTTTCTCCATTATCTTAATAATATTTACCCGACTTTCAAAGAATAAGCATTGCTGGACAATAATATTTTACGAGAATTGTTAAACCTAGATCCTGAAAAAACATAAATATTCTGTGATGCGTCAAAACATGGAATGGTGGTTTTGTAGTTTTATAGAATCAAGCTTCAAAAATACACGTTGTATCGGTGTGGTGTTATATTCGTGGCTGTCTTATGCGCTTTTGTCCCCGTGTCTGTATTTTGGTAAAACATTTTTCCATGTATTTATTGGAAAGTCCATCGCCCCTCTTATTCAAACCCCTTCCCAACGCCATCTTACAAACACTGGTACCCAGAAAAATTATACGCAATAACACTCGAAGAACAACAGCAGCAGGAACAATGATTTGAAAATGACAATAGTGAAATTGCCGAAACCTCATCTAGAACATAGCTCCGCTAATATACAAAACTCAAGTTATCTGCCATTCTATGTGCTTTTTGAATATATTTATGCTAGTAAAATAAAACGTGTTCCAATTCTATCTGACTCTCAATCAGTATTACAAGCACTGGAGTCAACATTTCGACCAAGTCAAAAGATAAACCACATTATCTAACATATAAGATTTCAATTTGCAGAATTAACCAGATCGTGTTACTCCATAAATTTTATATAGGTCAATACTCATATCGGTATAAATATAATGAAGTAGGAAATAGTTTGACCAAGTTTACCTGTAATTTAGATCATCAAGACGAGAAAAATATAAAACTGGAGTGCTTTTTGTTTGCTAAGAGAAAGACAAACAGAAATTTGGAAGAACCAATGGAATAACTGTATAAAACCACATTCTCTAGATATGCCACGATATATTTCGAATTACCTAACAGGTTCTGGCATGAAATACTAAGAAAATATACTGACTCATTTGGCTAGATTGGAAATTATTGACAACAGTAATAGTACACGTCGAATGCAATCTCTCCAAGATAGCCGTGACGTGCACCATAGTATAGCTATGCTGAAGGTAGAAAGACTATTTAATTTTCAACATGTGCAACCCTGAACAGAAACGATATCTTAATAGAATTTTTTCTTTGTGGAAAAATCCTATATTTCCGTGGTCCAGGTGTTTTTTGTCTTATAAATAGTTGCCTTGAAGAACCACTAGGCGTGAAAAGTGTATATATATATATATATTATCCCTGAATTATGTCTTCAGTAATCTTCATAATACCAAAAAATAAATTAAAAAAATGTCAGTACATATTCCGAATTTTTAAAATAACGATCCTAAGATAACGACATACCAACAAATTTGATGGACTTCAATTTAACATATTATACTTTATAAAAATGATATGCCTAGTGCATTTCATAATTAAATTAATTTACTAATATACAGATTATCGTAATTTTTTTGGAAATTATTTTTTAACACACATATTGCAAGAAATTACTCGTGTTAGACTAGTCTTACAAAGTCATTGATCCACCAAATCTCAAAATTAACATTAAATATTTTTATTTGTTTTGTTCCATTATATTACGAATCTAGATGAATTTATTACTTTAAAGTTATACCCTTTTATCAAATATTTTTCTGCAATAAAAGCTGAATACATCCTTTTTGATACATCCTATGTAAATATTAAAAGTGTTTGCAATTAAAGAAAATTAAACACAGAGAATTTGTTCTTTCTAAAACTATTATCAAATAAAATCTTACCATTTACAGGATGAATACGAATACTACGATGATGAAGATGAAAAAGGCGAAAATATAACTAAAGACTCGGAAGAAGATCCACGAGTCATTAAAGAACTGATTGAATTAATTCGAAAAGCAGGTAATAACACTTCAATAACTTAGTACTCTAGGTACAACATTCATACTTTCTATACTTATAATTTCGGTTTAATGTAAATCTAACGTAATCCAACCTGAAGTAGACGTGCCTCCCTAAGGTTAGATTCCTCTCTTTGAGAGGATGCTATGTTTTCTCTCTTGGGGTGGTGGCATACGCCACAGGTTGAGAATCATTGATTTAAATACACCAGCTTAATAATATGAGGATAATTTGAAGGAAGATGTTTCTTAAAATGAAACATTTGAATTAAGACGACGATTGTTTTTATTTTTCAACATATTCTCCTTCAACAAAAATATACTTGGACCAGCGGTACCAGAGTGCCATTATACCAGTTTTATAATCATCAGTATCAACGTCAAAATACTGCTCTATTAACTGCTTCATTTATCTTAAATTTCTGTTCGGTGAGATATTGCTTAAGTTTAACAAATAAGTTGAAGCTAGATTTGGTGAAAGGATGGTGGAGCAAGACCTGAAATCATATTTCACCCAATTTTTCTCGCATGCGACGGTGCATTATCATGACGAATAGTACTTTCTTTCGGGTTATTGCCGGTCTTTTTCCAATAATGGCAACTTTCATTTTATCCAAAAAGACAGCATAATGTGCCCCGTTGATAATTTAGTGTCCTTTGCAAAATAGTCAATAAGTCACCTTTCCTGCCAAAGAAAACGTATTGGCTTCGACTATGACAAAGCGACGCAAGGAATCTACTGCGTTGTTATTAATGAGCTTCGAATTGTCGTTGATTGATCGATGATGTCGCTCTTTCAACTTTTTGATCTGCATTCGGTAAACGCAGTACCCACCTGACACAGATCTTAGACATGCCTACTTCTACATGCTAAATGCAATGTCCACATCCAGTAGACATGCCCACAAACTTGATAATCTCCTCCTCTTTTACTCTTCGGTCACATAACAACGTCATGAATAATAACACATTTTGGTGGTCCAGAACGTTTCTCATCCTCGAGACTAAGGTTGCCACATTTAAGGCGAATAACCCAGTGGCTAGTCGTAGCCTTTGATAGAGTATCGTTGCTCAATGTTTGGCGCATATCCGCTAAAATCTCAATTGTGTTAATCTTCTTAAAAAACAAGGACCAACTTTCAATAAACACGTCCTCTTTAAACAACTGTATACATCAAACTAAACGTTAAACAACATTGAAAATTTAAATAGCCTCCTGTTAGCACATGGCCCCGATTTTTTCCACAAACTAGCACTTATGAGTGAGTTTCACCTTCCGTCAAATCATCCTCGAAAAAACATTTATTTATGATTTGTAAATACTAAACGTTTTACATTAATTCTATTTAGGTGGTTTAGAGGAACTTGAGAAACAACTTAAGCTACAAGACGATGGCAGCGCAACTGTTACTAGTTCAGGATCCACTACAGAAACGTCCATTAGTAAAACTCTGTTCCAGAGAGTTTTAGGAAAAGCAAAAGAAAGAGAAACTTCTAACAGAACTAACTTGAGGTAATTTATTATATCTTTTTAAATGTGCATATATATGTATATACATATAATACCTTTCTTAATTTTATCCATAGATATAATACTATAAATAGAAACAGTAGAGGTCCACAAAATGAAGGACTCGCACAAGAGAAATTGGAGAATACAAAATCCAGTATTTCACGACCACAATACACTTCAATACTGCGATCAAGGTATTACCTTTAAAGAAATTCAAGCGTCATGAATACAAATGTAATATTTTAGGTCTTCCACAGCAGCTCCTGTTGATGAGAATGATGAAGTTAAAATAGAAAGCAAAGATGATATTCAAGACGATAACACAGAAGAAAATTTAACAAGTACTAAAGACAGAACGCCCTATAGAAAATATATACCGGAATACGTTACGATTAGAAGACAAAGGATATCGACGACAACCCTTGAAGCACCGACAAAAGTCGAAGTGGAAAAAGAAGAAGGAAGAAGTCCATCAAGGTAGATTTAAGTGTAAACAAAGCTATCGAATAAAAACAAATTTTTTTACAGATCACCATTTAAACAACTTGGAGAAGAGAATGGTTTCATCGAAGATACAGAAGAAAATGACAAAATTGTGAGAAACGCGCTAAGAAGTTCGACCACACCAACACCCTATGTTACCATAAGAAGGTCTAGACCAACAACAATTAGCACAGAGGAATCATTGGAAGATCCAGAAGAGGAGTAAGTTTGTTAATATAAATACTAAAATTATAAAGCAAATATAGCATGTACATGTATTATACAGCATATAGTAAAATATATCTATGGACTTTTAAACACATATCCAATATGCGCCTATTTGAAGTAAAGTATAAACTTGATAATCAGTCTATTAGATGTGCAAGTTTTAAACACAACTTTATACGAGGACATACCTGAATGTTCCAAGAATGAACCAGAAGATGGCGCTAGGCGCACATGTCTATTACTTGTTTTGAAAACGCCCTTGTTTGTCCAATTGCTATTAAATTTTCAAACAGATTGTGTATAAGTTTATATCGTGTATGTTCATAATAATTAATAAAAACGAGTTTCGTGTAGTGACAAAGCACTTCTTTTGAAAGGGCTAAACACTAAATAAATAAAAATAGAGTTAAACCAAGCTCGTTGTGAGTCTTTGTAGTTGTAGATTGGGTTACTGAATTTAAATGCGGTAGAACAAGTATAGAAGATACACTACATTTTGACAAACCAAAAACAGCTACCAGTAGAAAAACAATTGAAAATGTAAAGTTGAGGGAGATAGAGGAAAAAATGAGAAAGCTTCGAGCTAAATGGGTGCTCCGCATACTGACAATTCAGCTAAAACTAGTGTAGTGTAGTAAAATAACAGACGCTGCAATGTCTAGAGTTGTTCAACTCGTATGGGACATCGTCAGGGCTCAACTACTGCTACTGTTTGTCGCAGAAAGTAATGAAAATGATTTTCGAGACTTTCTTAACTGCCGATAAAATGTGGATACATCACTATATTTCTAAGACCAAATGAGTAGCCAAAGTAGTGGTGAAAAACCGACTGGAAAGACCAAGAAAAGAAAGACCAGATTTCCTAGGAATAATATTTATTAACTTCTTGCAACGCAGGAAGACAATATCAGAAGAATATTATGCATTCTTGTTACACAGATTAAACGAAGAAATCAAAGATAAAAGACCTCATTTGGTAAAAGAAAAAGTTTGTTCGACCAGGACAATGACCAGTCTCACAAGTCGGCAATTGCGATACCGAAACTGAATAAATTATAGTTCCACTTAATGTACCTGTTTGAGCATACTTCTGTTAATGACTAACTAAGGCTAAAATATCATCTTTCACAAATCTGAAAGTATGAAGCTGATTAAGTTAGAGAACGTGTTCAACCTTTTCATTAAGAAACTCTTTTTCCCTTTAACAAAACGCCTAGATGTTTAAATAAATGTTAATTAGTTTAAAATAATTCTGATGAATGTGATAAATATTGGTATAAGAATAATTCTAATGTCGATCAGATCCTGACTGAGAAGTGTATCGCCTATCAAATGTTCTTAAGTCTACTAATGAGCTCATCAACGAATTATTCTTCTGTAGGTAATCCTATTATGATAATACAGCGAAAGTTGTGAAAAAACTGTACTTCCATCTCACGAACAGAAATTAATCTATCTAAGAGTAGGAAATGTATAGTTACTCGCTAAATACTGTAAAAAGTTTCGAAACTATTCTTGGCAATGGATATTTAATATATTTGCACTACCTATTTGCCATAATATTTTGATTAATAGGTAACAATAAATAAATAACTATATCGTATATATCGCCAAACTGAAATTTTCTTATAAAGTGGAGACTTTGTCCATTAATTTTCATGTTTCTCCAGCTATTAGTATAGTCCATTTCTCATCACATGTTACACATTTATCTGTATAGAAAAATTTCGTAGTTGTTTTTATTATTTGAAAAGAACAGGTATTTAATTGGTTATTTGTCATAGAAAGTTCATCAAACACCCATTTATACAACCTTTCAATTATACCTATAACATAGAAAAGGTAATTTAGTTTTCTTGCGTTCTGACTACAAGCTTTCTCTACTAATGTCCTAACGTATCGACCGAAGTTTCTAACCTAATCCAATATACTCTTTCAAGTGATTAAAAAATTGTAAGGAATTGTGTAAGAAATTGTGATACTTTCAATCATTTCAATTGCATGTTATGTTTACACTAATTGTATTGTTTATTTCAGGTTTAATAAGCGAAGAGGTCCAGCAGAAAATAAAAGTATTAGTAGTTCAACTTCCGGCCCTGAATATATAACAATACGCCGTCAAAGGCCTCAAGCAGAAGATGACGTTACAACATCAAAGTAAGGTTTCAAAACTTCAGTCAACAAAATAAACTATGATCGCTGAAGGTTGATATATAACCCCTTGCCACATTAATTTTCGTATCTGTATACTTATTTCGACAACTAAGTTGACATCATCAGCAGATAATTAAACAGTGCCGCAACCAAAATGTACACTAAGTGTACACAGTGTACATTTTGGTTGTACACTGTGTACACTCAGTGTATATTTTGGTTCTCAACGGTACGGATCGCGTACGGAGTTTGTTTTTGCAAGGGTATTTTTCGCCGTAGTTTTCCCGGTGCGACACTGTTTACTTATCTGCTGATAATGACAACTTAGTTGTCGAAATACGTATACAGAATACTAAAATTAATGTGGCAAGGCGTTATATATCAACCGTAAGTGATCAAGTTAATCAACCACAGGCTCCATCAAAATTACCTTCAAAATAAACTATGCCTATATTGCAGGTATGTTGAAATTCGTACAAGAGGTACCACAACTCCTAGCGCCACTACAATATCAGAAGCTTCTTATACAGAATTACCAGAAACCACACTGCGTTTTAGAAGCACGACATCTGCTCCGACTACTATTCTTCCTGCCGCTCCTATTACTGAACAGCAACCAACAACGACACAAAAATCAGAAGAGAAAGTCATTCGTGTTGATGATGTCTCCAATAAAACAGATACCCAGATGGAAATATCAAATTTGGTAGAGGAAAATACCGTGGAAAATTCTAGTAATGGAATTACAGAAAATCCTAATTTAGGAGTAAATAAAGAGGACAATATTAAAGACAGCGTTAAGACTGTGAAACAAGACGATGACGTAACAACAGTACCATCTGAAAATCTTAATACTGATGAGACTATTGAAAATAAAGGACCGCAATTATTCGAACCCCGACCATTTTCCTCTAATTCCCGCCGTAGTAGTACAACATCGACAACTTCAACAGCTGCAACGCCAACCACTCAACAAATAAGTAAGGTGAGTCTCTCTCCTAATACACCTAGGAGCTTCCTTAGGAAAAATACATTCGGAGCACGTGATTCCCTATTGAATAGAAGTAAAATCAACAAAATTGACGACCACAACAATGGAAATAAAGAAAATAGCGTTATCGATTTTGAAATTAAAGCCCAATATGATGATAATAAAAATGAATTAGTTAATCGAAAGAGATTCAGGAGCGTTTCGTCTGAAGATATTGCTGATAACCTATATGAAAAAGATGAAACCTCGAAAGAGAATAACGATGACTCTGAATATAAGAGGAGACTTCGGAATAGAGGCCAATCCAGATTTACATTACAAACGATTGGAACAACAGCAAGCCCTAGACCAAGAATAAGAATAGTAACTGAAGACCATGATGTTGATTACGAAACAACAGAATATAATAGAAAATTCAGACCAGATATTTCGTATGAAATAGCAGATTTATCTTCCCTAACTGCTGTAGATTTGAAAAATTCCGAATTAAATAGACGAAACGGTTTTGGAAGGAGAAGGCGACCTACTATTGAAGTAAGTGAAAGTACTACTTCCACCACTACAGAAAAACAAGATGAATCGTCAAGAACAGGTGCACGAACACTACCTTTCGCTAGAAAATCTTTAGAAAATATTTCTTTTGGTAAAAATAGACGACTCCGACCAACCAATTCTAGAGTGACTTCTGTACCAGCAATAACTAATGCTGCCACAACGAATAATGAACCACAAGCTACGGAAAAACGGTTCATTTCTAGACTAAGAAGGCCACTTAATCGTGTAGAAATTCAAAGCTCGACAACTATACAACTTAATAATAATACCACTACAGAAGCATCCATCAACAAAGTTACTCCTAAAACACTTAGATTTAGGAAATTCACTCCATTATCTGAGCAAAGTAGAAATTCTAGCACAACTACGCCTATTACTATTGAAAATATATCGTCTACGAGAAGGCCTTTAATTACTAGAAGAAGGAAGATACTAAGAAGAGTAAGAACAACAACACAAAAACCCAGTACAGTATCTCCAGAACTAACAACTTCTACATATACAACAATCTCTGAACCAATAGTTAAATCAACAGAAGCTATAGTTGTAACATCGAATGCTTCCAATGTTTCTGAAATAGAAGAGAACTTGAATATTAATATAATTACCAAAACTGATTTATTGAATATAAACGAGAACCAAACTAAAGCAGAGGATATACAATTAACAACTTCGACGTCTATTACTTATGTTGAAGTTAATTTAAACGAAACAAAAGAGAAAATTAATAGTTCTGATAAAACCGAAGACGAGGAAAATATCGTTAATGAAACTAATAACAGTGAGCTACCAGATGATAAAACGAAAGATGACGCCGATTCGAAATCTAACGAGGAAGACGACGAAGAAGAAGGTGAAAATATTAAATTATCCGAAAGTAACATAAGAGAAAATAGCCAAATAGGAAACTTTCAAAATGGAAATGTAATTCGTGGTTTTGACAAGCCCAATTCAAAACCGATTTCTTCGTATAGAACCGATCTAAATAATGAAAAAATCGACAGCGTGAAATTTACCCGACGACCGATTACGGAACCAAACGTAATAATTAGGACGAGGAAAATTATACGAAAATTAAATTCAACTCCAGCACCTGTAAATGAAGACGGAAACAAAAAAGTACGAAAAGTGATAAGACGTTTCAGACCTACCATATCATCTTCAAATCAGCTCTATAGTGCAGAAAAAACACGAAAAAATAACAGCTTCGGAGGAGGGTTTTCATCGAAAAGAAGGTTTAGTTTAAATAGAGCACCTACAACAACAGCTGCGACTACTATAAAAGAAGAAAACGGTGAAAACAATCAACAAGTTGATGAAAAGGTGGTAGAAACATCTTCAAAGCCATTACTCTCAAAAAGAAGATATAATTCATTTAATAGGAAAAGTGTATCAGAACTTACTGGAAAGCCAAAATTAGGAGGTTTCAGACCCGAAAAAGGTCTCATTAATAAGTCTATTTATAATAGACCAAAGCCTACAACTACTACAACGACTACCACCACCACTATTGAACCTCCAATTACAACTACACTCTCGTCGACCGAATTACCATTAGTAACCGAGGATGATATCATTAAATCAACTTTCTATATTACTGATGAAACGACAGATTCCTTTATTAGCGGTAGTTCTACAACCGAAACCAGTATAGAAGATCTGGATCTTACGACAATATACGAAAGGGATTATTTACGTTACACAAGTACAGAAGATCAAAATGAATTGTCGAGAGACAATTCTGAGGATTCTACTCAATTTTCGACAGACTCTAATAATTTAATTAAATCCAATGATGATGTTCTGAACAATGCAATTCGATATGGAACCCAGCTTGATAAAGAATATTCTCTTAGTAACATTCAAAGCAAGGATGTCGTAGAGTCTAGTAATTCCATGTATTCTGATGTTAAAGAATATGGAATTTCATATGACTCAAAACTAGATAACCAACTAGATGAAAATAATGAACCTACTGAGATTTCTGTCAAAAGTGCTACTTTATCTACTACAACAGGTGAATTATTAAAAAGTACTACATTAATTACAACTGACGATGGGCTAGTTGAAAGCACTAGCACCGACGATCTATCTACGTTTTACGAAAATACCGATCAAACAGATACAATAACAGATTTACCTCCTACGATTTCTACCACTATCACTACCACCACAACTACAACGACTAGAAGAACTACTCCAACAACAGAGTCCGCTTTAAGTAGGCTTTTGAAACGTAGACGTTTTGGATTAAGCACTAGTACTACAGAACCAAAGAATGTTGTGAAAAATGAAAAAGATGAATTGGAAGGGGAAGATCGATTCTCATCCTTAAATTCTAGACTTAAATTAAGAAAATTCGGAACATCTACTACAGAGGGATTTTTAAAAGAAGTCAATGAGGACAGCACAGGCCGCCCTACAGTAAATACAACTGTCGAAACAGATTCTAAATTTGAAAATTTGACAACAGAATCGTCAAAAGTAAGCACTATCGAGAATGATGTACTTTTGAGTACTACCATAGATGAATCGCAACTACCAATAACAACTGATAAGGATATTTTTTCAAGTGACCATACTACAGACTCTAAAACAGAAATCACAGATACATTTAGTACCTACCCAATAGAGACCGAAGCAGACGCTACTGGCACGTCATATAGTAATGCAATAGAAGCAAAAACAGAAACAGATTTGTCTGAAAATGCTACACCGCCTGATGAAGTACTTGTGTCATCTACGGAAAATTACTTAACAGAATACTTCACAGGATCGACAAGTGTAGAAAGATACGAACCAAGTGATTCTACAATTGAAGATATATTCAACGATACCCAATACACGACTGATTCCTTATTATTGACTTCAACGGAGGAATCTGAAAGGGTATCGAATGATAATGATTCGTCAATTAATGATTCATCGACAACAAAAGTAACTACAGAAATCACCACTCAAGATGCCTCGCGTAATGACACCGATTATACAAGTGATAGTACGGCGCCGATAACGACTACCACAACTACAACTAAAAGACCTAATCGATTATTTAGACCCATAGACTCTAGACCAAAATATACCATTAAATACAGAACTTCAGAAAATACAAGCCCCACGCCTTCAACGATTTCCGATGGCAGTACTAAAACATATAATCGTTACAAATTTAAAACAAGAAACAGAAATAGGTTTACATTCTCGTCAACAACAGAAAAATACGACGAAAATGAAGAATTAGGATATGGTCCAGTTAAAGAATTTAAATCTGTATTGAGAGTTAATTCAAAACTAGAAAAGAAAAACGAATATTATGAAACCAAGACAATAGATGACGACGATGTTGACTTTGAATACGAAGATGAATATGAAAACGAAAATGAAGAAGACGATGTAAAAGAAAATCCGAAATTATATGAAAGACCCTTGTTATATGACAGACCGTATCCGTACAGACCTATAAGTCCAGTAATACAAAAACCATCGACTTTCGTTAAAAACACTGACAAAGAATATGAAGAATATGACGAAAATAATGACGAAAGAAATGAAGATGATGTAATCGGCAATGAAGAAGAAAGAAATGAGGATGATGTAATCGACAATGAAGAAGAAAGTAATTTCGATGACGAATTGAATTTGGATGAACCTGAAATTGATATTCAGAAACCAGTTTCATACGCAACTAGACCGTCAAATGCACCGTATGGTTTCAAATCAACAACAAAAGCATACAAAGGTTTTAAATCTACCACACCTACAGCAATAGCGCAAGATTTATCGGATATTAACATAACAGCCATTAATCAAAGAAACAGAAATTTATTTAATAAAACCAGAAAAGCGAATAGTCCAGTTTCGGCGACCGCGAATGGCTCATATAAATCTCGATACAACGTACCTTACTTTCAAAGTACTGTTGACTTAGAAGCAAATAATATCAGTTCATATAATACTCCCTATTACCGAAACATTCTACAATCATCGACCGAAAGCACACTAGCAAATTTAGCAAATAATACTCTACCTGACAGCGACAATGCTAGTACTTACAGCCCCTCACATTTAGATGATTCTTTAATGACAGAAGCTTCTACTTCAGACAATAATAAAACAAGCACCAATTTCCAACCCGAAATTCTGACAACTGTAGCCTCAACATTTGAAAATAATGAAAATCAGAATTATACAATAACACCCTCCGAATCTTCTTATGTAGCATCATCGGAGTCTTCTATAGCATCAACAGAGTCCTCTACAGCATCATCAGAGTCTTCTATAGCATCGTCCGAGTCTTCTATAGCACCATCAGAGTCTTCTGTAGCATCATCAGAGTCTTCTTTAACATCGTCAAGGTCTTCTATAGTATCATCAGAATCTTATATAACATCATCAGAATCTTCCATGATACCAACTCAAGCTTATTCATACGAAGCTAATATAGATAGCATAGAAAAATCCAAGGAAATTCAAACTAATGAGAAACCCACAACATTATTGCATATATTTGCTGAAACTGAGACACCAATTTCCGAAACAACGGTAATGAATCACGAAATAGATTCTTCAGCAGCAGGTAATAAAAAAATTGAAAAACTAATAGAAATCAATCGTATTATAGAAGTATATTCAAAAGAAGAGTTCAAAAAACCTACAGGAGTTGTAGGCAGTAAAACAGTTTTGAAAACTGAACCTATTGTAGATAAAATTGGCTCTGTTAGTCGGATAACGGAAATTAAAGTTGTCGAAGATAAGAATTCTACCACCAATAATACAAGTAGTAATAGTTCTCCCACAGAAACACATAGAGAAGAAAAGAAATATGAAGGTGGAAGCAAAAATAACCTTAACTTCAATATACCAGTTGTAACAAGCTCAGATATAACTCAAATTAATCATATAAGTATCGACAGTCAATCGAATGTCGATAAAATTACACCTAAACCCTTCTACAAAATAGAAACGGCTACTATTCCTTTAGAAGCTTTGTTCCAAACAGAGTCTCCTCTGAAATATCATCGCAATATAAAATCTGATTCTCCAAATGAGATATTAGAAGGTTCAAATTCTAGATATGTAAACGTACGTGTTTTGGAACAAGATATCGCAGATCCAAATGCTAAAAGAAATCATAACGCAAAATTTATACCCATAAAAATATTAAGGGATGAAGAAGAAATTACAATGAAAGCTGATGTAGTTGAAGTTACACCTGGAAACAGACACCAAACGATAAAAATAGCACCTATAAAAGTGTCTTTAGAAAGGAAAGTAACATAGATTTCGGATAACTAAATTAAGAAAACATAAATCAAAATTGCTTGTAATTTAATTTGTTAAATTTACAGTATTTCTTTGTACATATCTTTTGTATTCGACTATTATATTATTATTTTTGTTAAGTATTTCTAGTATAAAATGTGTGATTGTTAAGATCGATGTGTATATATTATAGGTAATATAAATGTACGTAACTAAAAGCACCGTTGTTTATATGACATGTGCACGATTTTTCCCTATCTTCCTTCTGTTTCTTCTCTGGTAGACACGCAAGTACACAAACACGACACCTTTATCCTGTGCATTGGTGCCATATTGATGGTTTCAACATATTTTCTCTCTTATAATTAGTGCTGTATTTATAATTTTGTATACTATGTTAAACGTGTGATTGTAAATGGAATTAATATGTGTTGGCCAGTGAATCTGTCCGTGTCCCTATAACTGTAATTGTGGTATTTAAATTTTGAAAAATATACGATATTTTAAACGACACGAATTTTCATTTCTTCCACTGGTTTTGGTATACATGTATGTACATAAAAGGGTCACAAACTCTCTCTGTCTCAAAAAACAGCATGTCCAACAAGAACTATTCTGTTACTCTTATACTTGTTCTAATACACCTAATCAATTTTATATTCACAAAATAGAATTTGTAATATTTTAAAATATTTAATTAATTTAAATTTAAGGACTGTTATATTCTAGTTAATAAGTAATAAACGGTGTATGCATAACGATAGCTACATTACCATCAATACCAAAAGGCTCCAGTTTAAACAGATTTATCCTTTTACAAGTCATAGACCATCTAGGCCACAGTATAAGTGTTCGTCTTTTGAGGCTATCCACGAATCAAGCCATTTTGAGATGTCTTCATATGAGCGGAACTGCTGATTAGCCAGACCATGTGCCATCGAACGGAACAAGTAATAATCGGACGGTGCAATATCTGGAGAATATGGCGGGTGGGGTAGGATCTCCCATTTGAGCGTTTCTAAGTACGTTTTAACGTGTTTGGCAACGTGAGGCCGAGCGTTGTCATGCTGTAGAATCAATTTTTCGTGCCTCTGCTCGTATTGTGGCCGCTTTTCGCGCTGTGCTCGACTCAGTCGCATCAATTGAGTTCGATACCGTTCCCCAGTGATGGTTTCGTTCGGTTTCAACAGCTCATAATAAATAACACCGACCTGGTCCCACCAAATGCACAGCAAAACCTTCACAGCGTGAATATTCGGCCGAACCGACAACGTAGAAGCATGGCCGGGCAATCCCCATGATTTTGTTTTCTTTGGGTTGCTGTAATGAATCCATTTTTCATCACCCGTAACGATGAGATGAAGAAAACCCTTCCTTTTTGCCGCTGGAGCAGTTGTTCACAGGCGAGAAAACGACGCTTAACGTCTTTTGGCTTCAAATCATAAGGAACCCAAGTTCCTTGTTTTTGAATCATTCCCAACGCATTCAATCGCTGGGAAATGGCTTGGCGAATAACTCCTAATACTGAAGCAAGCTCTTTTTGCGTTTGGCACGGATCCTCATCGAGCAATGCCTCCAATTCAGCGTATTCGAAGGTTTTTGGTTTTCCTTAACGCGAACGATCGTCAACACCGAAATCACCGTCTTTGAAGCGACGGAACCAATCACGGCACGTTGTTTCACTTAGAGCAGCATCTCCATAAACTTTTTGGAGTTCTCGATGCGCTTCAGCCGCCGTTTTCTTCGAATGAAAGAAGAAAAGCCACACTTCCCGCAAATGACGATTATTTGGCACTAAAACAGATATTTTCACACTACCAAAAGTATATGACGCAAAAACAAAATCACTAATGTGTCAAAGCGGTTTATTTACCATATGTCTGAGCTTGGTTCATGACGTTTTGGTTATGTCACAATCGACCAGCACTTACTACTGGAGCCATCTCTTGAAAAACAGCGAGAACTTAATTGCGCACCTAATATTTTCTTTTATATTTATTTTCCTTTAGAGATGATTATCAGTTTTTTTTAATTATTTCGCAACTTTGTTTAAATTTTCGCTACAATTATTGGATGGATTTTTCATTTTTAAATGTAAAGAAACAAAAATGCATAAAAACATAAATAGCTAATCTACGAAACAAACATAAAATTTTATTTATTAAATAGCGAATTAATTTAAAAAGGGCCATCGTTCTATGAAAAAGATGAATTAGGTTTCACAATATTGTATGGCTTATTTATACCGAGTAAATCTCTGCAATGAACAATCATAATGCGCACTCATTCACATTTCAAATCTGGTAAAGAAGACATCGTCATTGCAGATAGTTACAAAAAAAGAATATCGGATTGCCGAATTGTAATCATAGAATTATAAATGAATTATAATACCTATCATATATATATATATATATATATATATATATATATATATATGATCAAATAAAAGGTCATGAAGTTTTTAATAAATGAAAAAAAGTAATGTTTGGATGGGTCCAACAATCATGTAATTGGACCACTTTTTATGTATAATAACTTGAATGCAAAAAAATATTGATTTTTCAATTACGAATTCTTCCTACTCTCCAGCAGTTTCCCGAAATCAATTTACAAAGCATACACTTTCCACAACATGGTTGTCCCGTTCACAACTCATTTACTATTTGAAATTATTTAATAGAACAGATTACTGGAGTTATTTAAATTATAGCGCGGAGAATAGTACTATATACCAACTAGTTTAGACAAATTGCGGAACAAAATCGTCGTGACTTCAAACACTATTAGATCGGTATCTTTGAATCTTCATTTTTTAAGAAATTAAAATTTATTCAAACTGGTACGTAGACTTCCGCAGTCGTGGTCCATACTATCTTCTCTAACCGCGTCACTGGTATAACTGCCGACGTTTCGTACCCATTCATATGGGACATCTTCAGGGCTGAACTACTGCAACTGTCTGTCGCACTGAAACTAACATCGACAGTTATACCAGTGACGCGCTTCCAGCCCGGAAGCCCAGAAGAAGACAGTAAAATTTATTGAATTTATGCTTATAAGCGAGAATTCTTATTTTTCCTTTATTATTAAAATTTATTTATTAATTTTCATGTGATAAAGTTAATTTATAATTTCTAACAGCAGTTTTTTCTGCGCTCCTTACTATAATTTAATTATATTTGAAGTTTATTTAATTTATTGTGACAAATTTTTCGTATTCTTCATTCACAGAATTTAGTTTATTATATCTACTATTACATCTTCGGGAAAATGCTGTTCCTTCTTTACTAGAATTACTTTAATTAGTCTTGATATTTATGAGCAAATATTCGTTTTGAGTGTTCATTTTATTCTTTTAGTTGGGGGACTTCATATAAATTTATTTCTTGATATGCTCATTATTAAATTTTATTAACTCTTTTTCAGTCATTTCATTACGCTTTAAATGATTATTCTAATGTAATGTATTGCAATTTACTCATTTTTATAACACTAAAAAAATTATAATGATATAATTACAATTCGGTAACGTTATATTCTTTTATGCAACTATCTACAACGACGATGTTCACTGTATCAGATCTGGAATGTGAATGAGTTGAAGAAAATATCGTGACAAGAATTAACAGGAGAAGCACTTGGGAATTGTGATCGTTGGCTTTGCAAAGATTATTCGGTATATTCTAAAAATAAACTGTGACCATTAAAATGCGATATGGTACGTATGACATCATGTTCAGTTTTCCAGCCTTCACAAGCATGGTTGGGATGTTTTGCGTCGCCGTCTTCTTGAAGCTTCCACATTCGATTCGACTGTCAATAAACTTATGCCTAAATCCTTCTACAAACTAGAAGCGCTTGTTATTTCTTTGGAAGATCTATTCCAAACTGAGTCTTCTCTAAAATACAGAATTGCTTTAGCGTATAAATATTTTTCACAGGAATACTTTAATTAATATCCACACATTTTCTATCGGGTTAGTATCTGGTAAAAACTCTGTACAAATGCTTGTACTACTCCAAATCATTTTTTGTTGGTAAACGACCCCACCTTCAAACGTGAACTTTTACAAGATATTTTAACATTCTTTATACTTTCTGTCACTTGTGATCGACCAAATTTGCTTTAGGGAGGTCAATGCACAAAATGATGCTTCTTCACCTCTGTCTTCAGTATCTTTTTATGTAATAATTCTATATTTTTTCTATCAAAATTAAATTCGTAAATAAGGCAGTCACTCTGGAAATATATCTGCATTATATCTATCAATTGAAATTAACCTCATATTAGTTAGCCATTACTATTGTCTCTTCTGTTATCTAGAGGGAGTTTCACTGAACCCTCACCTTAGAATTCATGTAGTTTTAAAGAATTGGTTTTATGTCGATGTGTACTTGCGTTAAATGTGGTCAAATTAAAAGTTTATAAGAACCTAATGTTCAGTTGTAACATGTAAACAAACAAAACAAAGAAAGTAAAAATTTCATATTTGTATATAAAATACCGACCAATTGCTACTAGAAGTATTATATAATAATAATATTTCTATGAAAAACTGAGTACAAGAAGTTTGTCTTTTACGTTCTAGAAGTTCAAATTCATAATAATAATTCATGCTTAACACTTATTACAATAGTCAATATTACACGATTTCACTATATACCAGGTGTACCGGAAAATCATTATCGGTTTTTTCGTAAAAAAATTATATAATTTTCAAGTAAATAGCAAAATTTATTAATTCAAAGTATTGGACACTTGATTTTACTCATCTTGCCCATCTTTCAGGCAATTTATGGATGCCATCCAAAAAAAATTGTTTGTCCTTTGAGCAAAGTCATTCATCCAGCCATTTTCTAACTTCTTCGAAAGCTGCTCTGCAAGCACGCGTCCCATTGATGCGCAAAAGTGATAGACGGACGGGGCAAGGTCTGGAAAGTACGGCGGGTGCGATATTATATCCCATCCGAGTGCTTTCAATGCTTCCTTGACCGGTTTTGCTCTGTAAATTCGAGCTATTCTGGACGTTTTTCTGTCAATGCATGGTTCAAATTGATAATTTGTTGTCGGTAGCGATCAGTATTAACTGTTTCGCCAGGTTTCAACAGTTCGTAATATACCACGAGCATTGTCTTGCGACCAAAACGATTTGGCCTTGGAATCGATAGGCCGGCTTCACCATGATTTTTTGCGCTTAGATTTTTCGAAATAAATCCATTTTTCGTCACCCGTTACTATGAAGAATGACATTGCTCGTAATCGGTCGCTAATCGTTTCTTGGGCCATATTTAACGCTTCTGACAATTGTTTTTAAGTTTGGATTGGGTCTTCATCAAATAACTCCTGCAGTTTTGCATCTTCAAGCTTTTTCGGTCTACCAGAATGTTCTTTGTCTTGCATATTGAAACCACCACTTTTAAATTGTTGAAACTCAGTATTGTATTTATGGTTGGAGCATGCTCACCGTAAGTTTCTACCAACAAACGATGACTTTCAGCGACTTTTTTCTTTTGATTAAATAAGAAAAGTAATGCGTGCCGCAAATTCACTTTTTCAGGCACGAAACTCAATGTCTTTAAAAAGATATAAGTATGATAGTGTTACTTTCGCAAAATATAATATGTATGGCTTTGAAGCTTGATGTCAGTAGAATAAAATGGCATATGTGTCAAATCATAATATTGCATACTTAAGCCTAGCGACATCTGTTAGAAAAACCGGTAATGACTTTTCGGTACACCTGGTAATATCAATTCCACACATCCCTCCAACTGGGGCAATGCTCTAGGACTAGAAATGAGCGCTTCATCTTTGAAATCAATTAAAATTTTCAATTAATAGATTCTAATATCAGTTTTACTAAGACAAAAATTTACTTTTACTTTTGAATATATATATTTTTCTTTAAAAGAAATTCCCATTTATATTTTCATCTTATGCATTATTTGTGTATTATTGGAACATACTTATATAAAATTTTACAAAATTTCATAGTACTGAGACAAACCATTGTTTGCTTATTACTTATAAACGCATTACTCTTTTTATTTACATAACTTTATATTCAGTAAAAATTAGTGGTTTCCATGAATAGTTTTACATGAAATCGAGAAAAAGCAATGCACGAGCGATCATGTGGGAATAGACCTAACTCGAATTTACATTATATGATTTCATTGGCTTCTCATTGCCTAATAAATTCGACCACTCCACAGTTTTTATTATTTTGTATTTACTTTTAACAATAAGAAAAACAAACTAATGCAGATTTCTTCGTATGATAAACAAATTTAAAACGAAGTATGTTACAACCTACACTAAACGAAAAATATACACACCTATTTGATTGGAGCACAAGTTCGTAGCGTTTTTCCTTCTAAAATGAGAGTGCCTTTAGAAAAGCAACATTGATAGGCATATGTTAACTATATTTTAATGTAGTACTATTTTATAATTAAAGCTTTCGAATTTGTGCGAAGACTGTTTTATTTATTGACAAAAGAAACTAGAATTATTTGTGTCGTTTACGGAGAAAACGTAATTCGGGAGAGTACAACGCAGAAGTGGTTTTCTCGATTTAAACAGGGCGATTTTGACATAGACGACTCTCAACGTTTAGGAAGACTATTAGACTTTACGCGTGAAATCGAAAATTTGCCAGATTGTTAGGAGGTAATCGTAAATAATGTAGGAGATATATTCATAATTAATTCATGTATTTATACATTTTGTTTGTTACAAAATTAATAAATTTTGTTTTCAGTAGAAACGCTACGAACCTGTGCACCAACTTAATACATTAACTCGACTAATTTCGTAATCATTTTCTCAATTGCATGTACTTCTTTGTAGGTGGTAATGGAAATTGTTCAGTCATTTTACTTGATTTATGAATATCAAAATGTTGTTACTATGGATATACACAAAATATTTTAAAATGAGTATTTATATAAAACAGTGGAATTTGCAGTTGCGAAAGTTTAGACAAAAAATAACCAATCCTAACATTTATCGTAACTGAATAGTGCATATCTATAAATAAGCTATAGTAAACAAGAATTAGTTTTATTTATAGTCATTATTTCAAAATATTTTCTTCAAAATTCTTTTGAATTAATTTTAAAAATATTCCACATCTTTTAACATTTCTAATGCTGGTTTTAAACACACCTTTCTGCAATATTTTGCGCATCTTATCAATAACAAAACTGTAATCAATGCTTACAACTTTTATTCTTGTTTGTTTCTAATTCGTTTCTTATTTTATCTATTATTAAATTATTTCTTTATTAAATTTATTATTAAATTATAAATGTATTAATAGTACTACTTGCCTAGCCTTATTAAAAAAAAAAGTTCGAAATATGTAACTTACTTTTACATACATTATGCGCATCCATCTACAACATTTAAAATAAATATATATATAGTATGTAATGTTGGGAATGGAAAAAAATCGCTTGTAAAAGTGGAATGAAGATATATATACGTATATAATAGTGAAATCAATGAGTAGTTCTTTATAACAATAATTAGTAATTAATTTAGTTACGATTTCTATGTTTAAACAAGAATTTTTCCATCGCATTTTCCTTATATACCTTCCTAATTTATTATTTCTAACCGTCAATTTTGAAATAAATGAAAAAAGTATTTCTAATTTTAAATGTATAATTAGAATGAATTATAATACTTTCGAATTTGCGTTATATGTACGTAATCAATTTTAAATTATTTAAGGCAGTTTTTGCGTTGTTTGTAATAGAAACTGAAATAAAAGCAATAGCTGAATAATATCAATATAAGTACAAGATATTTATATCGATACTTTTGAAATACGTGGACGTATTAATAAACTCCCAGCTTACTGTTGAAGCAAATAAAACTTGACATACAAAATTATTTAATATTCATAATCTCCTTCGAACATAAAATATTTATTACAATAAACTTGCAACGTCTCAAGTCCTCTGAAAAAAATTTCATCTTCATTTATAAACAAGTTCGTTAGAATGTAAAATTTACGACCCTTCTTTTCGATTGAGGAAAGAATTTAATCGAAAACATTCAGATTAGGTGAATAAGGAAGGTGCGCAAATAATTCGAACCCTAAATTACAACTTTTTCCTATAAAAATGTTTATGTCATATAAGAACAAAACATTTATGAACAACGTTTCACATTCTTTTAGTTAATTTTTTCTTCTAGTGTGATCAATAATATCGAATAATATTTCCAATTCCAATTGCTTGTTTTATCCTTATCCAATAAATTAATCATGGCAATAATGGCAATCCCAAAAAAAAGATTTTTTTAATATGAAACTTCTTGGGCCTTAGACAATCAGAGTACCTTCACTCTAAAGATTACTGTTTTATTTCTGGATAGTAGAAATATATCCAAATGTCATCCATGCTACCAACAACACGGTTTAAGAAGTCACGTGTTTTTGAAATCGAACATGAACTTCTGATTCATTCAGAAAATTGGGAATCCATTTTGCAAACATTTTTCTCATCTGCAAAACTGACATGACGGGCACGTGTATGTGAAATATTCGGCGCCCCAGATATTCGTTCAGGTCCAATTCCACAGTCTGATATGTAATTTTCGTGAATCTACTCAGAAGCTGGCCCCAAGATCTCTTCAACTTCAAAGTTTACCTCTTTTGAAGCATATAATCCAATTTTTCACGGTGACATGAGGAACATGAGGTACAATGGTCACTAAAGGTACTGAACGTGCTTTAATAATCTGATTAATTTGATCGGTACTCCAATTTTTCCATTTTTACAACTTCGGTCGACATTCTTTTTATAATATTTAATTTGTATTGCGCAATTACTTTTTGTTTTTTTGACGTGAAATCATACAGTAACAATGTATATTTGTTCGTGTTTTTATAAATTCGATTTTCTTCTGATGAAAGTTACTCCTTATATACACTCCGCGCAACATGAATAGGACCACCCGACTTGTTGCAAGCTTTCGGTGGTTTGAAAAACAATTCATTTACTAAAAATACAATGCAAGTTTGTAATGGTATGATATGGCAAATAATACGCATTATTGCGCAATAGTGCCTAACGTTATGCATTGGGTGACGTAAGTACCACGTACATATAAAATGCACCGCGCCGGTTGGATACGACCAGTATTTAATAGTAAGCTACCGGATGAGTGTCGAGTTACAACGTGTATCCGGATAAACAAACATCTGTAATTAAGGGTAGTGTGCAACGATGGGACGACAGAAGTGCTTAAGTATGGAAGAAATTGGAAAAATTAAAGCGTTCCATCAAGAAGGGTATTCCTCAAGGGCTACTGCAAAGAAAATAAGTCGATCACACCAGGTTGTGAACAATTTTATTAGGGATCCCGAGAATTATGGAAAACGTTTTATAAGGCGAACAACATCCGTTACAACTAAGAGAGAACGTCGAGCCATATTACGCGAAGCATCGAATTCGGCATTAACGGCAAGACAAATCGCGAATAACGTTGGAACGAATGCATCGGTAAGAACTGTACAGAAGTTACTGAAGACCTGTCCGGATTTAAAACGTTTGAAAATTAAACGACGGCCGCCTTTAAGGGAATTTCAGCGCACTGCACGTCTTCAGTTTGCTCGAGCAAAAATGGGGTGGACAAGAGAATGGCAAACTGTTATTTTCAGTGACGAGAAGAAGTTTAATTTAGATGGCCCGGATGGGTTTTCTTATTATTTCCACGATTTACGTAAAGATGAAGTGATTCAGTCACGAAGGCGAGCCGATGTTGGTTCAGTCATGGTATGGGGAGCTGTTTCCTATAACGGACCTGTTGATTTAGTAATAGTGAAGGGCAGACAGAATTCGGAAAAGTACGTCCAGCTGCTGCAACAGGTGAAAGACAAATTTTCCAACGTTATGGCAGGTGGGCCATTTATTTTTTAACAGCATAATGCCAGTATTCACACCGCGCGCATTGTTCGACGCTGGTTTCAAGAACAAGACATGGAGGTTCTCGATTGGCCATCGCTCTCCCCTGACCTGAACATCATAGAAAATGTTTGGGGATGGTTGTCGCGTAAATTGTACTCCAATGCTACCCAATTCAGTTGCGCTGACGAACTAGAGCAGACGCTGAAACGAAGTTGGGCGGAACTTCCCGTTGACTACTTGAGAACCCTGTATAATTCCATTCCATCCCGATTATTTGAGGTTATAAGAAATAATGGCAAAAGTACTCATTATTGAACAATAAAGTATTTTGTTATTGCAAACGAATCTTTTATTTTGTAGATTGGTCGTATTCAAGTGGCGTTTAATTACTCTACTTATTGTCATTAGTAACGTACATTTGCACTGACTTTTACAAAAATTATATTTGGTACCTACATACATCTTTTTATCAACCCTCTTATTTTCGAAAATAACAATTCCAGCGCGCTACCATGTTTATACCAACTACAAATGTCATATATGCAGTTGGTCCTATTCATGTTGCGCGGAGTGTATCTTTCGCCTATAGTAACAGCAATAATAATAAGTACATTTTGGTTTTTTGACGTGAAAACTCACAATGACATATCTAATAAGTTACTGCTTATATTTTGTCTCTGCAAGGAATCAGAATAGACTGACTATATACTAATACACCCACATACGTATGCGGCTTGTTGTTTCAACTACGGAAGTGTAAAAAATAAACTAACAATAAAAATACCAAAAACAACTAGAAATTATAACAATTTCATCATAATATTTTTTTTAAATATAATCAGCAACAAACAGCGACAAAAAAATAGGCGATTTATGAATAAACTCTAAATTTTCATTATACTTATTACAAAATTATATGTTATTTTAATAGAGTGAAACGACGAACAAAAATTGCAAAAACACTGAAATATTAGAGAAAAAAAACCTTAACAAAAAAGTACAATAAATTCTAAAAATAAAATAATAAAAAGATAAACAGAAACAAACATATTCTAATACTTCGTATGTCCTCATTTTACTGCTATTACAGGCTGGAAACGTCGTGAGTCAATTTCTTACCAAGAATTCTCTAACGCTAAAATTATTTATTTGTTCCCCTATTTATAATTTGTAGTTTTTGGTCTTAAGGTGTCCACAAATTCTCAATTGGAATTAAATCCGATTGAGGTGGCTGTTCCAGTAACTCTATACTATTTTTTACCAAAAATTTCTTACTTGCCTTAGAATCATGTTTCGGTTCCTTTTCCTGAAATTTATCTTCTCAACACATTTAGAACACAAATTTTTCTAAATTTTCATTAATTCGTTCTATAAAAGGTTCTTTCAATTCGAATCAAATTTCCTATGCCATGCCAGGAAAAACAATCCCATATCAATATCGAATTTCTTGGTTTTAGTAGTACGTTTATCTTGAAAAACAGTGAATGATTTTCTACACAGTTTTTTCTCTGCTTTCTAGCCGAAAAGTTGAAATTCGCTTTCATCACTCCTTACCTTTTTCCAAAACTAGATTAGTGTATTTATAATTTTCTTTACAAAATTTTGTCTCTTATTTTTATTAACGGTGCTAATGCACGGTAAAGCGCTGCTAATTAAAATTAACAGGGCTTAATCTACACGCAATAGTTTTCTCGGAAACGTTTGACTGCAATAATTCTTTAGTTTTTCGGCAAGAAACTGCAGGATTATTTTTTATTTATCGTACAATTAACACAGAATACGCAATTGACGCTGAATAGTTCTTTTACGGCCTCTACCCTTCAAATTTTGTACTATACTTGTCGCAATAAATATCTACTATATTTTTGAAACACCATATTTCACTGCAATATCACGTACACTCAGGCTCTTTTTCCTATCTTCACTAATTAGATTATGCAACTGAATAAAAATTTCTTTTCGAATAGACATGATGTTTATTCTAATACTAATACCACTACAATAAAACTAAACTCTGAAGTTTGTTTAATGCATCAGTAGATTATGCAGATTAAAACCATAAAATTTATGACCGGTATTTCCTGCTGCCTCTAAATTCTGTTAGCCCGAAGTATCCACTTAATTTCCTGATAAATAGATAGACAGAGAATCTTTATTCTATTTACCACCTATTCATAAATATTATAGTGAATAGCAGGTACAATTAGCAACTTACTTTCAGGCATATATACATACATGAAAGAAGGTATGCATGAATGTTTTGAAAAAAAATTTTAATTTAATAATTGATTTTTACTGGAGTCACACAATTTTATTCTAATTGTATGTACCGATAAGTGGAAATATTGAAATTTACTTCCTATTTTTCTTTTAAGAAAACTTTGTACAATTTAGTAACAACAAGCACATTTGTTTTTTAAAACAATGATTGCCCTCTCAACTATGCTTGTCAAAGTTCATTACAATTTTAGTAAAAGTTCTTATTCAGTTTCTTATAGAAACACAAACTAATTGTTATCTAATATATATATATATATATATATATATATATATATATATATATATATATATATATATATATATATATATATGCGTGTGTGTGTGTGTGTGTATGTATATACATACAAACATAGTTACATTTTCATCTTCGATAGTAGTTATTAAAAGTAATAAGAAATATAATTTTAAATAAAATCTATTTTGTGAAAAAGTAAAATATTTTTTTAATTATATATTTTTCCAAAAACAAAGATAATATTTTATTATTTTACGTTTTATATAGGACTCAATTTTATATGGGGTTCAAAATTTTAATTATATACCATTAATTTAAATTAAAATGCATATGACTATTCATTCCTTCATACACACATTTTAAATAATAAATTTTTACTTACCTACATAATAAATATAAATAATAAATTTTTTTTTTACATTTAAAATCCTGATTTTTATGGAACAGATTACAATTTTAAATCTTTGAAGAAATAATATTATTAAATCTAAGTATTTATTATTTTATAAATTAAAACCATAAATAATAAACATTTACTTACCTATCTAATAAAATACCATTTTTACATTTAAAATCCTGATTTTTATGGAACAGATTACAATTTTAAATCTTTGAGGAAATAATATTATTAAATCTAAGTATTTATTATTTTATAAATTAAAACCATAAATAATAAACATTTACTTACCTACTATCTAATAAAATATCATTTTTACATTTAAAATCTTGACTTTTATGGAACAGATTACAATTTTAAATCTTTACAAAATTAAATATATTATGAAAATACATATGTATATACAAAAATACATGTAGAAATACTGCAATGCAAGTTCACCAATGAAAATATAAATAAGTTCAGAGTCGCGTATTATGGTGCGTATACCTTCGACATTTCTTCTAAATGTTGATAAGTTAAATAAGGAAGCTTAACGGTCTGAGTGGCGTAAAATGTTGAAAGGAATTGCAGATTGTATTTGTGGGCTCAATGGCATTATTTACCAATTTGCACATAAAGCACATCGACGATGAGCAAATTATCACAGAAATTATTTTAATCCAGACACATTTCAATTAATTTGAATGACACAAATTTGAGAAATTGTGAATACGAATAATATTGTAATATTATTAAATCTAAGTTTTATTATTTTATAAATTAAAACTATAAATAGTAAATGTTTACTTACCTACTATTTAATAAAGTACCATTTTTACAGAACAGATTACGATTTTGAATCTTTGAAGAAATAATATTAAATTAAAGTGTTTATTATTTTATAAATTAAAATTAAAAGCAATGGAATGAATTCCTTCATAAAAATAAAGTCACTGCAAGTTATCTAGAATAAATAAGTCCTTACACAATAAAGTAGGAATTAAAATTTAAAGAAAGTACTTGTACTTGACAACTTTGATTCTCATATTTTAAAAATGATTCTATATTGAACAGTAAATGTAACAACTTTTAAAATTTACATGAATGGCCATGTCAAGCTTTAATTTTATTTCAGTATTTACTAAATTTATTAATAGCAATATGTGGTATTCATAGCACAAAAGTCTTAACACATTTACATATTTTATGATTAAGGATAATGCGGATTCTAATTAAACAGTGTGTCGTATTTGTTGAATCCTTCATAAATTTGTGTTGCTAAAATCAATATAGAAACACTACATACATATTGGACTTTTAAAGTTTCATTTAATCATTCTGTTTTCTAAAAATATACTTTACTTTAAAACGATTTCTCGGTATTACTAATTTTATTAATTTAAAAATAATCTTGTAGGTATGAAGCCAAAATATTAGCGATAAAAATATTGTTAATTCGTCAAGTTATTATTTTTTATATATTTAAATAAACTAAATATTTTATTGGAATGCTCGAGCTAACACACAATTATTCACTAAAAAATTGAATTGTTTTAATTTTTATGCATGATACAGTCAAATTTCTTAAGGGAAATGCATTTACAGTCTACCGAACCAGAATTATTTTACGAAAATTTCGATTTTTTTTTTAAAAATAAAACACACAGAAACGTATACCGTTTATTAGATTAATTACATTTATATTAAACACTTTACATAAAATTTAACAAGTGCACTTACGAAAATATGTATTCTTGATTTATTTCCAGAAACCACCAAGACCATTCAGGATACGCCCATCGTCCCATCGTAATTTAACTACATCAACTTCAACGACCACTAAATCAACTCCAATTACCTTCGCGAGCAGCAGACCGAATATTCGCAGAAAATACAGACCTACTACACCGAGAACCGTTGAAAATCAAGGTAGGCCGCTTTTTTCGTCTCCGTCACATTAAGAAAACCGGTTGAACAAGAATATAACATATTGAACTGTCCGCTCTTAATAGTGAGAGTGAATTGATACTGTATTTAATAAGACTTTTACTCCGCCACTTCACTTTCAATGTCGCCGGAATTCTTGAAACGTTTCCCTGTTATCTCATTGTAATATTGACGTGTTTTAATGATTGTTTATGTAAGTTGGTAAGTAAGAAGTGAAAAGAACACCATAGGCATGGCATGTTAAAGATTTAACAATACAAGAATGGTCGATTGTTACGGCATCACTACTTGTTATTGTTGTATATAGCACAAAATGTCACTGTTTAATTAGTATTGGGGAATGTCACGTTAATATGAAGGTATTTTTCGTTGTGAAATTTTAGGTTATGATTGTGGAAACTTGAATTTTTAATTATTTATATACGAGTCCGTACTGTTCCGGTCGGTAGTTGATTAAATTATAAGTTCGAAGGTTCTGGATCGAATCCCGGACCGCTTCAATCATCGATGACACATTTTCTGCACCAGTTCCACTTAAATTATGTGAAAGAAATATTTGAAAGCGACTTTGAGCTATTAACAGATGATCTATAGGTAGCGCTGGCTACGTTACTGACCTAGCTATTCGAACGGAACGGCTAGAGCCATAATATTACCAGCCCATAAATCTCCAATGGCTATTAAAAGTTTCTTTTTTAGCATCATATGATATAAATTGGAAACTTATTAATTAATTCATATATTCTCTACGTTCTGAAAGTTCTAGCGAGATGCCTGAAATCATTTTAATAATTAACAATTTAAATATTAAGACGGCCAGGTGGTAATTATTGACTCTGAAAGAAAAGCAGTAATAAAAAAATTTATTTGCTTTTGAAAGATGCAATCCTTCAAAACATAACTCAAAATTTACGTTCATATCGATCATAAGAACGCTTATTTGAACGAAAAGTTACAGCTTTTAGCTTTTTTGTAACATAGAAAAAATGAAGTTGTCATCAGTGATTAAGTCCTGCTTTTTGCAGAACAAAAAAACTATGAAATCAACGCTGAGCGAGTGCGCTAGTAAAACAATGGATATCTGAGTTTAAAAGTGACCAGAATAGTGTATTTGATGAAGGATGACGTGAACGCCCAAAGAACATCTGTACTCCAGAAATAATTAAGAAAGTACATGATTCTAGATGACGGTTGAATAAAATTACGTGAAGTAGAAAGGCTCTACACATTTCTTATGAATATATACCGCATCGAATCGAAGCAATAAACTGAAGCTAACACAAGAGCTTCGAAGAAGGCGAAGACCGTATACTCGGCCGGAGAGGCTACAGCTACTGTTTTGTAGAACTGCAATTCTACTCTTCTTACAGATAATCTTCAAAAAAGTATATCAATAAAAGGCGAAAATATTCATCCCTTTTAGATCATAGCGCATGGACCGCATACTACAATACAACGTAAAAGGCCCCACTTGCAACAGAAGAAACAAATGCTTTTTCTTTAAGATATTGCACATATCCATACTTCGACTGTTTCAATGGCAAAAAATTCATGAATTACGTTTCGAACTGCTTCCACGTCTAACTTATTCGCCAGACTTGGGCCAAATGAGGAGGTAATCACGGAAATTAATGTATATTTTGAGCAGTTTGATAAAGCTTTCTTAAATACCGTACGGAGTGGCAAGGAGAATGTGTTGAAAAATGAAATAATTTTTTGCCCAAATATTTATGTTTTCTTGTGAAGGTTCATTAATCACTAATTCACCCTCGCAACTAGAGAAACCGGAAAAATTGTGTGTTTTCTAAAATATAAAAAAAGACTTTAATAATTATATCTTTTCCTAAAAAGGGGCATACGTTAAAAAATAAAATAATTTTTTGCCAAAATGTTTATGCTTCCTTATCAAGGTTCACTAATTCACTCTGTTACGAGCATGGCCTCGTAACAGAGAAACCGGAAAAATTGTGTGTATTTTTTAAAATAGAAAAGGAAAAATTCTTAATAATTACATCTTTTGCTAAGTCCTTAAAGAACTAGAGTTATCAGAAAAGTAGTTCTTGATCTCTAAAAGGACGAATATGTATGTACTGGAAGCAGTAACTAAGCTCAGTACTTTAATTCGCCGCATTGAAGAAACCAATGTCAGACCCATTAATGATTATAATTTTCGTATGCTATAAATTGAAAAATTTAATTTGTAATATGTTGTAACATATTCGTAATGGACGATAATCTGAATACTCAAAAATCTTTAATTTTTATAAAATTATCCTTAATTTCAATTTTTGTCCAGTTCATTTTATTTGAATAATGTTCCATAACATACTGAGGGACTTGTATATTTTTTTAATGCAAAAAATCGATAACCTCACCCAAATGAGTTTTACTTACTGTCACTGCCAGATTGTCAAAGCAATAGATATCAGATATGTAGTTATCTAGAAAAATCGGCAGCTTCGGGATGGCGCGATTTTTAAATCGTTCTCCTCTCGAAGATGGTCGATACCTCTTCCGGCACCCTTGTGTGCTGAGGAGGAATAATCAACATTGCTTTCCATCTTACGTTGAGGAAGGACTGGCAACAAAGCCATGGAGCATTTTAAGCATACCAATTACACACTCTCTCCAGCGTTCGTTACAATTTCAGAAACTTACAACCCAGTTGGGCATTCACCACAAAAGAAAGTGTAAAATATGACAAAAATGCATACTTTTGCCTCATCTTCGACTTTTTGAAAAATTTCGAACACAACCAAATCAGGAAAATGAAGTTGCCGCCAGCTGTCAAAGCGCTATCTGTTGCAAAAATGCATCATACATTTGTTAATAAATATAGAAGCAGATGTCTAATTGTTATTTTAGTCGGTGACTTTCTCTGCGTTCCAAAATACAAAATTTAATTTTTACTTGTTTATATTAAACAGAACTTCACGAAACAGTACGTGTCTTTTTAAGCATTGCTGTTTTTATTAATATTTCCATTTCGCCTAACTTCGAATAAAAGTTACTTACGTTTTAGATCTTAATTCAATTTAGTCGCTTCTAATATTCGTATATTTGCACATATGTATGCATGTAAGTATTACTATAGTCGGTAAGTTGGACAACCATTAAAAAAATCACAGGTTTCCATTTATTAACGTTCCATTTTTTATTCAAAAACTTCATCACAGTTATAATGGGTTTTATAAAATTAGTAAAAAATCAGAAGCTATATGAAGAATCGTTTACTTATATTTCTTGATTGATGTTTCAGTTGTTCAAAATTAATTATGAAGTAACTGGGACCTTTATCAGTTATTTCACAAAATATTCTGCATATAGCTTCCGTATTTACTAATTTTACGAAACCCGTTAGAGATTAGATGAAGTTTTCTGAATAAAAACCGAAACGGTAACAAATGATTGCAACTTGAATTTGTTCTAATTGTTGTGCTAATCATCGACTGCAATACTACTTTCACATTACCTGGAGGACGCTGTAATTAAGTTCTTACACACACACACACACAAATATATATATATATATATATATATATATATATATATATATACATAAGTACATTAATTGTCAGAGTAGATTGTTTTCTTACATTATGAATGGTGTATACAAAATCAGATTGCTCTACATTGCATAAAATGTAAAAGATTTAACTTTACTTTTCCTGATACACGTACATGAAGTGCAATAAAATAAAAGCACGCTGTTAATATATATCAACTTCACGTATTTGCACGTTTCATTATACTTATTGTAAATTTTATTATATATCTATATAAAATTAACGATTAATGTAATTATTTCAATTTGAAAACCTCTTCTAATCGTATTTAATTTCTTCATAATATAATTATAGAAAGATAAATAAAAATAAAGTCATCTTGTAAACAGCTTTTGAAAATTTTGCAATTCCAAAGTTATTAATTGACTATCATGTAATTCTCTTGATTATTAATTATCCTCATAATATTTATAAATATAAAAGCTACTGAAGAAATTATTTTGTTGAACAAATTATGTGTAATTTATACATTTGTTAAAGCATAATATTCATAAATACCAGAAGTGCTATTATTACTGTGCAAATTTTACTTTCTCCAACTAATAAGTTTTGACGTCAATCAAAGATAAATAATCTGTCGCTTCATACTTTCCATGTCAACTTGTACATGTGCAAAATAGAAACGCCCCTCGCAATAGAAGTATTGCAAAAGTGAATTAAGTATTTGTAGTTCCGTATGTTGCCTACAAGCCAGATTAAAAGTAAATCAAGTAGATTTTTGATTATTCTTCGAAATATGTATGCACTCGTAGTTTCAAATTAAATGTCAATAAAAAGAAATGTTGCAAATAGCGTTACTGTATTGCGTGTTGCTGAGATTTTTGAAAAACCTTTTTTTGATTTTTGAAAAACCTTTCTTTTAAATGTGATGGTAGATATACAGACAGAAATATCAACAATTACTTTTTTAACAGACATGATTTCATGTCTTTGAAAGATCGTCGAAAAGTTCAAGTGCCCGATTTATACATATGTATTTATCCGTGGTTGAATTAACTCGTCTGGGATATTTTCATGTGTCCTGAGTGACGTCTAGATCTAAATTTATTATTTATCAGACAAAAACCAGAACGAATACGCTACTGAGATACCAATTAACCATATGAGTCGTTGTGCGGATACTGTTTACAATGTTGTTTTGCCCAGATGTGTTGGATTATATTTCGTTATTTGTTCGTCGTTTCACTGACTGCTTGAGAATTGTCGCGTTATGGATTTTGTATAGGGCAACACTATTAGTGTTGCCCCTGATCTGATGATTGCATCGTCAAGTTTGTCATTTTTGACAACATATTTACCATGACAGTTATCCTGTCGCTATTTCTATTGTTGACAGTAACTTGAAAATTTTCTGTCAGTGAAAAAATGGAATTAACCCGCGAACATTTTCGTGCAATTATTTTTCATAACTTTGGGTGTGGATTATCTCAACAAGAATGCATCGACGAACTGAATTCTTTATATGGTGATGAAGCACCATCGTTGATATAGTGAATTCAAACTTGGACGGTGTTCTTTGGACGATGAATTTCGTGAAGGTCGTCCCACAAATATTGTTGTGTCGGAAAACATTAATACAGTGTCTGAATTGATAATGCAAGACCGTTATGTGACATACCGTGAGATCGAGGCATCTCTAGGTATTAGTAATACCAGCGTGCATAAAATTCTTCATGAACATTTAGCCGTTAAGAAGCTGTGTTCACGTTGGGAACCACATAATTTGACAACCGTTCAAAAAGGGACTCAAGAAATGCACAAAAAATACAATAGTGGTGCTTCGAAGAACATTTATAAAGTCGTCGCAGGTGATGAATCTTGGATCTATACGTATGAGCCCGATAGTAAACAGCAGTCGACTGTGTGGGTATTCCAAGGTGAGACAAAACCAACAAACATTGTTCGCGCTCGAGCACGTCAAGACAATGGTCGCCTGTTTTTTCGGAAAACCGGTCACGTTGCAACCGTGCCTTTAGAAAGTTGTAGAACAGTAAATTTCGAATGGTATACAGCTACTTATTTGCCAAAAGTTTTTGAAAAGATAAGGAAAATAAACCGTAAACGACAGATCATTTTCCACCATGACAATGCGAGCTCCCACAGGTTGACTCAAACAATTGAATATTTGACCGGGCAAAACATTGAATTGATGAGCCATCCGCCGTACAGCCCTGATCTCGCACCCTGTGATTTCTTTTTGTTCCCAAACGTGAAGAATAAACTTCGTGGTCAACGGTTTTCAACGCCGTTAGGGGAAGTTGAGGCATTCAAAGCTCATATTTTGGATATACCGTCTTCACAGTAGCAGCAATCCCAAGGAACAATTTTTAAATTTCGCGGGTGTTTTAAGTTGCCCAAGGAAAAAATAACTACATCTAAAATTATATTTTATTTTATTACAGCATGAATATTAATAATTAAGGTGTATATTTCAAAATCAAAATTAAAACGAAAACCGTACGCATTAAAAACTTGTTATTAACTAATTTCTTGAATGAATTGAAATCATAGCTAACCTTTATTTTTACTACTACCAACTCAAAACTTCCGCGAAATTTAAAAATTGTTCCTTGGGATGCTTTTCGTATTGGTTTAAACGAATTCCAAAGTGCATTGATTTTCAAGGAGAATATTTTGAAAAGCAATAAAACTATTTTCGGTGATAAAAATTTTGTTTTTGTTTGCTATTCCCGAAGTATAAACGGCTACCCTTGTATTATTAATACAAAGGTAGCCGTTAATATACTATTAGTCCTTTACACTGTGAGGTAGATGAGGAAGGATTAAGTAAGTATTTTACTAATACTTCCAGGAACTGATTGTACTCTGATTATTGGGAATATAGAAGTTAAAATGCATAGATATTTATATATGAATGTATATAACCTGATAAAAATAAAAATAACAAATTGCTATTGAGAAGATGATAAAAATATGTCTCGTTATACCAGTCGTCTACACGACACATTATTGATGGAGAATAGCTTAAGTGGAAATTGATTCTGAAAAACGGTAATAAAAAGAATTGGAAGAACAAAAAAAATCGAAAATTAATATTAGTAAGTGAGGGAATCAATTGCACCACGAACAATTTTTCAAATAAAGCAAGAAGCATGTAGTTCGCAGCCATGCCTTTCCAGAAGTGATCCATAATCTATATTTCTGACTGGATAGTTTTATCGATGCTGATTCTTCTCGATTACTAGCTGTAGATAATTATAATGCGGTAATCAGACCACCATATTAATGTTATACATTGCAATAATATAAATAATACGAACAAAATGTCACTGCAGATGTGTACACATTTTTTTTCAAAGAAATCTTAATATTGTATTCAATACACAAAAGAACAGCTCAATCATCTAAACATTAAAAAATACGCTCAATAAAATCATTGTTAAAGTGCACAAATTTTAGACAGTTGCCACTGAGAGAACCGGGCGAACAAATTAGCGTCACTCTCTTGGCATCGTACAAGTTTTCTAGTGTCGTGCGGCTAGTTGCATCGATGACGATCAGTATTTTTTGTATTGCATTGTAGAGTAATTATGAAACGGAGAAGTAAGACTATTGTTTCGTGATACATACTGTATACCTATGGTATATGTCAAGAATTTATATACTTTGGTCATTGGACAACTGTAAGTTGTTGTAGGTAAATACTTAAGATTCTTTTTTTCATTTTATTAAGATATAAATTTAATTTTAGAAAGCAAGAAGTCTCAAAATTAATAGTTTATCATTGGAAAAAGAAAAAATGTCCGACAGAAATTTAATTTATAAATATAATTAAAATATCCTAATATTCTTATACAATTTAATTAATAGGAACTTAGAATACAATAACTCAATGTTATGTAATATGTAATATATATGTACTTGATTTCTTATTCAGATACTTCTACGGCTACATCAAGCAAGATCTTCACATCGACCGAATCAATTCGAAAACACTACTTTCGCAATAAATTCACGACAAGAACGCCGATAGTTCAAATATCCACAGCGAAAGTAAATCGTTTTTCAGCATATGAAAGCGAAGAAACTGATCAGAGTTCACCTTCCACCATATCGCAATCGACGGAAGGTAGTTTTACGAGAGATTTAGAAGATGATCTTGTAAAATTAGATGAAATACAGGAAGCCGTAACTAGGCGCAAAATTATACAGTCTACGTCAGGTAAGTTTCAAAACTATTTAAATAATAAATTAGCGCAAAAAATAATACTATAATATTATAAAAAAATATTTATGCATGAATAAGTATGTTACATTGTATATACTGTGTAACAAAAAAAACGAATCAGTACATATTTTTAAACAAAATTTTGTACAATTATTTTTTGTATTGAGAATAATAAATAATTAAGTTTTCATTAAGAAATTCGTAAACTTTTGTGTAGTTTATGCTGAACTCTAAGGAAATAATTCCTTTTTCTTTTCTTAATTTTGGATCAGTTTAGTTTGGTTATTCGATTGTAACAGTCTGCAATTGTAAATTAGTGTATTAAAATGCCAAGAGTTCGAATTATCGCCAGCTAAGCGATTTGAAAAGAGTCATGTCGTTGGACTATACAGGTGGATGCAAAGAAATATTGCTACACTTATTCATTGTTGAAGAGATTGGTCTCAAGAAGGTAGTCAATATCGTAAAAGAGGTTCTGGATTACCTAGAAGATAATCGAGAAGATCAAGGCCTGTAGGAATTTTTTTATTGACACAGATAGGTCATAGATTATCGTCGTATTCGTTCATTTGGGATGATTTCCTATTGTCAAATACTAATACACGCGCTGTATATACTATAATAAACTGTATACACTACAATACTGTATATACGGCCCGCTGTAAGATTTGATCCGGTCCGCGAGATATTGTCGTATTATTTCATGTCTGACATCTATCGTTAAAAATTATGAACACTACTTTAAAACACTAGTTTAAAATGCACTACTTTTAAACGAGGCCCGCGAACGTATTTACACATTAAAGTTTGGCCCACAACATGTCAAAGGTTGCCCATACCTGATATAAATGAAAATAAAAGAAAATAGAGAGCATAGATACTAAAAAATGAAAATCCATTAAATATTCGTCAGTGCAGGTTTGTTAAAAAATGTCGAAAATTTGTACATATTAACGAATTCATAAAAAAATGGTAAAGGAAAATTTATTGCTCATAAACTTATGGATATGTGAGTAGAAGATTAGAACATTTTTCATTCTATTAACTTGCAGTTTGTGAAAACTTGACATAGAAGCAACATACTAAAAATATTTTATAAAAAATTACATAATATAAGGAGCACAAATAATTATTACATTATTTACATGCACTTTAAAAATCTTGAGTTTTTTCAAATATCTTTGTTAATCTTCTGATTAAATTCGAATTATGGGTTAAAATTATATATGTGGGATCTTAAATTTAAGAAGCTCAAAATATCTTATACATGAAATACACACACACACACACAGATATATATATATATATATATATATATATATATATATATTAATTTAACAACTCTTCTTGTTCTTACAGCACCACGTACAACAAGAATAATATATACTCAAGTAATCAGCTCATCACCAGCATCAACTGTAAAAATTACAACACCTTTTCCATTAACAACCCAGAAGATCATTCTCAAAAGGCCAGTACAAGTTTTCGATAGGACTACAAGTACAAACGCAAATACAAAACACTCCGTCAAAGATTATTATGAAAATAATTTCGACTTACTTGGAAATCTACCCGAACATAGTAAAGTCATTATTCACAGTGGTGGTGTAATTCAATGTCTAGATCAAGGTAATTTTCCCCATCCCGTTTCCTGTAGAAAATTCATATCTTGTGCGAAAATGGAAACGGGACAAGTGGTTGGTTGGGAATACACGTGCCCAAAAAATTTAAGCTTTGATCCAATCGGGGGTATATGTAATTGGTCAGCTGACTTAGGATGCGATGAATGACTTTATTCCTGATAAATGGTAGATCACAAAAATTTGATTATTTATTTCAAAATTTAAACATTATTTCAAAAAGACTGTTCTTCTTATATCTATTTTGTATTTATTTTTCTTATTGAACAAAGTCAAATCTTTAACAGAATCTTGTCTTGCTAACACATACAGTACACATTTGAATCACTTTTAAGTTTACAATGCAGAATGTAAATTTTCAAGATCCAATTAGCATATTTTTATCTGTACGTATAATACATGTTATGTATAAAAAATTAGTAGACAATTTTCGTTAAGGTAAATTTGGTCAAAATTATTGGATAAAAATCCACATGAGAAATTTCAAATACACTTTACCGAAACTGACTTTCTTGAACGAGAAAAATTAATTCTGGTGCCTAAAAGTATTATTTTGAAGATATAACATCATGGTCAGAAATATTCTTCTTTTCTTTCGTTGTATTTGTTAATAATCTGTGCAAAATTTATTTGGCGTATTTAACGTATTTGAAAAACATTCTAAAGTAAAAATGGAAATGTAATAATAAACTATTAACTAAACGAAGCTAAATGAATGTAGTAAAGGAAAATGCAAATTAATATGTAATCACCTAATCATGCCATAAGTTCTGTTACACAATATATGTCGTATACCCAATAAAAAAGTTTTTATTTTGCTCAAAATGAAAGAATATTCTTTCTTCTTACGCCAACACAAGTTTAAGCGGTCAAGTCATTTTTTAATCAAATTACGGATGACATACTTACATTGGTAATTTTATTGATGCTTGTTCTAAAGAACGCTTGAGCGATTCTAAATTGGAATGTCGTTAAAAGCTGACTTTTTCATTCTCCTGAATGAACCACTACTCCTAGTCCACAGGATTTAAAACCGGGTTGGACAATGACCAATCTTCAATAGTTAACACATCTCACACATTGTCTTTTTAACCAATCCTGCGTTGTGATCAGGATCTTATTGAAAAGTCAATTGATTATTGAACAATATCTTGCCCATGGACTTCACCCTATGCTCTGGAACTCTCTCCTAGTAAGTCCTATCCGATGTTTTCACTCCGTTTTCGCAAAAATGGAGTTCCGTCATGCCTTGGTAAGACACTTCATACCAAACCATCACTGATAACAGATGATAACCAGGTCGAACTTTGGGAGCTACGTGGGAAGATTTTCCAGCACCTGGCATACACTTAATTCTTTATTATTAAAATACTCCTCAAATGCAGAAATTCCGTTTGTGAGGATTCATCTATGTTTGTTTCTGTCATATCTTTTCAATAACCATTTTAATTTGTTAAGAAATTAGAAAATGTCGAAAGCGTCGAAAACTCTCAAGTCCTAAGTCCGTTTTGATTCTGTGCAGCACCGTCCGCGTCAAAATCTTCATTTCTCACGTAATGAGTTCTACTTTCGTATAGAGTTTCGAAGAATTCTAGCGCACACTGCTTTAACTGCCTCTGTTGTACATACAATGTGAAGTCATCCAGATCTTTCACGATCTTACTGCTATGCGATTCGTTTTTATGCACCATTCCATTAGATTTGATCGTGTCTGCTGATCACATAACCATTTCATAAACGCCATGCAATTAAAAATAACGATTCAGTAACAAAACTTATGACATGACTATACTGTATTTCAAAGAGAGACTAATTTTTGAACAGACCCAAGCGACAGTTAATTCTCATTGGTTGAGAGCAAGGCAAAATCACATAGTCGTATCCATTCACTATTTGAACTTTTTGAAACTAATAAATAAAATTACATGTGTTTTCTAAACAAATATCTTAAGTGCATGCATAATAACAAGAATTTTAATGTGTGAATTATGTAATAGTACTACTGATTTATTTACTTTTTTATTCAAATTTTCACGATTTTTATTGATTGTAATTTGGACTTGAGGTGTGTTCAGAAATTTGTTTCTCTCTTTTTGAAATACATACAGATATGTTCATTAATTGTTAGCCATATAATCGACGATATTTTAAACAGTAAAAGATTACCAGTTATCTTCAATATTTTACAGAGAACGCTATATTAATTACAAGTTAATCGTTACGAGTGTGTAGGTACTGCACAAAAACTAGAATACTCACTCCGTTATGTATATTCTGCTTGTTTCAAATGTCTTCTAATTATAACCAATAAACATAAAATTTATTTGATACATAAACACTAAAGTGCCACCAATGTACGGACATACAAATACTCCGATCTGAAAATATGCTCCCAACTACAATGATCAGCTTCTGGGTGTAAATAATAATTAATTATTTATTATTAAACGTGTATATCTTCAAGTTAATTCTTTGGTATACTTGTATATCATTGTTGTGTATAAATTGTATAAGTATATATATATATATATATATATATATATATATATATATATATATATATATATACCAAATTTATAAACAAATAATATTTACAATACTTGTTTTGTTATAAAAAAGAATATTGTCACCACAAAAAATAAACTTATTTTAAAACATTACTACAGGTAACTGTAATGCCAACTTAAACACCAAAATTATGAAAACTATCAAATCATGCGTTTGTGTATACAATTGTAAGCTATTGTACCGTTTTATTGAAAACAGTAATAATGTTATAAATAATTAAGATAAAATTTATTGTTGTGTAAATGTAACATAAATAGTAACTAAAAACATTTCTTTGTACATAATATATTTTGTAATAATTTATTTACTAAATAAAGATACTTTTTTGTTTAATAATTGTTCTACCTGATAAATTTTGTAGAATTAAATATTTTCTCTTTAACAAACAGCGTAAAAACATTGAGAAAGTTTCGCACACCTGTTCAAATTAAGGAACAGTTATTACAGAAAAATATGTGTTCCATCATGTTATATGTATTCTGTATATTTAATATATTATTGAATTCATAGTCATCTAGATAATGTACATTCTCTACTCCAATTTTCATAATCAACTGATTCAGTATGGTATAACATTAATGAATTTAGCGATTAAACAGGTACCGGTGATTTCGATTTGTAGCTGCGTGTATCTATTCTATATTCTCCGGGTGAAGCAATAAGTCCCAAATATTAACAACCTTAGAAACTGTCGCACTGAAACAGTTTCAGTGCGACAGACAGTAGCAGTAGTTGAGCCCTGAAGATGTCCCATACGAGTGGGTACGAAACGTCGGCAGTTATACCAGTGACGCGGTTCCAGCCCGGAAGTCCAGGAGCAGATAGTATGGACCACGACCGCGGAAGTCTACGTACCAGATCAATAAATATAAATGATAGGAAAGCATTAAGAACTAATGAACTTATTAGAGTAAGAGATTAAAATAGAAATAATGAGTGCTAAGAATTAAGATAAATTAACAGGGGTGAATTATTTAAATCTTATTGATCATTAAGAAAGGTAACAGAACAGTTTATTACACTTATTAATCTCCCATGCATTCCAAGAAATTTAGTTTCCAACTTTTGTTACATATGTGAAGTTCGCTATAATTTTAATATTTAATAATTTAATTCTTTTTACCTGTCTTTAAGTTAGAGGTATGACGAAAGCTCTGTAGATCATGAAATTGTAAGCCACTAGTTTCTGAGATAGTGGATAATACGAATTCATGGATATAGTAGAATCTGTGTATGACTGTATGGGTTTCCTGTATATTTGAATAATAAAATTATTTGTGGTTCGACTCAGTTGGTATTTTGTAGTAATCTGTAAATTTCTATTTGGCAACATTGAATAATGAATGTTTTAACATTCATCTATTTGATAAATCGCCGTGAATTAGTGTTTGCCTACATACGCCATGCAACCTTGATGCCGACTTAGCGAAATAAACGCGCCCTTGTTTTTTCGTTCAATATATTCGTATATTGCACGATAGAGGGAGGCAATGGTTTTCAGCACTGATTGAGGTTAATATGATCTGTTTATTGACATAATAGTGTTTGAAACACATACCTGCTTAAAATCAAAAGGTATTTAAGAAAAAATGCCGGCAATATCGAATCGAAATAATACCTTAACATACAAAGGTAGTAGTTTCATGCGGCAAAGATTGTTATTGTCTGTTTTGAGTTCCAAACCAGTACGTATTATCGATATAAGGACCACACATGACGAGCCAGGGATAGCAGAATATGAAGTAAATTTAATACGCTTATTAGATAAAGTAACTAATGGTACAGTAGTTGAATTAGATTCAACAGGTACAAACCTTTATTTTCAACCTGGTTTTCTTCACGGAGGCCAAATTGTTCATGAGTGCAGTGCTGAAAGATCAATCGGTAAGTATGTAACTATAGATATAGAAATAATGTAACATATTATATATGCTTAGGTTATTACTTGGAAGTTTTAATAGCTTTGGGGTTCTTCTGCAAAATACCCCTAAAGGTAACATTACGAGGTGTTACTAGTAACGATATCGATCCATCTGTAGATCACATCAAAATGTCATTTATACCCATTTTAAAAAAGTTTGTGGTAGATGATGAAGGAATAGAATTAAAAATAACAAAAAGGGGTATATATATTTACTGCAATACATTGTAATTGGTAAATAAAAATGATTTATTTTCACATAGGTATGTTACCACTTGGGGGTGGTGAGGTAGTATTTAGCTGTCCAATAAGGAGAAAATTACGACCTATACAACTTCTTGAGTCAGGAATGGTAAAGAGAATTAGGGGAACTGCTTATGCTTTACGTGTTTCCCCTGCAATTGCAAATCGAATGGTTGAATCAGCGAAGGGTATTTTGCTAAAATTTCTTCCTGATGTTTATATAAATACAGATCAATGTAAAGGTCAACAATCTGGAAAAAGTCCTGGTTTTGGAATACATATTTATGCAGAAACAACAAATGGTGTAATATATTCTGCTGAAGCAGTAAGTAGTAAACTCACAAATTACATAAACATATTTTAATCAAGTTTTCTTTTGTTATTACAATAGGTTTCAAAAGTTGCAACAAATGGTGTTGAGCCTTCGATACCAGAAGATGTTGGCATTTCAGCAGCACATAGATTGTGTCATGAGATTTATATCGGTGGTTGCACTGATTCAGCAGCACAATCTTTGGCTATTCTTTGCATGGCATTAGGACAAAAAGATGTTTCTAGATTAGTAACAGGATCTCTTTCAGAGTATACTATATCATTTCTACAGCATTTGAGAGAGTTTTTTAATATTACATTTAAAATAGAGCATTATAAATCAGATAATGAAGATGAGGAAATCCCTGGTGAAACCAAAGTATTGTTGACATGTATGGGTGTAGGATTTACAAATATTAGTAAAAGAGTAATGTAGTTTATTTAAATAAAATTGTTTTTATATAATTTGTACATGTTTCATTTTTCCGCATTAAATGTATCTCTATTGTGGTAATTAGGATTACATTTTTATTAACTTTCACAATTTTGTTATTACATAAATCTATGATAATTTTAATCATTTACGTATCTTGTTTATTCATTAAATAAATGAATGCACAAAAATTTATTAAAACTGTTTTACACATTAATGTATTTTTGTAAGTACGTTAAAATAAATAATACATTATATTAAATATTCCAAAAAGTAAACAATTTATTGTTTGTTGTCTTTTAAGTGCCACTAATGGGGATTCTTTCCCCATGCCTGTACAGCATCAGCATCAAAGTTTTGTTAAAAAATAGCATTTTTGAGGTAACAAAAAGATGAGTTTCATGTAATTAGAATATCGTAGTGTTATTGAATTTTGGACAAAGGAACAGAATTTTCTTGAAAACTATTCACGAATTTATGTTTGTTGTGTATAAGGGTGTGGTTCCGTCATATTTTAAAGGGAAATTATTGGTCGCGATTTTTTTTTATCTAAAAACGTTAATTTTCTGTGTAAAAATTAATTTCTTTCAATACAGAAGCTCATGGCAGCCATACATACTAAATACTTAAAGAAGATCTACAGGGATATCAAAGAAAAGAGGTTCATAATTAATATATGCGAATAATAAATTATAAACCAATTTTAATTTAATAAATTTTATCTTCCTAGTGCGAATTATGAATTAGATATTTGGGTTGCATACATAGCTTGAAATATTGAAAAACTGTTGAACTTGAGATGACAAATAATCAAATATCTTAATTTGTTTAAAAATGTCCATGCTTAATGTTTATTTTTATATTGGAAATTTCAAAGGTCGCTATGTTTTATTTTACGTCGCGGGAAAAGTGCGTTTAGCCACATTGTGTAAACACGAATAATGGCATTCAAATTCAAAATGATTTGCAACCTAATGCAAATGTACCAATAATATATCAAATAGAATCCATACATTAAAAAATATACAACTAAAAAGGTTCATTTCTTGTTTTACGAACACTAATAATACCGAGGATACGTCAAATATAAAGGATATGAAACGAGAAAAAGACAATTTTTAAAATGTGTAGTAAAATTAATGATTAATTAAGTCATATACTATTTAAGATTTAGTACATATGTAGACAAAATTCATTAAATTTCGATATTTTATTTGGAAACTTTAATTTTCTTTATATAAAAACATTTCTGTTATAGAACCTGATACCGATAATTCGTACTAAGTTTTTTAAGACGAACTTAGGTAATATAAACGCAAAGGTAAGTTTATCATTATGTTATTATTCTAATATAGAATGTGCAGTAGCAAATAAGTACATGGCAAATTAAATTAGATATATTTTGTTGAGCACTCGTTAATGTGTTTTCGCGTCAATATGTACGAATTGTGGTATAGATATATGAGTTGTAAATCCTTCAAAAACCAATAATAGCGGCAAATAATCAAATAGCATCTTGATTTGTTAAGAAAAAGGCCACATTATTTATTGATTATTATTATTATTGATTAATTAGAAATTTTAAAGATTGCCATATTTTATTTTGTGTCGTGATAAAAGTGCCGATCAATTAATAACGTGACTTTTACATTATTTTCTTTCCGCTAAATAATAATGTCTAAAATTTCAATTACTTATATTACAAGTCATTTACATGCTTTTTAATAAATAGTACAGATATTTTTAAAAATGGAATCACTAGATTTATACAATTCACATATTTTTGTGAAGAAAATTGATCTACTTTGGGTTTTATATTTAAAACTCTAGGATGTTCAAGAACGCAACAAGAAAGAATGGAGATGTCATTTTGGCCGTGTTCGAGCCGATGAAAAGATATCTATTTAAAACGCGTTAAAAAGATAGTTACTAGTTAGCAATATAATATTACAAAATTTAATGGCTTTGAGAGGCAACTTCATCATCTACTACAATCGTAAAGTAAGTTATTATTTCAGTACCAAAATTATTTAATTTTCGAACGCTAGAATTTCAGTATTATCCTACTTAATATTATTTCTCTACACACAATTGTATTTTAATAAAAAAAAAGTGTTATCCTTTACAATCTTCTTTATTTAATTTACTAAAATATTTACACATTTCGCTTTTGGATGGAGACCTTATTTGAAATTTTTGTTTACTTACTCAATGATAAAATAGTTAAAGTAATTAAAACTTTATACAAAAAAAAGAAAATTGAAATTACACATTCGTGAGCCATCTATGAATGAGTTCATAAACATAACGGCAATCTATGCGTACATTATACTTACGCCAATGTGTATAAACAAAAAACAAATTATAAAATAAACCTCGCAACCTAGATGTCGCTAATTAAGCGCAATACAACAAATTAGTCCGTTTAGAAAACTGTACGTTGTTCTTTCAGTATTTTTTCCAAATAGAAAAGCAATTTGCGTCATTGGAATCAAATTATGCTTTGATAGGTAAGATGAGACATTTGTTTATAATTTTCTTGTAGACATTTGAAAAGGATGGTAGAAGACGCTGAGCGATAGTTACTTACCTCATTTATGATGTTTCCATTCTCAGGTATCGGTACAATTTTGGTTATTTTCATAATGTCTGGATATACTTATAGATGAACCTATTGAATTATTCTGTTAATTGAATTTGCAGATGGTTCTTGGCGAAACATGTTATAAGAACTATGATAAGTGCATTAAAAAATGAAATTAACACTTGAAATTTATTTCACCAATTTTTATTCTTGCTGACATACGTTTCGATATTGTTCATACCGTTTTCAAAGCTACAATGATAATGAGTATATTAAAGGGGTTTATAGAGGGTCGTGCTAATTGCATTTTTATGATTGTCCACTGTTGGTGTATGTGTGTGTGTATGAACTCTGCATTTTTTTACATTTTTCTTCCTATGAATGGCTTCCTTAATTTCTAGAATTTCTAACATATTTAATTTTCGACTTTTATTTGCATTGAACAGCCATCTACAATATGGGATGTCAGGAATATGGAAATGATCGATGTAGTGTTCTGCAAAGCCAGTGTTCTTAATATTGTGTAAAATTGCTCTTTTGTGTTCTTTTAATCTGTTATACATTTTTCGTTCACTTTATTCGATATAAATGGGCTTACAATCTTTACAATTAATTTGATATACACCAGATTGATTAATGAGCGTAGTTCTTTCGTTGTTATTTTACTCCAATTAATTTTACAATCTATATGTGTAATGTACTGTATTATGTGCCACTGCGTGATTATTTTTGAGTAAAAGTGTGTTTTAAGTTTTTATCTTTATTTAATAATATCATCTGTTAGATTTTTTATATCCATTATATTTGACAATAGTTTTAATTGTGTTTAACTCTGTATTGAAGTCTTTTTCATTAAATGGCATGTTAATTAATCTGTTGGCAAAACTATGAAAACTTTCTGTTTTTAGTCTCCACGATTGTTTAGAGTTAGCAAGTATGATAGTGTCTGTGTGTGTAGGTTTTCTGTATATATTAAATTTTAAATTGTTTTGTTTAGCGATTGTTAAGTCTAGAGAAAGTAATTTTGTCTCTCCTATTACTATGGCAAATTTAATTTTATTATTAAGGGTGTTTTAAATATTACAAGAGTTTCTATGTTAGTCGTTCGGTACGTGACCATACAGAGAGAATATCGTCCACGTTGTTAATTATTGCAGTCAAGGGTTTTGTGACATATTGGGTCTGGGAAAAAGTTCGTGGCGTTTTTCCCGATAGATGGCATTGGTTGCCGATAACTAAAGAACAACAAGTCACAGCGACACCACCGACGGCTCGTTTTTTAGATGACCTTCCGAACGTTAGTTTGAGCGTAGAAACATTGTAATCGGTGCAGTGGTTGGAAAGTTATTCGCACTTGAAAATGGAGAAGAATAATGAGAAATTTCGCTATATTCTGCAATATTATTATGATAAGGGGAAGAACGCTGCGCAGGCTTGTGATAAAATTTGTGCTGTGTACGGTGAAGGTACTTTATCGAAATCTGTTGCGCGGAAATGGTTCGCTCGCTTTCGTTCTGGAAATTTCAATGTGAAAGATGAGTCACGCTCCGGTCGTCCAATCACTGAAAAATCTGATGAAATTCTTGAAAAAGTCCAACAAGATAAGCATATCAGCAGTGTCGATATTGGCATGGAGGTAGGCATTGACCACAAAACTGTTTTGAACCATTTACACAAAGCTGGTTACAAAAAAAAGCTTGACGTATGGGTTCCTCATGAGTTGAGCGTGAAAAACATGATTGACCGAATTAACATCTGCGATGCGCTGCTGAAACGGAATGAAATCGAGCCGTTTCTGAAACGTTTAATAACCGGAGATGAAAAATGGATTACGTACGATAATCGGAAGCGTAAAAGATCGTGGATAAAGGATGGTGAGCCGTCACAAGCGTTCGCTAAGCCAACATTGACGCCAAAAAAAGTGATGCTGTGTGTATGGTGGGACTGGAGGGGAATCGTCCACTACGAGCTACTTCCAACTGGTCAGACGATTGATTCTCAACTCTACTGTGCACAACTAGAGAGATTACGCCAGGCGATTGAAAGAAAACGGCCCGAATTGATTAATAGGAAAGGTGTTGTCTTCCATCATGACAACGCCCGACCACACACTTCTTTGATGACCCGTCAAAAATTGAGAGAGTTTGGTTGGGAAGTTTTGATGCACCCACCTTACAGTCCGGATATAGCACCCTCTGACTATCATCTGTTTCGATCTCTGCAGAACTCTCTCAATGGAATTAAGTTGGTTTCAAAAGAAGCCTGTGAAAACTACTTGATTCAGTTTTTCGACCAGAAACCACAGAAGTTTTTCACCGATGGGATCATGGATCTACCAAAAAAATGGCGAAACATTGTCGATAATAATGGAGCATATTCGGTTTAAATGAATTCGTCCACGCGCCATGCGGGGACCAGTTGAATTTTACTGAAAAAACGCCACGAACTTTTTCCCAGACCCAATATTGTGCTCATTTCTTTATTATTGAGAATGGTATTATATCATATTCAGTTCAATGTTTATTAGCAGTACTATTTATTATTTCTCTAACTTTAGTTTCGTCTATATGGTATAAAAAAAGAAACTATTAATTAAATTATTTCCGACGTCTAACATATTTAACATCCTCTGTTAGAATTGATGGTTGCTTAGAAGTGTCGCCCTTGCAAATGTATTTATTTTCAAACTGAGATACATTTGTTCTTCGATGTGCGAATACTTCTTCAGATGCAAATGATATGAATAGAATTATACTGGTATTTTACAATAAAAATTAAACATTAGTTATGGTAATCATCTTAAAATCAAAAATATACTATACTACAACAAATTCAATTTGGCTTGTCAAGCAGCACGATCGTTTTAAAAGATACACTCCGAGAAAAAAATTTGGGGCGCTTAATTCAAAAGTTTGACATGTGAATGTGAGGTTATGACTGCAGCCTATCAGATTATACAACGAACTAACCTATAAACATAAAAAACAAATAGATCAAAATAGATATGACGTTGTCATATTGACTGTACTTGAGCTGAATATATAGGTTAAGGAGGTGAGAGGTAAAGAGTTTCGCGTATTAGTTCACATTTTTTCCGCCGGCCAAATAAAATTGGTCGCACAATAGAAACTATAACGGAAAATTCAAAATACTCTCAATCTAAAAAAAATCATACAAATTATATATAATATAAATTACACCTACGAAACAAAATCAAAACTTACAAGGGTGGTCCCAGAAATACCCGACTCAACAAAGAAAACACAAAAATTTTGGAAAGAAATATATTTAGTTTTTAACATAATCCCCTTTCAGCTCTGTACACTTTTCTCAGCGATTTTCAATAAGTTCGATACCTTGTTATAATAAGAACTGTCTTGCTCCTCAACATAGCAATTAACTGCCGACATCACTTCTTCATCGTTGGAAAATCTTTGACCATTGACCCACTTTTTCAAGTTTGGGAACAGAAAATAATCCGAGGGGGCTAAACCCGGCGTATAGGGTGCATGAGGTAACAATTCAAACTTTAATTCATTAATTTTGGCCATTACAGTAACGGATATGTCAGCTGGTGCATTGTCTTAATGAAACAACATTTTCTTCTTAGCCAAATACGACCGTTTTTGCTAGATTTCTTCACTCAAATATTGCAATTAGTTAGCATAATACTCGCCGTTGATAGTTTTCCCATTTCAAGATAGTCAATGAAAATTATTCCACGCACATCCCAAAAAACCGATGCCATGACCTTGCCTGTAGATGAAACGGTCTTCGCCTTCTTTGGAGCCGGTTCCCCCTTTTGAATCCATTGTTTTGATTGTTCTTTTGTATCGGGTGTGAAGTGATGGACCCATATTTCATCCATGGCTATGAAACGGCACAAAAATTCTACTTTGTTGCTGTAAAACTTCGTTGAACACTCAACTAAACGAAGGAGCAGACTCACCCAGAGTAGTATCCAGTTTAGCTTTTATATCGACTGAGCTTAGGCCTTTCAAATAAAAGTATTGTATCACGTAACGATGACCGATTTTCTCCATTTTTACAAATTCACTGAAACATTCGCTACTGATGGCTACTAAACAAATACTAAACAACGTGGCGTCTTCAAACTTGAGACATATGCTTTATAGATTGTGTATTTTTTAATACAGTGATATTTTTCAAACACCCACCGCTATCTGCAGGTCAGCACGGGTACTTATAGGATCGCCCTCGTATATTTTGTGTTAAAGTTTGATTATTATTTATTAAAGTCTAAGTAAGTAGGAAACAAAAGAGCTGTGTAATTGAAATACTACTCAGGATTAATTTTCTTTTTTTTTGATTTAATCTCGTTTTTGATATTGTTTAAATTTCACTAATCAAAACTAGGTTTTAACCAAAGATAAAAATTGATTAACTGCTTATAATCAATTTTATAAGTTTAGATATTTATTAATAGCGCTATATTCTCCAGTCAAAAGTATTCGCTCTTTGAATATTCAAACAATAAGAAAATGTATGTACCTGTCTGTAAATTTTTTTTTCGAGGGCATAGTTCGTTATATGTTTCTGCAATTCGTTCGGTATTATGATCAATATCATTACAACACAATTTAATTAAAGTTTGCTTTCTAGTAAATGACCTTGAAAACCATTCGCCATTTATTTTTATTAACTCCCAATCTTTTCTAGTCTCTTTTATAATGGACAATATTTATAGTTGACTCCGTAAGTTGTTTTTTAGTTAGGGCTGTTTATTATTTGGTGAAGCAAAATGGGAAGTTTGATTTCTTTTATAGTTAGTTAAAAACTCGTTAATTAAAGATATTATGTATACAGCTTGTTTGTTATTAAGGGGATCATAAGCTATATAAAATTCGTTTACTTGTTTGACTATTAGTTCAACCAGTGCGCTTACCTCACAGCCTCCAGCATTAAAAAGCAAACTATCATTCAGTACACTTTGGTTTGAGTAAAGGTATAATCGACCTTGATGAGAATTAATTATTTTACAACCCAAGGACCCGTTAAAATTGTAAAATATTTTATAAAAGCAATTCTGCTCGAAATATTCCTGTTTTATTTGCAGAAACTTTTTCTGATAGAACCCAGTATTAGTACAATTCAGCGTATTGGAGAAACATTTGAAAAAACTGCTTCCATAAAAATTTCTCATTCATAAAATCAAAATAAGAATGTAGAAATACTGACAATTAATTAATTTTACTACCTCAAGAAAACAATGATTTGCCAGAAAATATTGAAATAAATGAAAACAAATGAATTAGAACCATTAATGGAATCATCATTCTAATATCATTCTATTGAAAAGTCCTGCTCTTTTTGTAAATGGCATCGTATGTTAGTTTAGTTTTGAAATTCGTGAAATAGAGACGTGTGAAATTTACAGTGAATAACAATGAATCGATATACTCCTCAAGAACGCGCGATAATTGCGACTATGTTTGTGCGCAATAATTCGTCAGTGGTGTTATTACACTCTTATATAATATAATAATTTCTTATATCGTTTTTAAATTAATTTATTTAATTAAAAATACAATTCGATCTTGAATTCCTAAATTGTTATACTGTCATTATTTATCCGGTCCTCGTATATATTCAGATGCAGAATCTTTTGTATTCGTCACGTACTGTCCAACTGTAATAAAGCAACCCCTACCGCGTCGTTTCTACGAAGCCGAATATTTGTGTTTTTCCATTGACTAACACATTTAATTTTAATTCCGCATATTGATATCTAAATGCAATTCGCAATTCAAATACCAATCCCGGTTTTCTTTCTTTTACACAGAATACACGTCTACTATTCTGTGTAGATGATTTGCTTAATGCGTATATTGAAATTAATTCACAATTTTAATTTATGGTACGAACATTTGTTACGCGCCAGTTCTAGCGTGCCTGTTCTTGTTTGCTATTGGTTAATTCAAACATGACCAGTATCCCCTTAAGTTTCCTTATAAAGTCATAGCCGTAAGAGAACAGCCCTCTTCGCCTTCTACCGTTATCCACACTATACGTAGTCCTCCACGTGTTTGTGCCGCGAACAGTTATTCGCACTTTTTGTGACCACGTGTTTAAGTCCGCGCCCGCGGAATAAACACGACATCCTGACCCAGGATATATATATATACACAAACACGCAAGTACACGTATCGTCCGATACACATTTTAATATAATCTTTTTATATTTTATTAGCAGCTTTTATACCTCCAGACTTACTTTTATTACAGTTTTGCTATTACGTTTATTTTATTTTATTTGTTGCTTTCGTTATTATTTATCTTTATTTAACATATTCAAGCTTTAAGAATTAATTTAACTTAGTGAAGAAAATTTTAAAGGCAATCCTGTTGTTTTATTGCCACTAGTAATCTTTCTTTCAGCTTAGCACACGTCCTGGACTTTTGATGCTCATTGTACACAACTACTAATTATTAACTCCTTACATTACATTCAATTACATTACTTTCTTTTTCTTTGTTATTTGCATTTATTACAGCGCTTAAGCTAGTCGAAGACGCGCTCGTAATAAATTAATCTAACCACCACGTGCAAATTAATATATATTCTCTATTAAATAATATCTCTATTATTATTTATTAAAACAAAGGAGGTAATAAATTGTCACATTCACACTACATTCACATAACTAACCACATTCACTCTTTTCATAAAAAGGAGGAGGTAATAGTGTTAATGCGATGTGAATAAGCAAAATTCTCGGTTCTGGGGGACGGAAAATCCACGCATAATTCATGAAGCAGGTGAAGCAGAAAAGGTGATTGAACCTTATTTTTTCGAAGAAGCCGTATGGGAGGTATGGTGAACGACAAAAATTGATAAAATATTTGTAAATATTTTTTAAGAATTTCAAAGAAATTTGTATTTAAATTATTGACATATTTTAGTATTTCCATAAAATCTGTACATAAATAGGCGACACTAATATTGTGGCCAGTGACTGTATATCTACATAGACACTTCAAGAATTGGTTAATAATTGAATACGTGTTTAGTAATTGATTATCGGCGGTTTACTTCTTTTTGAATTTTTAAAACACACACGCATCTTCAGTCATACGATTTTATGATTACATTACAGAGTAATTAAATAAATTCCACATTTTTATGCCTGCGTTTCATGCGATAAACGACAAAAAAAGTTGCAATTCATCAGCTAATTAGGGTAACCTATTTCTTACTATTTTCAGCGTCATTAGCGGATCTCAAATTAAACGAAATTATTAATTAATTACAAAGTTTCTGTGTCAGTACAGCCGTAATAAAGTAGTGGTGCTGTAAATAAATATTGGAATACATATGTGTGTACATCTACGCAATAGGTATGTTTATGTTCGTTTAATTTAGTTTATGTTCATGTCAATTTATAAATAAACACACAGAAAATAATTGAAGAAATTTTTTTTAGACCTTCATTTAAATTAACTTAGATTGATTCTATTATTAAATCGCTTTATAACTGAAAATATATTGTACGTATTCAAGATTATAATTATTTAATAAACAAACCCCAATTAAAATCGTCTCTATACATTAACCTTCAGCTTCTTTGTTCACGTATAACGTCAAATTAATCACTAAAGCTAGAAATAATGCTTTATCGCAATTTCGATAATCTAAGAATTCTACACATCATAACTTCTTCAGAATTCGTAGGAATGAAATTGTTCGCAAAGAGCAAATAAAACGTATTTTCAGTATTAAATTGGATTAAACGGTCCTCGTAAGAATACCCTTTGGAAAGAAATACTAGATAAGTCTAAGAAAAATTATGGGTACAGGTATTCAAAACCAATTGAAAAATCTTGATTTGATTAACAATTTTTTTGCATCCATCTTCCAAAAATCTTTCTTGGTCACCATTCGCAAATGTTTTAAATAACTAAAAAATTATTACTATTGGAATGACGTCTTGAAACTTTGAGGGAAAGCAGTATGTCCCAAAAATTATACATATATATATATATATATATATATATAATATATATATATATATATATATATATATATATATATCAATAATTTAAAGGTGGGTTCCCAAATGGACGGTTTCGAAGATACGAAAATTTTGCGTTTACACCATCTTTTATTATGTACAAACAAAAGAACATATAATTGATTTATTCCCAAGCAAAAAATCAAATGAGATGTTCAAAGTGCTTTCCCTCTATTTCACAGCAACCACGACATCTCTGTCGCAATGATCTTCAAACTCTTTCGAAAACCTCCACATTGATTCGAAATCGGTGACGTCCTTGTTCTACTTGTTTTGGAAACTCCTTGTAGTCATTTACAGGCGTAGTATATACAATAATTTTTAAATATCCCCAAAGAAAAAAATCAAGGGACTTTGAACCAGGTGATCTTGCAAGCTATGATATAAGTCTTCCACTTTCCACCCATTTACTATCAAATAAATATTTTATTGTGACTATTATCACAAAAAATACATAGATTAAATAAAGCCTATAGACACTAAGTAAGTAATAAAATAATACGGACTAGCTTAAATATATTTGTATGTACATTAGAATGAAAATAAGTAATGTATATAACATGTAACATGAGGATAGCCGTTTGTATTTCAGGAACTGGCAACACTGTTAGTGTTCCCCCCGATCTGATGATTGCATCGTGAAGTTTGTCGTTTTTGACAATATATTTACCTTGTTTTATTATCCGGTCGCTATTTCAATTGCTGACAGAAACTTGAAAATATTATGTCAGCGAAAAAATGGAATTAACTCGCTAACACTTCCGTGCAATTATTTTTCATAACTTTCGGCGTCGATTATCTCAACAAAAATGCATCGACCAGCTGAATTTTTTATATGGTGATGAAGCACCATCGGAAACTACAGTATATCGTTGGTATAGTGAATTCAAACTTGAACAGGGTTCTTTGGACGATGAATTTCGTGAAGGTCGTTCCGCAAATGTTGTTGTACCAGAAAACGTTAATGCAGTGTCTGAATTGATAATGCAAGACCGTCATGTGACATACCGTGAGATTGAGGTATCTCTAGGTATTAGTAACACCAGCGTGAATAAGATCCATCGTATTTCGACAACTAAGTTGGTGTACGAAGCAAATTCCGCACACGATCTGTATCGCACACATCACAGGCTCCATAAAAATTACAATCATTTTATTGCCATTTTTCTGAAATCTCCTAAACGAATTCGAGAATTTCATTAACAGCACCTCGACATCCCTTAACCACCAAACTCAATTCTTCTAAACATTTTTAGCAAAGAAAGAGTCCAATTTTATAATTTAATCTGAAAGAAATAACAGCTTTTAAAGAAAATCAGAAAAAAATTGAAGATGCTTAAATATTTACAGATTTACAAACTATTCACAATTACAAAAGAATAGTTGACGCAATAGACAAATAAGAAAATCCATCATTGTCATTAGTGGAATTGTTGCAAATAGTGTACGATGTACTCATAGTTGAACGCCTTAAATGACGAAAAGAAGCATCTAATTATAGAATAGAAAAGTTAAATAGTATTTCAAACAAAGATTCAGATTTTATCAGATTAAGACAGGTATGTAATGAGAGTGATAGTGCTTCTCCAAATCTCTTATATAACTTCAAGATTATTTCAACTCAGCTACATCGTTAGGTGTGGAACGATTGTTTTCTTTGCAATAAGAACATTTTTTCAGCATGCCGTCCAAGAGTAAGCGCTTCACAATTTCTTATATATTATTATAATTTATTGGCATTTAACGTATCAATATGTTCATTAAACGTATGAATGGGACTATTGATAATCTTTGTTGGATAAATAACAAGAATTTACACTACCAATATACGAGATTCAGATGTTCTTTAGCCATTTAATCTATTTAAACAGTTATTTACTCAACAGTACAATGAAATTCACAAATATTTTACAAGATTTAAGACGAAGTTACGTATAAGCTATTACCTACGATGCAGACCGCTGTGGCGCCTCGTCCGACTTGGCAGCTCTAGTCATTAATCTCACGCCGTTCTATTCTTGTACTAATGATTGTTAAATTTAGACTTGGTAACTATTGTATGAACTCTGAAAGTCATTTTAGGATTTTTT